>CM069908.1:70459213-70930854 GCA_036172215.1 Camellia granthamiana
TGAATGCAACTAAGATACAACCTAACATGCGCAATGCTATGAAATGGCATACACGATGCGCGAGGTAACATGGCATACACAATGCACTAATATACACCGTAGCATACGCAATGCTATGAAATGAAATGGCATACACAATGCATAATGGACTTACACCAACACAAGTGGACCTCAGCCACACTCACATAAGAGGCCATGAGATGGAAATGAGACACTCGAGATGCGTGCACACATGCACGCAAACCGAGGACCGACCCTAAGGCACGAAATGCCACTCTAACAAGACATGGCAAAACATGGAATATGGCATACTAGCATGCAAATTTCAGCAGCAAAAAGTGATGCAAAACAGCCCCGAAACATGAAAGCATAGCACCCGAAGCATGGAATGAGACCCGAAACATGAAATTAGGCGCATGGAATGACCTATGGCTATGCAACGCATGCATTATTTGAACATGAAGTGTGAAGAAAGAATCAAGACAGCCCCAAAACAAGCATATTTACAGTTTTAAGCAAGGCCAAACAGTGAACACAAATGGGGCTAAGCTAGCATGCAAAAATGGCCCCGAAAGCGAGATGATGAAGAAGGTAGCAGCTGCTGACCTCAAATAGAGAAGGGCCCTTCTACAATGTTGAAGAGGGACCCAAAATATGGTATTTTACAGTTTACAACAAGCCACAAAAACAAACACAAGTATGGCTAAGCTCTCATGCAAGAAATGGGCCAAAAGAGGGACAAAGAAGCAAGTGATGGTTTCTGGCCTCAAACACAGAAGGGCCCTTCAACAATGTTGAAGAGGGGCCCAAAATATGGCATTTTACAGTTGATGACCAGACCCAAAACAGTGCACAAGCATGCTAAAAATACTATGCAAAATAAGGCCTAAAAAGAGGTTTAAACACAAAGAGAAAAAAGGATGCCTCAAACAGTAAAAGACCCTTAATGAAACATGAAGAGGGGTCAAAATAAGGCCATTTATAGTTCGGACCAGAGCCCAAAAACAGAAGCACAAGAGG
The DNA here is from genome assembly GCA_036172215.1 of Camellia granthamiana. Classification (NCBI taxonomy): domain Eukaryota; kingdom Viridiplantae; phylum Streptophyta; class Magnoliopsida; order Ericales; family Theaceae; genus Camellia; species Camellia granthamiana. The sequence continues at coordinate 70,460,234 of CM069908.1, forward strand.
CTAACAAATCATGCAAAAATAAGGCCAAAAGAGGGATATAAAGGCAAGTGGCAAATGGAAGCCTCAAACAGTGATGAGCCCTTCAACAATGTTGAAGAAGGGCTCAAAATAAACCACTTTACAGTTTATGATAGAGCTCAAAACAGTTTATACATAGGCCAAAAATACTACACAAGAAATAGGCATACAAGAGAGGTAAAGAGGCAAGTGCAAAAAGGAAGCCTCAAACAGTGAGAGGCCTTTAATCAAACATGCAAAATAGCTCAAAATAAGCCTATTTCTAGTTAGGGTCAGAGCCCAAAAATGTAAGCACAAGGAGCTAGAATATTGAACAAAATGAAGCACAAAAGAGAGAAAATGAAGCTTACCCTTGTAGACCAAGCTTTGGCAGCCTCTTGGCTTGAAAAGTGGTGCCTCCTAAGCTCTGAAAAGGTCTTCCAAGCTGCTGGAATAGAGTGGTGGTGTGGTGCTAGGTGGTGGTGTAGAAATGGGTATAGGATTTGAGAGGTTTGGAGGGTTGGAGTGTAGAGAGAAAGAGCTTCAATACAAGAGGCTTAAGGCAAATTTTCTAACCCCTAAACACAGCTGGGAGGGCTGGTTATATAGGCAAAAGAGGGGGAGAAGAGGGGGGAAAAATGGGGGGGAAAACAATTCAAGTTTCCCCCCAAAAAGTTGGCCCCCCGGATACAAAATCTGGGGGGAAAAGGAGGGTAGATTTGTAATGTACCAACCCTGAGGATCATGGCCGGCCAGCTTGCTAGGGTTTAGGTGGCCGGCCGGCCCTCCCCATGGCCGGTCGGCCAAGGGTCAAAAGGGTCAGGTGAGATTAGTGGCCGGCCACCACATATTGGTGGCCTCCCATGTGTGCTCAACACAGCCAGGTGGTCAAAATCTGGAGAAAGTGAACCAGGAGAGAGAACAACCCACTTTTCGAAGGGGTTCAAAAGGTTCAATCACAATTACTGGCCGGCTATATGATATTGGTGGCCTCCCAGGTGTCTACAACACAAATATGTGGTTTAGGGTTCAAGAAAGTGGTCCCGGGGTGGTCAACATTGGCTTTGAAGTGAGAAAAACGGGCGACGGAGGGCGATGAAGGAATAAAACTGGTTGTCAGAACAATTACTAGCCTCCCACCCCTCTACGACCTTTCTAACAATGAAACAGAGGTCTCTACCAAAAATGAACCAAAATCGATGCAAAATGAAGGTTCGGGGGCCAAAACGCGCAGCCTGGGGCCCAAAAAACTGACTATTAGACACCGGAAGGGGTGTTCGACCACGAAGTTGATCTCTCGGACCACAGTGTCCCTCAAAAGGGAGTAAATAAGATACATACCAAAAACCGGAGCAAACGGAGATGGTTAAGCGGTCCCGAACCGAGGCACACGGCCAATGGCTTCGAAAATCGAGAACCGGGCTCCGAAATGGGCAAAATGGCCTACGACCACGAAACGTAGCCTACGGCCACCGAGAGATGATCTACGAGACCTCTCCCTCCCTTCTGGAAGAGAAACAGAGAAAATCGAGCCTGGTTCGCAAACCGAGGCAAGGCATGAAAGAGTCCGGAAGTCCGGAGGCAAGACTCGCAGCCAAGACTCTGAAACCTCTGAACGAGCGCGATATGCAACATCACCAAGTGCTCAATCGGTGACGTCTGAGTCTTAAGGTTGGTAAAAAATGGGGTGTCTACAGCTTGTTGCCAATGTCTAGCATGCTTGCCATGAGGCTAAATGCTTAATTGATAAACTACTTGTATGCCTGTGGATGAAGACTTGTTGCTTGAATTGGAATAATTTGAGTAATGTTCATATGCGATCAATTTTTCAAGTGATATGTATTTCGAAACAACTTTCAAAACAAACATGATTTGAAGTGTTCTAATTCTTGCGATTTAGTCTATACTTGTGTGTGCGCGCGTCACATAGTAATGCTAGCCTAATAAAACTGGAACAAGAGCATATAATGTACATAAGATTCATATCATAATTAGTAGAGGCCGATCTTTGATCGGGTGGGCAGGGGTGCTCAATTCATGACCTTCCCCTCTTGTACCTAAGTTCTCGAGCCGAGATAATCTTGGTGATGATGGACACGTGGCCTTTGGCATGAGTCATGGGTTTCCTAAATTTTCCTAAAACAAAATATTTAGGTGGCGACTCTGTATCTAGCAAAGTAGTCCATTTTTGACATTTTGATTCAAAATTGATTTTCCAAAAGATTTGCCAGATTTGGACTTTTTGGTGTTTATCAATTTCACATTGTGAGATTAGATTCAGAACAACGAGAGTCCGAACTATAGGGCTATATTTTGAACTTCCAAAAAAAGAGCGCGAAAAAGTCAAGCTACAATCTCTTCATTCTAGGCCACCATAAGTTCTGTTTCAAATCTTTGTACAATTTTGTATTTCCGGGATGCATAGCAAATTTTGAACTGTGAGCCTCAATCATAACACACTTTTTTTTTTAATTCTAAACGATCCAGAACACAAAGCCTATTCTGAAACTTCAGCACATTATTCTCAATTATGAACCCTGGTCTTGGTTTTATGTCAATCTCATCAACAATCCTTTTCAAGAACTCATCTTGCAATTGTTTCTCTCTAATTTCTTTGATAATTGCACGCTGGATAGAGATGGCGGCTAGAATTACACCCAAACACAATTTCAATCTCATTCCTCTCCAAGTTACGTAATAACTTTTTCTGACAGGTGAGCAAACATGACAAATTCCCAATTGACTTTCTACACAATGCATCTGCAATGGTATTTGCCTTTCTCGGATGATACAGAATTAGCAGGTCATAGTCTTTTATCAACTCAAGCCACCATCTCTGTCTCATGTTCAATTCCTTTTGAGTAAAGAAATATTTGAGGCTTTTATGATTAGTGTACACTTCACAAGTCACCATACAAATAGTGTCGCCAAATTTTCAAAGCAAACAACAGCTGTTAGTTCAAGGTCATGAGTTGGGTAGTTCTTTTCATGAGGTCGGAGTTAGCGAGAAGCATAGGCAATCATTTTCCATTTTGTATAAGCACACACCCAGACCCATGTATGAAGCATCACTATAAATCTGGAATCCATCTGTACAGGTAGAGTCAAAATTGGTGCAGTCACTAATTTAGTCTTCAACTCTTGGAAAGCATATTCTTTTTGGCCATTCCAATCAAATGGCCTATTTTTCTGTGTTAGCTGTGTCAAAGGCATAGCAAGTTTGGAGAAGTCCTTTACAAATCTGCGGTAGTTACTCGCAAGCCCCAAAAAGCTTCTGACCTCGGACATATTGGTTGGTCTAGGCCAGTCCACAATAGCTTCGATTTTCTGTGGATCAACAGAGATGCCATCTTTATTGATTACATGCCCCAGAAAAGTAACACAGTCAAGCCAAAACTCGCATTTGGACAGTTTTGCATATAATTTATTTTCTCTCAAGATCTGTAAGGAAGTTCTCATATGATGTTCATGTTCTTCCCTGCTTTTAGAATAGATCAGAATATCATCAATAAACACAACTATAAATTCATCAAGAAATTGTTTGAACACCCTATTCATTAATCCATGAACGTCGCAGGTGCATTAGCTACCCCAAATAGCATCACCAAAAATTCAGAGTGCCCATATCTAGTTTTGAATGCAGTTTTCTCTATGTCTTCTACCTTGACCTTTAACTGGTGATACCGAGATCTAAGGTCTATCTTAGAGAACACTTGTGCTTCTTGAAGTTTGTCAAACAGATAATCTATTTGGGGCAGTGGATATTTGTTCTTCACGGTTACTTTGTTCAATTCACGGTAGTCAATACATAACCTCAAAGACCCATCTTTCTTTCTGACAAATAGAACTGGAGCACCCTAAGGTGAAGTGCTAGGGCCAATAAACTTCTTGTCTAGTAATTCTTGGAGTTGGACTTTCAATTCTTTCCGTTCATCGGTTGACATTCAATATGGGGTTTTGGAAATTGGTTGTGTTCTAGGTGCAACATCAATAGTAAATTCAATTTCTCTATCAATTAAATCCACGGGTAGGTCAATAGGAAACATATCAGGAAACTCACAAACAACAAGAATGGCTTCCATATTAAGCTTATCTGAAGTCTCAGTTAAAACACAACATAGATAACCCCAATATCCCTTCCTAAGCAATTTGACAGCTTTCATAACAGAAATCAACTACGGTGGAGGAACTACCCCATTCCCAAGAATTACAAATTCAGGCAACCTCGGAGGTCGAAACACAACAGATTTGGAAACACAATCAATCGTAACATGATATTTAGTCAACCAGTCCATCCCCAATATGCAATCAAAATGGTCAATAGACACAGGCATCAGATCAACATATAGCAGCACACCACTAATCACAACATCACATGCTGAATACACACAATCCTATAGAGCATAGAATCCCCAGATGGAGTAGATACATATAACACATAATTCATGGATTTTAACGGTTTAGTTAGCCTTCGGGCAAAAGCATGTGACACAAAAGAATGCGTAGAACCGAAATCTATCAACACATAGGCATTCTGAGCACAGATAGAAATTATACTTGACACTACTGATTCAGTATTCTATACATCGCTAGGCACAAGTGCAAAAACTCTACCTTGCCTTAAAGGTTCTCTCCCAACATTAGTTCTTACATTTGTTCTTAGTGCAGAAGCAGATCCTGCTAAACTTGCTACAGGGCGGTTGGCATTTTCAGACCCAATTGGACAATCTCTTAGCATGTGGCCTGTTTTGCCACACCGAAAGCAAGCACCAGATATACGATGGCAAACCCCTCTATGTCTTCTTTCGCACTCAAGGCATACAGGTATAGAGCCACTACTTTAACTTGAGCTGCTAGTAGATCCCATTTTTTACGTCTTATTCATAGCAAATGAATGGCCTTTTTTGAAACTAAATCCAGATTTTTTACCTTTCCATTCGGTTGTTGGAGCCTTGGTTTGTTTCATTGCAGCTAAGTTGGCTTCAGCCATTAGAGCTTTATCTAGTACATCCACGTATTTGGGCAATTTTAAAACACCGACCCGATCAAACACGTCTAGATCCAACCTTCCTTCAAATTTTCGATCTTTCTTACAATCTATGGTGGGGCAAAACGGGCTAATTCATTGAACTTGGTCTCATACTCAGCCGCTAACATTTTGCCTTGCTTGAGTTCTTGGAATTCGGATACCTTGCGGTCTTGAAAGCACTAGGGAAAGCACTTTTCGTAGAAAATCTATTTGAATTGATCCCAGGTCATGGCCCCATTGTCATTACAAATAAACATCCACCAACGACGAGCTTCTTCCTTTAAAGTATAAGTAGCCAATAGAACTTTCTGAGTTTTAGAACAAGGGAATACTTCAAATAATTTTTCCATTTCTAGCATCCATGACTCGGCTTTCAATGGCTCAATTCCAGCCAAAAAGGCTGGCGGCTTCATCTTTGTAAATTTCTGAGTCAAGCTGTCGTTGTTTTCCGGTTCAGCTTGTACCAACAGAGACGGAGGTTGCTGTTTTTATTGTTGCATCATTGACTCTGTTATGGCTTCAAGTATCTATTCCATTCGGTTCATTCGGGCCTTAAAGGATTTGGTTGTACCATCATTTCTTGTATTGTCCATTTGCTATAGATAAACATAGCACTAATAAACGTAGGAATAATCCTTTCACAATATTCATTTTTTTTTTCTTACAGTCTAGATATACTCATGTTATTTCACTTTTAGTTCAAATATGTTCATATATTTCATACACACTCACATGCAGATGTATGTCCCTAATTCTTTTCTAGGACATCGTATAGCTCATATGGACTCATGTGCGCTGTATAACACGTGCTCTGATGTTACTCTGTCACGACCCAAACTCGCCTATATAGGTTTAGCGTTGTAATTGGCCAGTAATCCTTGGATTGCCAAAGGCCTCTGTACAAAATAACATATAATTTAGGGGCTAGCGGAAGCAACTTACAGAAAATAATGTCCATAGAGCTGTGCAGACATACATAGGATAGAAAATTTAAAGCTTTATATACATATAAATGACATCAAATAAACAACAGTCTTACATCACTAGATATACAGACAAAACAGGATGGGACTTAGCCCAATATTCAGACATAAAAGAAAATGGAAAGACAGTGAACAAAAGGAGAAGCTGTCAGCATAGAATTTGACCACACATAAGTTTTCCAAGAACCTCTTCGTGAGGCATAGGTTGACTCTGACAGATCTAGGAAATCATCTCTCAGCTTGGTCACACTACAAGAAATTACATTTTTCGCAACGCAACAAAATATGTTGCTAAAAGGAAAAACTCATCGGCAAAAAGTTTCGCCGACACACAGAGTTACGTCAACAACCCGTGGGTAAAAGTGAGTCGGCAAAACTTTTTGCCGACGAAATTATCATTGCATTGGTAAAAGTAATGCTTTTAGTGACAAACATAGTCGTCGATAAAAGCCTTCATCCATCGTTGGCAATTTACCTTGCATCGGTAAAAGTAGTTCAAATATGATGATTGTATGGCACTTTTCCTGACACAAATTTGCATTAGCAAAAAATATACTTTTAGCAACACAATATGAGTCGGCAAAAGTAAACTTTCGCAACACATTTATGTCGATAAATGTTGTCATTTGCCGACGATTTGTTTGTCGAGAAAACTTTATTTTTGGCAACAACAAATTTGCATTGGCAAAAAATACACTTCCAGTAACACAATATGAGTCGGCAAAAGTAAACTTTTGACAACATATTCACTAACAAGTTGTTTGTCGAGAAAGCTTTACTTTTTGGCAACGATAAATTTGTACAAAAATAGTTGAAAATCATTTACATTTTTTTATAAGATTTACATATTTACAAGAGGTATCCCTCAGGCATAGTATTTTATAAGATACATTTTGGACTAAACATAAAGCCAACCTCAGCTTTCCGAATTGGCAAACTTTATTCTAATACACTTTTGAATTTAAGACTCATCCAACAACATACAGCAGATGAAGTTGCTCAAGTTTTCAATTTGTCTAAATATTCTTATCAAGGAGATCATTAAGAGAAATTGACATCTACAAAAGGAGTTCTATTATTAGGTTATGCTCCGAGACACAGCCCTTTTTGATGTTGTTGGATCTTGCTTTCAGTACAACCCAAATTTGGTCTGGTAAAATTCGCCATAAGATCTCCAACTACAGGGTTCTCAGATGCCAAGCTAGGCACTGCTATTATCTTCAACTTCGGAGTTGTACTAGTATGATGATCAACCTGTGCAGAATTACACTATTTAATAACTCTGCCTTTTTCCACTACTGCCCAGAGTAATTGACCATATTTGTCCTGCAAATTCAAAGGAAGACAAAATTAATTGGTAGAACTACTAAATGCACTCAAATGTAATGAATAACTTACAACTTTAGTCCAAAGCCTTAGGTCATGCAATACTCAAGGTGCTAGAAATACATTTAAAAAAAAAAAAAAAAAAAACTATCCATCTGTAATGTAATTTGACCTATTTTCAAATGCTTTAATTAGTTGTGCATTTTATCTGATGTTAGCAACACTTGTCAATATTTTGATATTCGTGTTATTTTACTAGTTCAATCATTCCTCTGCATTCCTTTCTCAAATGCAATGCAAGCCATCATATAAACCTGATCATCACATTGTTACATTATTTATGCTTCTTATTTCTCAGTGCAGTTTGTTTTCACCCTAAAAAATTAATCAATTTGTCTACTTGCACAAAAACCAATCAGAACCGGACATAACTTTCTTACATGTGTGTAGGGCTCACAAAAAGGTGGGACCCACCTCATGTGAGAGGGTTTGTGTCCAGTTGTATTCCAAGACTTTTTCAGATAGAAACAAGGAAATATATTACTAAAAAGCACATGATATAATCTCATTCCATTAAAATAGCCCCATCATATATCTTAAAAAGTAATATTTTCCCTCAAAATATTAACCATTAGATCTATTCACCTCCAAATTTTAATTTTATTTTTGCTTTAGATATATGGCAAAAATAAAAATAAAATAAAAAATTAAGTTTTCTCCAAGCCAAGACTTTTCTCCAACGCCTCTAAAGTAATTTAAATCTGCTTATAGCACATGTGAGATCAGAATAAAAGATACCACGAGACAAAAATGTTAATACGCCTAAAATTAAATCAAATCTCAAACAAATACTATTTGCGTGGATATTGCAGGTTTCCAAAAACACCTCTACTATTTGAAAGTTGACTTAAAAAATGTCACGACCCGCTCCCCGTACCCAAGGGTTAAGTATCGTGATGGCCAGTAACGAAGGTTACCTCCGGCCAATTCTAAAATAGATCAATAAACGCAAGCGGAAGTAGTATTTAAATAAGGGTACCAAAATAATCATTGGAGCTTCTATTTTTATTACAAAATCATATTGACCTTTGACCCCTAAAATTTTAATAATTATATTATTATACAAAATTACGCATAATAATAAATCATATATTTTCTTAATTGAGATTAAATAATATTAGTATAAATTCTACAGAATAATTAAAAATCTGGGTTGTTACAAAAAAGGACTATTTTTCTCAACCATTTAGAATAATTTAATTAGACAAACTAACAAGTACTCTTGGGGATGATTTCTTACCTAAAAGATTTTGAGATGGGAACCAACTGCTGAATCATCTACATCAATAATCAACTAGTCATGGATCCATGTATATGGCTGTATGTTAAGGGAAAGAAAAAGAATCAAACATACCTGTTGAAATGTTGTGCCAACTAGCCTTAAGTTTTTTACTACCCTCTCTTCAAACAAACTTAGCACATTATGGGCTTCTGAAGGAAGCAAATCCTTTGTTGATCCATACACATAAACAACATAGGTGGCGCTTGGATATATAGAATCCTCAATTTGAACAATTGTACACCTCAAGATATTGAATAAATGGTAATTGGATGTACACCAATTTGTATCTACAAAACCAAGTGACCTGGGATAATTTATTGGCTACAAAAGAACTCAGAAAACCAAACCAAACCAAACCAAGCATTAAGTCCCATTACAAAAGAACTTTGAAACGCACACAAAAAAAAAAGAAAAAAAAAAGAGTAAAATTCAGAAATAGTAGGAACTTCCTATTTAAAAGTCAAGTGCCATCACATTCTGGTGCAATAATCAATGCAATCACTTGTGGAAAGAGTGCTTGAAAGCTTTTACCTAGACAATATATGTTACAGAAGGACTATAACACTTTCCAAATGTACATAAAATTTTCAAGATCTTCTCTGATAAGTTGAACAAGAATCATGACTCCTATGATAAAAATTGATTCGGCATTAAGAGATACAACAATAATTTAATAATCAAAGATGGATAGCTGTTAAGTGTTAAAGTAGACTTGAATAAATGAGAAGTCAAAAACTGAAACTAGAAAATAGATTTAATTTGCATATGTAGCATTTTACATTGTGGAAGGAAAGGGAGTTAAAAATAATATTAATAGGACACAAGCTTACAACACTGATTAGATATTAACTATAATACTCTATAAAGTAGCTTGAATAGTGAATATAGATTGAAAAACATGTAAATATTTTCGAGCCGCATGAAACCATGATAAATGAAGTATCCAGCAAGAAATATGAACCTGTAATGGCAGAGGAGTGATGATATCTAGAAGAAACTTTAATAATTTCCTTGGGAAGCTTAGAAACTTTGAGGGGCTCCTGCATTAGTAATACAACCAGATTACATGGTCAATTCAAAAGGAACTCCATTGGAAACATTACAAATAACAATCTAAACAATCACATCTCTTTTTCCTTTTTATTGGTACTAAAATAGTCAAAGAAGATAGTGAGTGAAATTAACCAAAATAAATAGAAGTAGAAAAATATTATGTAGTTTGAGTGGGGAATTTATGCAAACATGTGTGAAGCATTGTAAAAAAACACAACCAAAATACAAGATTAATAAACCCCATTTGATATTTTGAATCCATGAATCAAGATCATCATATCATTAAAAAAAAAAAAGGTTCAAAATTCCAATCATTCGTCAATGGCAGTGTGTAGGTCGATTTGGGGGTGGGTTTGCGTAAAGTATGTGAATGGAACAAAAAAAGCCCTAGAGGCTGAAATTGGGGGAAGAGAGATAGAGATAGAGAAACACACACACAGAGTGAAAAATATAAAGGACATGCCTGAGGGTAGTGCTCTAATGGTGGATCGTGCTGCGAGATAAGAAGAGAATGGTTGCTGGTTTACGATGGTGATATCAATAGCGGTGGTGGTCGTCGAGGCGATGGTGAGCGGCGGTGGCCATGTGATGATGTGCGACAATGAGCAACGGTGGAAGATTGATGGACACTATGCGGTCCTATGTGACATTGATATGAGCGACGGTAATGACTATGTGAGAGAGAGAGAGAGAGAGAGAGAGAGAGAGAGAGAGAGAGAGAGAACCTGTTTGTGAAGAAAAAAACTGTGAGAGAATATAATGGCACACATTTGTAATTTTGGGAATATTATTTTATATAAAAATAAAATTGAAAAAATATATACAATCACGCTGCTAATAAAAATGAGATGTTTTTAATTTCTCTTGTGTGATCTTTAATTATTGTAGTAGTGTACATATAATCACACATTAATTTGAAGGTGTGATTAAAACATATATATACATATAATGACACTTAATTGAAAAGTGACATCAAAAATAAATATAATCACATGTTAATTAGAAGGTGTGATTAAAAAATATATATATATAATCACACTTAATTGAAAAGTGATATAAAAAACAAATATTATCACCCTCAATCAAATTAAGTGTGATTAAAATATCAATCTAATTTTTTGTATCACACTTCCAATAAAAGTGAGATATTTTCATTTGTCACAGTGTGATTTTTAACTGTTTTTGTAGTAGTGTGTTAAAATAGCAAACCAACAAACCATCACTAGAAACACACTAACCTGTTCAAGAGCCAGAAACAATAATATGGATGTCTAGAACAGGCCCAAACAGGCCCAATTTCTCAGTTACCTGTATTTCTCTGTAAAACATACAAAAAAATCTATATATAACAAATAATACAAACTAAACCTAACACATCACGACAATTAGTAATGTAACCAAATTAATATTTATGACCTAAAAGATAAAATTATACAAAAATAATAAGTATTTTTTTAATTTTTTTACCCAATTTTTTTTTAGTTTTTTAGAAGAAAAAAAATTGAAACTAGTTTTTGAAAATAAAACCAAACATATTGAAATTGATAATCTAACCACATTCTTTGAAAAAGTTTAAATTATCTCAAATTAGTCATCTCAACTTAAGAGTGTGTTTAGACTTGATGGGTTCATTTTGTAATCTAATTCAATGATCACTTTAACTTTACAATTTAGTAACTAGAATATTTAAAACTCTTTAAAAAGTTATAATAAAAACACAAATCACTAAATCACCTCATTTCACTGACAAAACTTTTACCGACGAATAGTGTTATCATTGCTAAATGGTTAACTCTTTGTCCACGCTAACTTATCGTCGCCAAAAGTAAGCACACTAGTAGCAACACTCATTGTGTTGCTAAAACATAAGCCTCGTAGCTAAATTTTTTGAAATTTTGGTGCCAACCAAAAATTTTGATGCTTAGTGAATGTTATGCTTTTTTAGCGATGGTAGCAAATTGTGTCGGTAAAGTTATACTTTTACCAACGAAATTGATCACTATGTCACCAAAAATATACTTTTGGGGATGGAAAAATTGACGTTGTCGCCAAAAGTAGATGCCAAAAGTGCAATTTCTTATAGTGTCAAGCATCTGATCACCTACATACATAAATAATAGAATGAGATAGAGCCCAGTGAATAATAACAAAGTAAAGGGTTTAATGAATGTTGTCCATAACAGATACAAAAAACAGAATTCAGTTTATATCGGAAGTGAATTCATATTCATAATTAGAATTTACAGTTAATCGTACGTGGTACATCCAACATCACTAACAGAAATAGTTAACCCATAAAGGGATGGCCATGAAGGCATACAATTTACTCACGTGCACAGAGACGGTACAGTTATCTCATAAGACGTACTGTTGGCCCATAAATGCTTGAGTATTGAATGCTAAGTGGTCGGTTTGCCTTCTGTTTTAGTGTATTCTTAATTTCAGCGACGAAATTTCCTAAGGTGGGGATGTTGTAGCACTCTGTACTTCCTGTTATAATGGAATTATATTTGACTCTTTGATTATCTTAATGGAGAACCTTCTTGGTCGATATTTGAGCCTTGGTTGAGGTGTTACCATAGTGGTTGGGCGAGATTGGATCAGAAACTCCAAATTTGAATAGTTGTTATTAAGTATTCATTACTCTTTTATCATTTTATCTCTCCACAGTTTGAATCTTGATGTAAGGCAAGAATCATTGGAAAGCTTGCTTCTGGGGCTTCAATTTGGACATGAGAACGACCCTAAATGGAGTTCGGACGAGAGAGTTATGCCTGTTTGAAGTTTGCGAATCTGTGTTGTGTGCATAGTACACTCGAGCGCAACTTTCACCGCTCGAGCGCACCATAGACCCTTCCAGCTCTATTTTTCAAAATTGTCTGAGATACTGGAAGCCTTGATTCACCACTCGAGTGCAACTTTTACCGCTCGAGCGAACTGTTCAAAATCATATCATTAAAAGTCACTTTTTGGATCAAATCTCTTCACTTTTCACTCCCTTTTCTCTCTCCTTTCGCCATTTTTGAGTTTTCAAGACTTTTAGCCTTGATTTCATCTATATCTACACATCTTTGACCTCTAGTTCCATATACCAAAATGTAGAGCTTGACGAGGGCTTCTATTTAATCTGAGCGGATTGTGTTTTCGTTGAAGTTAGATTTTCAGGCTTCTTCTCTTCATTGCTTGAGGTAGGGATTTCTTTGCTCCTTTTCAATACCTCATCTATCGATAGATATGTGGTAGATTTTATTGCATAAAAATCATATCCATTATGGATTTCTTTGAAAGTCATGAAAGGAGATCTAGGGTTTGATATTTGTGAATGAGATTATTAAATTGATTGTTGTTTGGGTTAATTGGGGAGTAGTCTAACATGTTTATGTTGAAAGGGAGAACAATTCCTAATTTAATATTTTGACTTGGTGAATTAAAAAAGGGGTAAAGTTGAATAATGTTTGTATTTTGTTAATATGGATTGTGTAAATGTGTTAATAGCTAAAATGGAGAATTATTTATGGCATTGGAATTATTTTGGATTGATGATACTAAGTTGAGTTAGGTTGTGGCTTTGATATCCATGAATTTAGTTTTGTGAAATGAAAAGAATGGATTTTGGATAAAGATTAGAGTACGTTAACTTGAAAAATAAGAGAATTGATTTTTGAAAAAAGTAAGGAAATCATAACACTTTGTGAATTTTAGAAATGAACATGAGGTTGGATTATGAACACTTTATTTATTATCTGTTGTTGTTGGACTTAAAGTTTCATGAGAATTGGGTTATGATATTATGTGTATTAAATACAAGTGTTTGGAGGTTTTGTCCTTGGTCATCGGTGGAGAATGACACTGTCGTGTTGAATAGATTATGTGTATGTATTACACTTGGGTTATTAATGTTTTTAACATGTTGTGATGATTGGTTGCACTTAGAATGAAAGGTACCGGTACCTTCTAGCTAGCTCCTGGAGAAATTGGTAGAGGTATCGTTGCCTTCCAACCGGTGTCTGGTAAATTGGCATTTCGTTATGGAAAGGTGTATCCTTAGCTTACCATGCTTAAAGCAAGTAGAACAGAGCTTATTTATCATTATTGTCTCAGTGTATCTGTGTATATCATGCATTATGATGGTTATGGTTCAGGAATGCCGAGTTGTTTTATATGTTGAGTAGATAGTTGTTGGGTGCTTACTGTTTTCATTTTTCGTGTTAGATGTATATATGTATATTTGAACGTGTTGGAAAAGAATGTAGATCATGTATTGAGTTCATAAATAATGTGAAGAAAATCAAAGATTTATGAACATGTTTAAAAAAAAAAAAGACAAAATAATTGTTATGAGATATTTTTGAAATGGGAAATGAAAAGGAAATGTGAGCTGTTTTTATTGTTGAAAGAATTGAATAATTTTGGGAAAAATACTTATGCAAATATTCTTTGGTTATAAGCCATCACATTATTTATATAGTATGAGACTAAGCATTCATGATCATAACTATTTGTAAATTGTTATTATTTAGGATTATGTTGGGATCCTTGCTGGACTTTATATTCATCTCATGTTGTTAATCCTTTTTCAGGTGAATGTCGAGAAGTATTTCAAGATTAAGGATCTTCTTTATCTGTTGGCCACGGGGCCTTTTATTTGTTGGTGGAATGCCATTGTTGTAAAAAGGTTAAACCCTTCCTTTTATATGTAATGATGTAAACCTAGAGATAACTTTGTAACTCATGTTGTATTCATTATATATTCGAATGAGAGAACTTTTACCTAATTGTCCTTATTAATGTATTGAAATTTCGAATGTTATCTCTGAAATTGTAATATAACAAAGGATTTGGTAATGGTATCTGTGAATTTAAAAGTGGGGTGTTACATTTACAGTGCCACATCATACCTGACACATGGAGTGTCACATGTCACGTTTGGAAAAAGTACACTAAAGAGTTTTTAATTTTTTTAAAGTGTCACATCATACCCGCCACGTTGTCACGTTTGAGAAAAGTATACTAAGGAGTTTTTAGTGTCCCATCATACTTGCCATATTGTCACATTAGGAAAAAGTACACTAAATAGTTTTTTTTTTTTTTGAAGAATTACATCATACCCGCCATGTTGTCACGTTTGAGAAAAGTACACTAGGGAGTTTTTTTTTTGAAGTATCACATCATACATGCCACATTGTCAAATTAGGGAAAAGTACACTAAAGAGTTCTTTTTTTTTTTTTTTTGAAATGTCACATCATACCCGCCATGTTGTCACAGTAAGGAAAAGTACACTAAAGAGTTTTTTTTTTTTTTGAAGTGTTATATCATACCCACTACGTTATCATATTTAGGAAAAGTGCACTAAGAAGTTTTTAATTTTTTTGGAATGTCACATTAATACTTGCCATATTAGAATATTATATCATACATGTCACACTAATAAAAGGGTATAGTTGTCCACCAAAGCACTATCAAAATCAAAAATAGGACCACACAGAAAGAAACTCTCCATTAACAGGATTTAACAGATTAGTAGAAAAAACTTGAGACTAATTGGAGTACTTGTTTGTGAAATGGGATTTATTGATAAATATCCTTTGTTTTAATTTTATTAAAAAAATATTAATATATTTAAATTAAAAATATAAAATTGATTATATGTATATTTTTTCAAATTTCAAATAATATGAGTGTAATTTACCTTTTAGTTTGCGCTCACCTTCTTTGAAATTTGATAAAAATACAGTTAGTCTTCACTTCTAATTTAACCCTAAAAGGTTGGCCAAGCAGTAAGATTTCAGAATAAGATCGAATACCTTAAGTTTGAGTCATCTAAGGTGCCACTGGAGGTTTGTCCAGTTAATTTCAAGACCCTAAGAACATGTTTATTTAGACGGATTGGATAGGGGAGATTGTAATCCATCAGACAATTAAACCTGGATACATAATCCATCAGACTATTTAGTTGAAAAGAATGTGTATTCCATGTTTGTCTTCTCATAGGATTAGATATCTGAAAAGAACTATCCTAGTGATTCCAATGTTTGGTTAGAATATGAAGAATGATAGATGTTTAAAAGACTATTTTACTATTTCAATTGTTTACTGAGTAATAGCAATAATATATTTGTCTTTAATATTTTTTTTAGAGCTTTTAAAAAATTAAATAACTAAAACATCAATAAAAATTAAATAAATTTATTTAAATTTTTAATTGAGACTTTTAAATTTTATTTTATTTTATTTTATTTTACTGAGTACAATATATAATGAAACTAAACAATTTGCCTATGTAATAGTGAAAAAAAAATTGAATCTTTATCCTACCATTTGAAAAAAAAAAAAATTGAATTTTTATCTCATCATTTAAAATAAAACAAAATAAAATAAAATAAGACACATGTACTTGGGGGGCCAAAAGTGTCTTTTGACAAGTTAATCCTATGGGATTGTTATCTCACCATTTGTATCTTACCTCCCCTAGGACACAACAATCCCACATATGAAGAACATAGAGTCCGATTAGACTCATAATCCAGCCTACAAATTTTCAACCAAATAATGAACTCCTTCATAGAATGGACATGGAATTCAATCCCCTTTCCAATCATTCCAAACAAACACCTCCTAAGATTAGTTGAGGTACACGCACAAACTAATCCAAACTCTCAATCATGAATAAATAAATAAATAAAGGGCAAATTACAAACACCCCCTCGAGATTTGGTGAAAATATAGATTCTCCCATGAGGTTTGAGAAATTACAAATTGTCTCATGATGATCAAATTTGCATAACAAATCAGGGGAGAATCTGTATGAAAATAAAAATCTTATGGGGCAATTTACTATGGAAATATAAACCTCAGGAGGCGGGATGTAATTTCTCAAACCTCATGAAAAAATCTATATTTTCACCAAATCTCGAAGGAGTGTTTGTAATTTACCCATAAATAAATAAATAAAATTACCATTTAATTTATATAAGTGACAATAAATATCAAAAAATTATTAAATATTCTCAAAATATCACGTATTTATACTTCCTAATCAATTATCACTGATCATATTTTTCAATCATACAAAATAATATTCTAATTACTCACCTTCTACCTCCATCATAATTTTATATAGGCACGAGAGCTACGGCACTAAAAGCAAATGGAGTACAGTCTGTTAGCTAACTTGCTCAGTTGAATGATCTACATTCTCCCTCCCACTAGCCAGAGAAATTATTCAATACTATTGAAATCAGTTCATGTCATAATGCCCACTAGCTACAGAAATTATTCAATACATTATAAAAAATTTAAATTTTAGAAATTAAAATTAAAAAAAAATTATTTTTTAGAGATTAAATATTTTTATTATAAAAAATATTATTATTATATTTTTAGTAACGAAAATTGAATATTAGTGATGAATTATTATTTTTTTGAGATCAAATATTTTGTGTCAAAAAATAAACTATTTTGAGACCAAATTATTTTGTCTCTTCAAGTGTATTTATTAGTGACATTTTTAAAATTTTGTTGTTAAAAGTCTTATTTTTTTACTTTTCAGAATGACCTTTTAACAACCATCGTTATGATATTAGAAATTAGTCCTTAGATGTCTTTTGCAACAAAATTTTTAGTTTTAAAGACTAAAAAAATTTTATTTTTAAAACTCTTATATGCTGTAGTGATACTATTGAAATCCGATATTTTAAATTAATAATTTATTTTATTTTGTTAGAATTATAAAACTAATATTTAAAATGTCGATCAATAAATAAAATGGTACATTGTTGGAAAAATACTGAATAATTTTGTGATACAGATGAGTGTTTTGAAAAGATGATTAAAAAGTTAATTTTTAATTTTTTTTTAAAACTTTTCTTGTAAGAGAAAAATAAATTAAAAACTAAAAAATAATTTTTAACCCACTACTCAAAATAATTCATGACTTGCTGGTAACCACCGACTGATCACTAGGTCTATATATATAGATACAAACACAGAGGCAAAACTCACACCATAGCCATGGGCATCTCAATCTCAATGCCTCCTCCACTTGTAGCCATTCTCTTCTCACTACTACTAGTAACCATTCTCTTTGTCTCAGCAAGCGCAGGCCAAGGCCCAAAGTCAGCAAAGTGTGAGGCAACACCGGACCAGGGCTCAACCCTGCGAGTGTTTCACGCGAACAGTCCTTGCTCTCCATTGTTCAAGCAATTAGGAGGAGTGTCATGGGAAGAGAGTGTGCTTGAAATGCAGAGCAAAGACCAAGCCAGGCTTCAGTACCTGGCCAGCCTCGTCGCAGGGAGGTCGATAGTGCCAATAGCTTCAGGGAGGCAGATCATACAGAGCCCAACTTATATAGTGAGGGCCAAGATTGGCACACCACCTCAGACATTTCTCATGGCTATGGATACAAGTAATGATGCTGCTTGGGTACCTTGCTCTGGCTGTCTTGGCTGCTCTTCTACCTTGTTTGATTCTGTCAAGTCTACCACTTTCAGGACCATTGGTTGCCAAGCTCCTCAGTGCAAGCAGGTATATAATTCATTTACTTAACTCTCTGGTGTTTTGAGAAGTTGGTAAAAAATTAATTTTTTAGTTTTTTTGGTAGCTTTTTTTTATAAAAAATTGGATTCTTTTAGTAAAAAGTTGACTTTTTTAGCTAAAAAAAAGCTAAAAAACTAAAAAATTAATTTTTTACCAATGTTGCCAAAATGACTCTCTATAGTCTATAACTAACAAATTACATTTACACACCATTCCTAACTAAACTAACCTTGTTTTGCTCACTATATATGTTAATTATATTTCTTTTTTCTTTCTCTTTTCTTTAACTTTTTGTTATAAGATGAGCGTCTTCCTAACAAGTGTCCTCAAAATATAAAAAAAAGAAAAAATATATTTAGATCCCGAGACATTCGTTACGAAATTCAATATACTTTTTTATAAATTTTAAAATATTTTATAATCTTTTTATACACTTTTAATACATTTTTTTCTCACATTTAATATTAACCAGTCCCATGTGGCAATCAGTCCATTCAACTCACTCAAGAATGGAGATCTTAAAGGAGACATATTGGCCTGATATGGCGCTAGCTAATGGTCATACCTCTGTTATTAATTGATGAAATGATGACAATATCTTTTCTTCTCTAAAGTGTTTTTAAGTTTTAATTAATGCAAGCAAATCTTTTTGTGTGTTTTACCTTTGTCCAACAATGTATACAATAGTGTAGTGTAGGCACTTTATTTATTTATTTTTTCAAGTAATTTTTTGGACTATTAAGTAAATTACTTCTTTTTTTTTTAAACTCATTTTGTTTGACAAGTATCTAAAAAGTCACATTTCTTTTTCGATTTCTGTTTTTGTTTTTATTTTTGTAGTAATTGAAAAGTTAAAAAAAAAAAAAATTCAAATCCATTATTTTTTCAATTACAAAAATAATACTTTTAACATTTGTCAATAATTTTATTTAAAATTAAAAAATTAGAAACAAAGGTGGATTTTGAACCCCACACGTGACAGTGGGTCCCTCTCTTTTGAAAATGATCAAACAACGGTCCTATCTAAGGCTCCCTTTGGTATAAGGAAATTTAATTGTATTTTAAAAGATAAGTTGTTAAAAAAAAATTTAAAGATTTAAAAATTATTTAGTTATGAGTTTTAAAAATAATTTTGGAATGATTTATATATATATACAACAATGATTTAGACCACTAAAAAATACATTACTAATAGCACTAATGCATTGGGAATGGTAAAAAAAAAAGAAAAAAAAAGAAACAAGACATAGAAAGTGGGCGGGGTCCACTGCCACATCATTTGTGCTCATTTTAGTACTCTATTTTTAGTGCTCCCAAACATTTTTCATATATATATATATATATTTTAAGTTATAAATAGATGTGAGGAAAAATTTGATTGATTGATTGATATGTAAAATATAAAAGGAGAGAAAAAAAATAATTGATTAATTTATTAACAAAAAAAAAGAGAAGGAGAGAGGAGAAAAAATAATTTAAAAAATTTATTAACTAAAAATAGTTTTTAATATTTTGATCTAAATATTAATTTAAAAACTAATCAAACGTTGCCTAATGTCCTCTACCAGCACAACAATGCGTAAGCAATGGGGCTTAAAATTGACCATCTTTTGATGACACAATTTATATGACATGATAAATCACACTTTGGATTCGTTTGTGAATATGGTTGGTTTTTTTAATTTTTAATTTTGTGACTATTTTAACATTTTAATCCCAAAAGCCTTTATGCCAACGAGAGCTTACAGGTTGTAGTTGAAATTTTTATTAAAGATTGTAATTGAAATTTTTATTAAGATTTAAAATATTATATTTATCATTATCATGTCATTTTAAATTTTAAATTTTTTAATTTAAAATAAAAATATATTGACGTGACTCTTTCCTATGGAAAATTCTGTGTCACTATATGCAATTTTACCACAAAATTAATATTGTGTTTGGTTAGGGGATTTGGGGAGGGATTTGAAAAGGGAAAGGGAAAAGGTGTGTAAAACTAGGTGAAATGTAGGTATATTTTATTCACATTTCACCTAACTTTTCCCTTTCTTTTTCTAAATCCCTTCTCAAATCCTCCAACCAAACACAGCGTTAGTAAATTTTCACAAACTTGAGTAATCTCACAAAAATATGTAAGTTAAATACAAATTCATATAAATTTATAAAATCACGTAAATTTTCACAAAATTATGTCCAATGTACTCATTTTAGTAATATCACTTATGTAAATTTATAAAAATTTACATAACTTTGTGATGTGATTACATATGATGTTGATTGCACCGAAACATCTATCCTCTCGAATAAATTAACCAAAATGTCCAAGGAAATTATCCAGATCATTAATGGGCCCACAAAGGTGAAATAAAAAATCATCAACCTAATCCGTGACTGTCGTTTGTGCCCTTTCGCTGAAGAGCTCAGTGTCTTTTTTATTTGGTCTTTCAAAAATTATTTTATATTTTATTTAATTTTTAAATATGTCTAATCTTGATATATACAAATAGTTAAAAAATTAATTAATTTTTTTTAAAAATTCAATATAAATAAATAAAAATCCGTTTAAAAATTATTTTTAAAAATGTAAACCAAAACAAAGACCTTAAATTGCTCACGCACTCGTATAGCGTGAGTAACACGCTTCCAATACCAAGGTAATCAATGCCTAAAATAACATACACGGGAGCAAAGAGGATTTCTGAATCTTCATATACACAACATGTCTATAAATTCAGAAATATATATATATTACAATGTAAGAAAAATTTGTTTTTTAATTTTTTTTTTCTTGTAACCCTAGCATTTGTGTTGGTGAAAACTGGTTGATGTCATTACAGCAATGTTAGGTATCATGAAAAAATTTTCATGAAAATAATTATGAAAGTTTTGTGACTCTTGAATTACACTTAGAATAAAGCACTATATACTAATCAAGATAATCTAAGGACCATAAATTTTTTATGATTATTTTCATGAAAAAAATTTCATGATTCCTAACTTTTTTCATGTCATTATTATTATTTCCTGTTTTCTTGAAACCCTATTTTAGTGCATTTAACAACATAAAGGTTGCGTTTGGTAGAATTTTCTAAATATAATTTGAAAATATGATTGTATTTTGAGTTTGTGAAACTGGTTGGTAAAAAAATTTCAGGTGCCAAATCCCACGTGTGCGGGCAGCGCGTGCAGCTTCAACCTAACCTATGGCGGCTCCACCGTGGTGTCGAACCTCTCACAGGACACCGTAATGCTTGCCACCGATCCCGTCCCTGGATATACCTTCGGTTGCATCCAAAAAGCCACAGGCAGCTCTGTGCCACCGCAGGGCCTTTTGGGCTTGGGTCGAGGCCCACTCTCACTATTGTCACAGACCCAGAATATCTACCAGTCTACATTTTCCTACTGCCTTCCCAGCTTCAAGTCTGGCAACTTCTCTGGTTCACTAAGACTTGGACCCATTGGCCAACCCAGGAGGATCAAGTACACTCAGCTATTGAGGAACCCTAGAAGATCATCGCTCTACTATGTGAACATGTTCGGCATTAGAGTCGGCCGGCGAATTGTTAGCATCCCTCCACAAGCATTGGCATTTAATCCGATCACCGGCGCAGGGACAATTTTTGACTCCGGTATATTTATTTTTTCTTTTAATATATTTCTAGCATATACTTGACATGAAGTTATTAGGAAAAATTATAAATTAGTGAAAAATAAATTAAACAATTATAAAAATATAGAGGTGTGGAAGTGGAAGTTTATGCTCGGATACAAGTAAAATCACAAATTTTACTTGTAGCAGAATGCATATTGACTAAGACTTCAAATTTTTATAAAGAAAATGTTTAGTAGCTCAAAATTTTGTAGTTTAAATAGCTCAAATCTGTCAAAACGACGTCGTTTTATACTCATTTACACTCAAAACGACACCGTTTTAAGTGATTTGAACCATTTGAGCCACAAAATTTTGAGCTACCTAGCATTGTTGTTTTTATAATTACTAAAATCACAAATTTTATAATTTTTATAATTACAATCCTCGTAGTTATTTTGGTACATGGTAAGAATCATGGTGCCAAACTTTAGGTAAAAGATGTGAGTCAAAAAAGTTTAGAACCACCTTATCATGTGTTTCCATCCACGAAGTGGCATGACACATTATAAGCTAAAAAGGCGGGCATTTTGGGAATAAATTAAAAAAGTTAATTTTTTATTTTTTTAAAATTTTTTTAGTTAAAAAAGTTAATTTTTTTAGTTAAAAAAGTTAATTTTTTTTAGTCAAAGTAGTCAACTTTTTTATCAAAAAAGTCACAAAAAAAAATCAAAAAATTAAAAAATTAATTTTTTTTTATCAATTTTACAATACGACTTGTTTTAGTTTAATGATAGGATGGACCCAATCGATATTTAAAACCAATCCATGCTTTATATAGTGGAAGGAAAAAAGGAGGTAGTGGGATATTGTGACATCATGTCGAGAGCAATAGAGCGGCAGTGGTTAGTGCCTTTATTCAATCTTTGGCATCGCCTTTGTCTTAGACTAAGCTGACACTTACACTAGCTGAGCCTTAATTTATTATAAGAACAATGAATACAAACTTATTTTTTTAATTTAATGATTTGTAAGTGATATGATTAGTTAATAATTAAAAAAGTTATATAAAAAAAAGACTTTTTAAATATTTTAATAGATTACCATATTATTGAGTTTGAAAAGTAAATCTAAATTTTATGTTTGAATGACACTTTATAAAAATTATTGATGTAGAGATTGAACTCCAACTGTAGAGAAGACTTGTTTTGGGTGAATGTACAGTAGAGAAGACAATCTATTAAAAAAATTAATGATAACGGTAGATCTCCGTGGGAATTTTATATGTCCCCAACACCAAATTAGTGGGTAAGAAAACAATTGAATCTAAACAAAAGAGAATCTTTTTATGTCCTTAAATGCGCTAAAACTAAAAGAATAATAATAATAATAATAATAATAATAATAATAATAATAATAATAAACTACTTAACTTTAATAAAATACCTCCAAGTAAGACTATAAATAATTAGAGTCGTTCGTGAATAAGTTTGAACTTGGCTTGGTAAAGATTTGTTCGAACTCGGTTTGTTAATTTTTTTTCTTTGCGTTTGAACTCGAGCTTAAAATCGTTAAAATCTTAATAAACAAATCCATAATCGACTTGTTAGTTTGACTAGTTAGCTAGATTGTTTAACATTTATTTAAATAATAAAATAAATATATTATTTATATATTAAATAATGTAAAAATATATATAAAAAATATGATAAATATGTTATTTATATATTTAAATAATATAAATGTAAATAATAGTTAAATTTATTTATATGTAAATAATAGCTAACTATAGATAATACATTTATATAATAGTAGTGATATATATTATTATTTTGATAAGATATTGTTTTTTAAATTTTTTTTTTTTTTTTTATAGTATGTTTATATATATTGTATATATAATTCTATAATCAAAATTTTAATGGTAACTTTAGTCTCATATGTAAACATAGATTTATAATTTCTTTGACTCGTTAAGAATCGTAAACATGCTCGGGCTCAAGTCAAGCCTAAGTCAATTTGGCTTAACCTCGGTTTGTTATATTTTTATTGAACTAGGGCTTAAGTTTGGGATCAATAAAATTTTAATAAATAAGTCCAAACATATTAAAATTCAACTTGATTCGACTCGTTTGCAGTTCTATCTCTAAATTTCACTTTTTGCCTTGCATAGTGCATGGTACATACAACATAAATAAAATTATTATCATTATTATTATTATTATTATTTTTTATTTATGAGTAAAGTGGAAAGCTGTTCTATTATTAAAAAATAAATACTTGAGGGAATGGGTCTCGCAAGAAATCTTACACTCGTATCTATATTTTTGTTATCTTATATAATTTAATTGTGTATAAAATTGTACTAGTCTTGCACATGGCATGTGAATGGAGCACTTGGCGTACGCACGCGCAAGTGTGATCCAGGACATAGCAATTGACAGTGACTTGGGAACGGGCAGTCGTCGGGGAACCAGATATACATGAGTGGTAGACCCAGACATACATGAGTAAAGGTAGATAAACTTATATAGTAAGAAAATTTGTGTTATTTTAAATTCGATCGAGCTGATATTAGCTATTTCAAACTCAGTTTTAAAATAATTTTAAATTTCAAGTCTATCTACTTAACTTGATAATAGGGTTGGATAAATATTGAGTTGGGTTGGATTTAAGCTCGGCCGACATTGTGAATAAGTGTCTCATCCAAGTTTGACATTGGTTAACTTGGGATTAATCTTGGCACCCTAAGTTGAGTTAGATTTAAGTTCGGCCGACATTAAGAATATAGCAATGCTAGGTATCATGAAAAACCTTTCATGAAAATAATCATGAAAGCTTTGTGACCCTTGGATTACACTTAAAATAAAGAAGTACACACTAATCAAGGTAATCTAAGGATCATAAATCTTTCATGATCATTTTCATGAAAATTTTTTCATGATTCCTAACTTTTCTCTTAAGAATAAGTGTCTCATCCAAATTTGACATTGGTTGACTTGGGATTAATCTTGGCATCCTAAGTTAGGTTGGATTTAAGCTTGGCCGACATTAAGAATAAGTGTCTCATCCAAGTGTCTCCACCCCTAGTATGCTAATTCAAAGAAAATAGATAATAAATTAAATATTGTTTATAAACATGGTTATTATAGCATTATTAACCAAAAATTACGTCATGAGGACTAAGATGTGCATAATAGAGTTAATTTTGATACATTATTAACACAAACTAATTTCCTGCATAAAGATTTAAAAAAATAAATAATTTATGAGAAAAAAATAAATAAATCTAAAAAGTCGCTATTTTATTATTTTTTAAAATTTTGAATTATTAATTAAGTCATTTTATTCACTAAAATAATATAGTAAATAAAAGTATACATCGCACTGTTATTTTTAAAATAAAAAAAATAAAAGGAAGTAACATTTGCCTCTTGTATAAATAAAATCGTTCAGATTATATTTAAGTGGCACATGAAATAATTAGAGATATCTTATAGGTGATGAAATATTAATAACATAAAAAATTACTATAGTGATTTATTTTATTTTATTTTATAAAATTAGGGGACAATTTCATTAATCATTTGACAAATACTCTTTAAAATATAATAATAATATAATTTTCAAAAAATATGGAAGTCATAGCCCCCAGTTGGTAAGTAGTTCCGCCAATGACCAGCGGCAATGGCAGTCGGTCGCAGGTGGTAGCAGCAGTAATCAGAGAAATAAAATTTGTTGACACACGGTTAGGGTTAGTTTGGCATGTACTAAATAAGTCAAAAAGTTAAAAAGTCACTATCTTATTTAAGTCACATCATCTTATTTAAATCACATCACCTCTCTAACACATCATATCAAACCCAACCCAAACCCAACCCAAACCCACTAATAAGTCAAAAAGTGCACTTTTTTAGCACATCTCAAACCAACCCTTAGTTAAAAAAAAATATATTTACATCATTTTTAAAATTTTCTATATATGTTTTTATAAAAATTTTAAATATGTATTTATTTAAATCATCTCAAAAATGAAAAATTATTTACTAATATTTCACGTGTCTGTACTTTTTAACCAATCATCAGATATGTCCCTTATGTTTTCTAATCATCTAACACAATACTCCATCTATCCACCTTCTCTACCAATCATAATATTATGAAATAACACGGCTCCATTATAATTACCCCTCAAACATGAGTGATTGGTTATGTATCAGGGACGGTGTTCACGAGACTAGTCCAGCCAGCCTACATAGCGGTGAGAGATGAGTTCCGAAGGAGGGTAGGTGTAAACGCGACGGTGACAACATTGGGAGGATTCGACACGTGCTATTCGTTCCCCATAGTGGCGCCAACGGTAACACTTATGTTCACAGGGATGAACGTGACACTACCACCAGACAACTACTTGATTCACAGCACAGCAGGAAGCATCACATGTCTAGCCATGGCAGCAGCGCCTGACAATGTCAACTCAGTCCTCAATGTCATTGCCAACATGCAGCAACAAAACCACAGGCTCCTCTTCGACATCCCCAATTCTAGGCTCGGTGTCGCGCGTGAACTCTGTACCTGAGATTCCCCATCATCATCACCTTCATCTCTCTCTTTCTCTCTCACTGTGTGTTTTTTGTTTTCTTATTGGGGTCTTTTGTTAGGTGGTGATTTGTGTGGTGCTAATAGTAGTAATAGTAGTAAGGTATCTTTCGGTGTTGTTTGTTGTGTTTTTATCTCTTACTTTATATTTGTAGTATTTAACCTGGAATTGTAAGGAATGGGACTAGAAGAAGGCGCAAGAGTAGAGTGTGTTGTAGTTTTGTGATCTGTTGTGTCACGGGGCAGTCTCTTCCTTTTGTTACTTTCTCTATTTTGATTACTGTTTGTGGGTGTGGGTCGTACAAGGTCACGAGTTGCATGCACGGACCCCAAAGTTCGATCGCCATCAATGTCCAAAATTTCCGATTAATAAATTCAGAATTTTACCATGTTTCCGGCTTTCTTCAAGTTTTACAATACACTAGGCGCCGATAAAATAAATTTGAAAAATTTTACTCAGAATTTTGATCACATTATTATAAGTATAAAGTTAAAGTTTCAATTTCGTTTCTATGAGTTCTATATTTTTTTGTTTACCATAATTTGAATTGAACAGTTTCCTCTCATTTTTCTGTGGTGAGTCTGGTGACTTGTTTGTTATTGTTTTCTTGAAAATTATTGAGTGCCCCAGTGCTCCTCAAGTAAGGTCATTTCATGTCCCAATCTAATTTTTGTAAGCTTGAATAGTGGGATCGACCATTTTATATTATTTAAGGTTGAATTTTTACTTCACAATTAAATCAGATCTCTTCGTCGAAACTTTGGAAACTAAGCCGTAGAGCATGTGTAATAATAGAGAAATGCAACACTTACACATAGGAAGACAACAAGACCAGTGGCTCGTCCACTCGAGACACTCCAACGATTAAGTTAGACAACAAATCTCACAAATATCTCAGTTCAAGTAAACAATCACTATAACATATAAGAGTTTTAGAAACTAAATGTTTTAATCTCTAAAAGTGAAAATTTTGTTGCAAAAGACATTTAGAGACCAATTTCCATCGTTATGAGGATAGTCGCTAAAAGATCGTTTTGAAAAGTAAAAAATAAGACATTTAACAACAAAATTTTAAAATTGTCACTAATAAATAGATTTTTAGTGACAAAATAATTTAGTTTCAAAATGGTTTATTTTTTGAGACAAAAAACTTGGTCCCAAAAGGATAATAATTTATCACTAATGTCTAATTTTTGTTGCTAAAAATATAATAACGATACTTTTCGTAACAAAATTATTTGGTTTCTAAAAAATAATTTTATCCCTAAATTTTGGTCTCTAAAACCTTAATTTTTTTTTGTAATAAACTCTCAATTAAAAGCAGCAAGAAAAAATATACCTTAGATTCACATGGGGTGCCTTTATTTTATAACCATCAGTGCCCTCTGTGGGTGCTGTGCTTTTTTCGAGTCTAAGGCATTACTTTCCACACCGACTTGTTTTGACCAATAAAGAGTTGCCACTTAATTTTTGAAGGGGAATTAAGAAACCTTTAATAATAAAAACTAAGTTAAGGCTCAGTCCATCATAATTAGAAAATTTCTAAGTTCGGGAGTTTAAGTACAAAAGGGGGAAAGGCCATTTATATGGAAGCATTCATTTTTGCCCAATTTGAACATTGACATCTATTTACTTTCTATTTTATGATTTTAGTAGTTAATTATTTCACACAAACTTCATTATTAGACCTAAAACTTTTAATTAACCTAAAACAACTTGATTTGAAGAAAAATAAATATCATATATTTTAGATTAGGGAATAAAGACATATTTTCCAAAAATGATGATTTTTTTAATGAGAAGTGAATTTTTAATAATCCATGGCCATAAACTCAATTTATAATTAACAGCATTCACAAAATATTCAAAACATATAACTTTGCACACAATGAGCATCTAACTTGCATAATTGAAAAACAATACAAATAGCAAGCTGTAACAAGTCCGCGAGGGACCTCACGGGTTACAGTTCGGACTCAATTTGTCACGGTTCTTAATCTTGAATCAAAGAGTCCAAATCTGGCAAATCGTTTTGAGAAAACAGATTTTTAGAAAAGAAGTGCCAAACATGGACTGCTTTGCCAGATACAGAGTCGCCACCTAAATATTTTTAATGGGGGAATTTAGGAAACCCCCTGACTCGGTGCCAAAGGCCACGTGTCTGTCATCACCAAAGTTGCCTCGACTCGGGAACTTGGGTACGATTGGGAAGGTCAGCTATGAGCACCCCCTCTCGCCCGATCCGGAGATCGGCCTCTACTAACCGTGATATCTTATTTGAAAACGTTATGTGTTCTTATTCCGGTTATTAGCCTAGAATTACTATGTTATGTGCACAACAAACAAGTATAGACTAGATTGCCTAATTTGGAATGAAACATTGCATATCCGTTTGTTTGGAAAATGGTTTGAAGTTTGCTACTCGCAAGTAGGCTAAAACACGGATTTCAGTGAGTTGTTCCAACTCAAACAATCCAACCTGTACCCACAGGCATTCAGGCAGTTATATCACATAAGCAACTAGCCTCATGGTAAGCATGCTGTCATGTTAACATTCACACTCATGGGAGATGCTAAAGCATAAATGCTCACCTAGTACTCCAAGCCAAAACAGAAACTAGTTAGTAATCATATGCATGATCCTAGTTCATGTTAAGATGGCTAATGCAACGCATACAGAATGTCACTAGAATAGGCTCGGCTAATCTAAGAATGACATGTGAAAATGCACAGATAGCATATATTCAAGTTAGATTTGAAATACTTTATGCATTTAGCATGATGCGCCGAGCCCGGTGCATGTAATACTGATGAATGATGCACGCATGCATAGCATAAGGATGCTAATTTAAATATGTCCTAATACTAACCATCAAGCAGGTAAGTAAAAGGGAGAAAGAAGTGGGGGTTGGAAGACATGCACACACGCACCCACACTTATTACAATTTTGCCCTCGCTCGGAGGGGCCGAAAGAATAATACAATTAACCTACAAGCTAATTAATTATTACAGACCATCTAATTAATTGACAAATCAATTGAATATAATTAAGCAGTAAACAGTAGCCTCGGGAAGAGGGTCCAATACATGCGCGCTCGGTTCCGCTCGGAAGTCACTGCCATGCATAAGATGCCTCTGCTTTGGCTGTTATCCTCCTCTGAAGACTGCACAAGTCCCAGGGATGCTTCTCTGAACACTGGGGAACACCACCGGCTGAGAAGAATGGCCACCGGCCATGGGGAATGCTCACCGGCCACTGATTAAGCTATCGGCCACTGATGGATGGCCGGTCGGCACTGCAGATGGCCGGCCGGCCAAATCTTCTACAGAATCCTGTTTTGACAGCAGCAGAGGGCAAAACAAGGCATGTCAATGCCTTTCAAGCAATGTATGCACCAACCACACTCCCTATCATGTGTATGACTCAAATGAGGATGGGCCTCGATTCTCGGACCACCAATCACGCATTTCCATGCATGATGGCCCAAAGAATCAAGTGTGCATTTTGATGTGGAATGCAATGCACATTATCAAACAATGGGGCTTAACCCTCTATCACAAGCAATTCAAGAGGTAAAGCATGCATGCCAATGCAATGCAATCCTAAGCACATGAGCTAGTATGCAACCATGGAAATGCAAAGAAGCATACAAAGCATACAATGGTCATGCAAGCCATGCAAGGCATGAGACAATGCAACCAGCAAGTATGCAAGGCTCAATGTGGGTGTTCAAGCATGCAAGCAAGCATGTGACTTCATTCAATCATGCTACTTCAATCATGCAACAACACATAGATATGCAACAACATACAAGGTGAGCATGCAACAACATGCAAAAGGGTGGACTTAAACTAACATGGATAACTCGCAAGCATGCCAAAATCAGTGGCCAAATGCCAAGGAAATGAAGGCTAGTGCACACACAAACATGCATACATTACAAGGCCCAACACTTAGGCATAAAGAAGAGACTTTTAAGCACACTTAAAAGGGGAAAGCATGGACATATAGCCTACATAGAAAGCTCTGAAATCATGTTATAAAAGGCACCAAACCACTGAAACAAACCAAGTAATGCATGCTACACACTCACACACCCAAGGCTAGCAAGCCAAAATGCAAGGTGGCTATACAAGGCATGTCTTGGATGGCCTAAACAATCAAAAACAGACCTCAAGCATATAAAAACATGCACAAAAGCTTCACAAAGCTAAGCCAAAATCATGCTAAAACAAGGGTCAAAGCTTAAAGCATGTTAAGCCTAAACATGGCATTACAAGGCATGTATGCTAAGCAAGCATGGTGTACCAAAACCAATTGAAAACAGAGCTATATTATGACATAATAAGCAGAAAAATTAGTTAATGCATGGCCAACATGAACCTAAACAATATGCTCACATATGAGGCAAAAATGGTCCTTTTCAAGGACAACAAGGAGAGGGGGTGGCCCTCTCCTTATTGGGACCTCAAGGCACCATCCTCACTTCTGAAATCCCTCAAGATTTCAGTGGTGAGGAGGCCTAAACACAATGGTCCCAGAGCTCAACCAAAATGGCACAAAACAAAGGCCAAACAAGCCCTAGGAGGGGTCAAACAACCCCAAAGCTTGAAACACACTTAAGCAACTATTTAGAGCAAGCAAAAACAGAACTTTTCTATGTTATATGTTAAGCTCAAAAATAGTTGTAAGGTAGGCAAAAATACAATGCAAAAATGGGGACAAAAGGGACAAAAGTCTTACCCTTGTAGACCCCTTTCAAGAACAACACTCCAGTTGCTTCTTTAGGTTCAAATCAGTCCAAAACCTCCAAGAACAAGCCCTCAGCACCTCAGTAGCCAAGGTAAGGTGTAACACTATGTGTTTGTGTGCAATAATAAGACTAAAACACCTTAAGGCAAAGAAGAGAGGGAGATAGAGATAGAAATAGATACAACTATGCTAACCCTAAAAACCAGAGCTCTCCTCTCTATTTTTGCTAACCCTAAAACAAAAGAGAAGAGGCTCCCTCTTATAGAGCTCAATCTTGTAAGCTTACAAGACAAGCCAAACAAGAGGGAGATCCCTCTATACACGTGTATGGAGGGGAGCCAAGTGCATGCCAGCTGCACAAAAAATATCTGCAAAAGCAGATGCACAGTAGTCGGCCGGCCAAAAGTGCAATTGACCAAAAAAAGATAGCCGGCCGGCCATCTATAGTGCCGGCCGGCCAAACATTTGGCCGGTGGCAACAAAACACAGCCGGTGGCCTCAAGCCATGGCCGGTGGAGTGTGGGGATAGCCCACAAGCCATTCCCTGCCCCTCCAAGGCAAAGCACAAGTGTTTGGTGCAAAACCAGACACGAAACAGTCAAGTCCAGAGATCCTGAGGCAAGGCGCACGTGACCGAGACCTCCGAGAACTCAAGACGAACACAAACATGGATGATCACCGAGTGTTCAAGCGGTGACGTCCAAGTCTTGAGGACGGTCAAAAATGGGGTGTCTACACAAGCACATGCAAAGGAGATGGATAGGACTTACCTGGATGTCCACTTATGCATTTTGCATGCATGCATAAAATAAATATGACCTAATCATGCAACTAACATACAAAAACATGAACATAGATCCGATTTGAGACTACTAATGATGCTTATGCATAGAATACAACTAACAAGTATAAATATAAACTAAACTATATGATGATCCAAACCGGGCTTAACATATTTCTACATGATTAAATTAACTTAAAACATGCTGTTCTAATGAGAATAAAGAAAACATGCAAAAGGAGGTGAAAAGGTGAATATAATGAATAAACTACATGATGAAAGGAAGAACTAATATCATAACATGCTTTGAATACTGAAATAAGAGACTAAAAAGTACCGAAATATAAGAAATAGAGGAGTTTTACCTGCTGGTTTATATAAACTGAAGGCAAGCGAAGAAAATAGCAAAAAAACAAAGGATTTCCTGCTTACAAGCCTCCCTCAAGCTTTGGTTATGACTTAGTTCGAGTTCCTTAGGCCTTACGATGATTTGCAGAAGCTTAGAGTTTCTGTGGGTGAGGAAATTTTGTGGCTAAGGCAAAGAGGAGAAGAAAATGTGGTGTTTGGCTCTCAAATGCTCTCAAAATGCCTCAAGTCTAAATAACTTGAAAGGAAGGGGGAAGGGCCCTTTTTATAGGGAGAGAAGAAGGTTCTGGAGCCTCTTCTGGGGTTCCATAACTTTCTTCCCCCGCCTTCCATAAAAAATGCACAAAGATTGAGTTTTCAAAAATAACACTATCACGCTTGGATGTGCGCACGCACAGATAAGGTTTACACGCCCGAGGAATGTGCACACGCACCCTTTGCCATGGTACATGTGTCATCCCTGCATGCATTGCATGATCTTGGCTTGCTTGTGGCCCAAGTAAGTCCGTATTGCCTCCTAATAAATATTTTTGATAAAATGAGTCACTAATTTTAGAACATACATTTGATCAGTGCACAATTGTGCTTCTATCTCCTTCTTAGGGTTAAAAAGTTGATTTTCGGTTAAAAACGGGTTTAGGGGTATGGTTATTTTCACAAAAAGTTAGTTTTTTTTTTTTGGTTGCCAAAATGAGTTTACACAGCAATTCCAAACATCCTTAAACATTCTAAAGATGAAATAATTTACCATTTCATCATTGAGAAGCTTGCAAGCGTCCGAAATCTTAGGGTCAGTCAAAATGGGATGTCTACACCCTCGATCCCTAAAAGTCTTACTTTATAGGACTCTTATCCTTTTTAAGGATATCACCTATCAACAACTTCTCCAATTTGGATTAAGATTAACTCTCTCACGAATTCTCACTTATCCAAACAGAGAGTCTGTCATTATCTAGGATTCTTGTTCTTCATCCAAACATCTCGGATTCTAACGTGTCTTGACCACACTTCGACTAATCAAAAACACCCACATGGCAGCTCGGCTAACCACCTAAGCCATGTTGACAACTCAAAATTATGTCCCCACAATTGCCTCATAGGTTCTATTACCTTGGCCATACTGAGGTGATGGAACCTAGAGTCTAAACTCCCAATATGTTAACTAAACAACATGCTGAAGGGTACTCCGCCATTCGAGATCATGACTTATTGACTTCAAAAGACAAGAACCCAAGTGTCTCCTCTTGCCAAACCCTAGGTTTGACAATCCAACCACCACTGCCACTTGGCACTCACTAATTGGTCTCATGCACAATGTTGACCATCTATTCCGACTAAGTTCTCACACATGACGCCAAATTGTGTGTATTGAAATATGACCTCACAACCAAATGAAATCTCTAACCCAAAAATATGTGCAAGAATAGAGAAGCCTAATACCTGCACACAAGAAAGATAACAAGATGGTGGCTCGTCTACTCGGGGATACTCCAATGATCAAGTCAATCAACAAATCTCACAAGATATCAGCTAAAGCATGAAAACTCTTAAGTAAAAGCATTAAGAAAAACACATACCTTAGACCCACGAGGGTGCATTCCTTTTATAATCATCAGTACCCTCGTCCCTTAGAAGTCTTACTTCATAGGACTCTTATTCCTTTCAAGGATAACACTTATCTACGACTCTTCCAATTTGGAGTAGGATTAACTTTCACAAGAGTCGTAACCTATCCAAACAAAGAGTCTGTCATCATCTATAACTCTTATCCTGTATTCGAATATCTCGAATTCAAGTGTAATCTAATCACGCCTCGGCAAATTATAATTACCCACATGGTACCTTGGCTAACCACTTAGGCCACGTGGAGCACTCAAAATTATATCTCCACAAGTGATCTTACAATAATATTTTTAGTCGCCAAAAGTGATTTTTTAGTCGCCAAAAGTCGGGTTTTGAGTTTTCCCGACTAATTTTTTTTGTCGCCGGCTTGGTCGCTGGAAAACTGTCGCGGAAGGTATTGGCGACTAAAAAACTTTTAGTCGCCAAAAACCAACTCTGTACCGACCAAAATTTTCGTCGCCAAACCTGTTTTTTTTTTTTAAAATTATACATTTGGCGACTAAATGTTTAGTCGCCAATAGTGAATTATTTCTTTTTAATTTTTGGTTTTGCCGACTATTTTTTTCGTCGCCAATAGTGAAGCTTTTGGCGACCACCCGTTTTAGTCGCCAAAAGGTTATTTCAAAAAAAAAAAAAAAAAAACCCTTTGCTCTTTCCAGGTTTTGAACCGCCAACGTTGGTTAACCTCCCACTCTAACACTTTACCAACACTCTCTCCACTATGCCACAATACCATCTCATGAATATATATGCAAAATATATTATTTATATATTACTTTGACCCGTATTAATATTTAACTACATATATAAACATAATTATTTTTATTTAAATATAGTTTATGTAAAAAATAAATTATTTATTAAAAAAAAAGGAAAGCCACTTTTGGCGACTAAATTTTTTTTTAGTCGCCAAAAACCTTGGTTTTGGCTACTACCAATAATTTAGTCGCTAAAAAAATTAATTTTCGCCTAAAAATAACCACTTTCGGCGACTAAATTGATTTTTAGTCGCCAAAACTGCCACTTTTGCCGACTAAACTCAATTTTAGTCGCCAAATGTCCACTTTTAGCTACTAAATTTTTTTTAGTAGCCAAAAACCTTTACTTTTGGCTACAACATTTTTTTTTGTCGGTAAAACACCTACAATTGGCGACCAAACCATTTTTTAGTCGCCAAAAACCTGCACATTTGGCTACTAAAGTTGTTTTAGTCGCTAAAACCCATGTAATCAGCGACTAATCTGATTTTTAGTCGCCAATAAGTCTACATTTGGCTACTAAACTGTTTTAGTCGCCAAAAGTCTTCACTTTTGGCTACTAATTCAATTTTAGTCGCCAAATGTCCTACTTTCAGCGACAAAATTTACAGTTTTGGTCGCCAATGCTGTTTTTTGTTGTAGTGGACCATCAAATAACCTCTCCTATTTTATTTGCTTTGAGCCATTCTATTTTGTGTGCTTTTTGTTTTGACAGTTTTTTAGCCGTTTAGTATTAAAATCGTGGCTTAACTTAAATTTTATTTGTTGATTTTGTTTCCTATTAATATTTTTGTATTTTTGTAAGGAATTAGTCTAAGTAGTTATTTTCTAGTTGAATTGAGATTTTTTTTAAAAAAATTTATCATAGCGCTCTATTTGTTTGGGAAGCAGAAATATTTTGCTCCCAAAATTGAATTATTTTCTTGTGTTTGGTTGGACCTTAAAATATTTCCTGAAAAATAATTTCTGTTATTTTAATCTCAGGAAAACTTATTTATTTTTTACAATTTTCATTAAGTTATGTTTGAATGAATGATAATATTCGTGAAGGAAAATGGAAATGTGATTTTGGACCCCAATGAATCATTAGAATGATAAAGCCATTTCTGATTATTTAATTAATTAAGAATTACATCCTCAAACTAAGTAATTATCATATTCCCTACTTACCTATGAGATTGTCACATTCCTAGAGGAATATTAATCATTTAAGAGTTGAAAGAAAAATGAGCCCCACAATATTTCAGTTAGGCTCGGTCAAACATTCAACTTTTTCAACTTACAAAATCAATCAGTGTGTTTGGTTTGAGTTATCTGGATTAAATTTTTTAAAAATTGAATTTTTTGATTTTTGTATTTTTTTGTTTTTAGTGAATATTTTTTAAATTTTAAACATTTTTTTTACTTTTTTAGATGCACCTTAGTTAGATGTATCTAAAAAGTAAAAAATTTGTGAAAAAATATTTTAAAAAATTAATAAATACATAGAAATACAAAAAATGTATTGAATTTTTGTATTTTTTTTTTTATATATTTTTGGTATTTAGTGAATTTTTAAAAGATCTTTTATATATATATATATATATTTTACTTTTTAGGTGTATTTATGTTAGGTGTATCTAAAAAGTAAAGAAATTACTTAAAATATTAAAAAAATTCAGTAAAAACAAAAAAACACGAAAAATAAGAAAGTAAAATTTTCTGAAAAGTATTTTCTGAAAAAAGAAACCAAGCAATATTTTTTATTTTATTTTATTTTATTATTTTATTTTATTTTTTAAAACTTCTAAGAATATGATATTATTCACCAAGATTGCTTCTAGACTTAAAATTTAAAAAATATCATAACATTCATAATGATTTCCGGACCAGGTTAACTCAGTGAAACTATTAGAATCATTTCCAAACTTAAAATTGGAAAGTATGATAATATTCATAACCAATTTCTAGACCCTGCCAATTTACCAGTAATATTTGGATTGTTCGCCAACTAACTGACAAAATATGATAATGTTCATACCAATTCTAATTGGACCAGTTTCTGGATATTTAGACTTGAAATGTGGAACTTGGACCATTCCCAAGACAAATAAATTGAAAAATATGATAATATTTATTTTCAAAAATATTTGGACCAATTTAGCAATCCCATTTCAATAAAAATGATAATGAAAAATGTTTGGTAACTTGAATTTTAGTTTGTCCGAGTAACTCGAATTTGTACATGCCGGTTGACCTCTCAGACAGCAGCTCGGATGATCAGTGCAATACTTGTCTACCGTGGTTATCATCTTTGTCGACTGTAACTATTACCTTGTTACCCAATGACCGACAAACCAAAACTTGAACTATTCAGATAAATTTAAATTCGAGTTACGTAACATTGTTGAATGATAATATTCATCACAACTATTCTTGGATTAATTCCCTAACTTAAAACTGGTAATGTATGATAATCTCCACGCTAATAGCATTTAGATAGGCATTCCGACTTTTTGACTTTTCCAATCACTGGAACTTTGGACATGGACAATTCATTTGAACCATTTTTCAAACTCTTAATCGATTGGACCTTTGAGTAATCACAACCAACAGTATTAAATAAAGTTAAAACCACTAAGGATGAGAAACATGGATATTTTGTAGGAATGTAAAAAAATCCAATAGAATTGAACCAAACGCTTAAAATTGATTGAAATTTCGAATTTCAGTATGTTATTTATTTTTTAACATATGGTCTATTTTAGTTTTGAGAAGGACAAGGAAGAGGCACAAATTTTTGAAGTTGTCCCATTGACGATCGGCTCCGGTAAGAATGAGGCTCTTGATGCACTCTACACTTTTAGTCAAAGAGGCATTGTGAGATTCTAACTTAAAATGATGTGGATCAAGAAGTTTATAAGTTTTCAGTTGTTTGTAGAGAGAAAAGAGAGGAAAAGACTTAGAGAGAGAGAGAGAGAGAGAGAGAGAGTGGGGAGACAAATGAGAGAAATAAAAGAGCGATATCATATTTTGATAAAGAGATGTGCAAATTTTGTGTTGGAAAATATTAGTTTTTCGGTAACTTTAATTTGAAATTAAAGTGGAATCCAACTACTGGTTGAGGTAGATCTGAGTGGTTTTATATTCTCTCAAGTGAGAATAATACAATATAAAAATAATGAGCCAAAACTATTGAGTTGTGAATGAGAATTGTCTCATAAAGTGGGCATCAATAAAGTTAGGCTTAGATTTAGACTTGAGCTTAGATTTAGGCCTTGGACTAGGCCTAGACTTGTACTTGTGCTTGTGCATGTGTTGGATTTGGTCTTGGACTTAGACTTGGACCTAATCTTAAGCTTAGGTTAAGCTATGTTGTGTTGGGCTTAACTTGTGCATGTGTTTGAGAATTAGATTTGGATCGGGTTGTGACCCAACATTAATATCCATTTTGTGACCCATCTAGTTGGTTTATTCAAACATCATTATATACATACTTATTTGTATATATTAAACACATGGAAGGTTTACACCTTTGTAATTCTCATATTTTGATGATGGAGTTAATGACTATATTAGTGGCAATAGGTTTTCAACATTTGTAACTCTAGCCCTAATGGCTAGAGTTGATGGCCTTCGTTAATGGTAATTGATGATCCTATTGATGTATAGCTTTCATGGTTAGGAATTCCCTTACTTGTATAAATAGAGGCCTTTTCCCTCCAACTTAGAAGAAGAATTTTGGAGAGATTTTTGATGGAAAATGGAAATGGTATTTTGAGATAAAAAGTTGGAGATATTTTTTTTCACCAAAAGAAATTTTTTCCTATCTTCTTTTGTTAGCTCCTTCTTTGGTTCTTGTTAGAGAGAGTGCAACCATTGTCAAGTTCGCCGAAACTATTTAGAAGGTGCTTTTGCGTTAGTTGGTTTCGACCATCGTATCTTGGGAGATAGATGCCGGCATACCTCTAGCATCTATCGGGAGGTGGTGAATTTGTGTTAAGGACACTGTAGTATCACACATGCTTCTGTTTGTATCTCTTATCTTTTGTTCTTCAAACTTTTACATTTAAACTATTTCATGCATATTATTTTATATGTTCATGGGAATCCATTTTGTAATATGTTCCATGATATAATCTAGCTTATTTATGTATTTTTAGTTGTATAGTTTATGCTGTATTTAATTCTTTAATAATAATAATAAAATTATTTTGTCATTTCTGTTTAATTTATTTCATATTTTTTTCTTGTATTATTATTGAAAAATACCAACAATCATAAAACAGATTTATTATAAGGAAAATACCTTGGACCCCTAGTGGGGATGACCCCCACCACCTCCACTGATTTTTGATTGCTGAAAATTGTTTGTATGTGTTGCATTAGGTATCTTGTATAGTTAGGATCATGCATCCTTCTAACTAGTTTTTGTTTTGGCTTGGAGTACTCGGTGAGTTTTATGCTTTAGCATACTTGCATGAGTGCGATTGCCATATTGCCATGTTTCGCATGCTTACCATAAGGCTATGTGCTTAATTGTTAAACTACATGAATGCCTGTGAATGAAGGCTTTGTTGCTTGAATTGGAACAATTCAATAAATGTGAGTTTTAAGTCCACTTTGCGAAGCAGCCAATCATGTTTGATGGCAAATCCGTGTTTTAGCCCACTTGAGGGTGGCAAGTTCAAACCAT
Organism: Camellia granthamiana; assembly: GCA_036172215.1. Lineage (NCBI taxonomy): Eukaryota > Viridiplantae > Streptophyta > Magnoliopsida > Ericales > Theaceae > Camellia > Camellia granthamiana. The sequence continues at coordinate 70,499,646 of CM069908.1, forward strand.
TTTCGAAAGCAAACATGAGTTGTTTTGTTCAAATTCTTGCGATTTTAGTCTATACTTGTATGTGTGCGTCACATAATAAAGTTAGCTAATAACCGGAATAAGAACACATAAGGTTTATAAAAACATCATATCATGATAGTAGAGGCCGATCTTAGATCGGGCGAGTGGGGGTGCTCATTTCAGGACCTTTCCCTCTCGTACCCAAGTTCTCGAGTTGAGGCAACTTTGGTGATGACGGACACGTGGCCTTTGGCATGAGTCAGGATTTCCTAAATTTTCCCAAAACAAAATATTTAGGTGGCGACTTTGTAATCTGGCAAAGAAGTCCAATTTTGGCATTATTTGATTTAAAATCGATTTTTCAAAATGATTTGCCGGGTTGGACTCTTTGGTGTTTATCAGTTTCACATTGCACTTTGTGACATTAGATTCAGAACCGTGATAGGAGTCCGAACTGTAGGACCAATTCGAGCTATCTGAAAGGGGGCGCGAAGAAAGTTGAGCTACACGGATGCATCACCTTTTGTATGTCAAACTCTGATTAATGAAAACTTATCAATTCAATTATGTTTCTATTTATTGGTTGTTATGAGATGGATATATTGTGTTTATTTCGGGGCGCTACACTTGGTATCAGAGCGTACCGGGTTTGAATACTTTGAGTACGTGGGAAGTGGTTATTATCACAATGGGTTTGTCTCGCTTGATAGAGACGGTTGTATGTGTGGTACGCTATGTGATAAGGTGCTTATGTGATTATATGAGTATGAGATTTAATTTCTAGGATATTAATTGGGTCTATGGGTTTCTAGAAGTCCTATTAGAAGAGCACCTGCTCACTACTGTTTCTAATTGGAACTTTGGCAACGCCGCAGGATGGTCATTATCCAGAAAGTAAATTCGTATATGTTTATGTGACTATGTGCTTATGTGGAGTGAATTATTGTTGTCCACCGCATTAGGACGTGAGTGAGTTAGCTTCGGCACATTTGTAAATGTGCTTATTGCTTTGTTACCTTCATTAGGATGTCAAGATGTGGACGTGGTTGTGGTAGGCGTGGTAAGCTTAGAAGGCATGAGATGCTTTTACCGAATGAGATTTTGGCACGAGAAGAAATGGTTAGTCAGCAGGCCATGGGCGCTTTGGCCCGCGAAATGGCCGGAGCTTTGCGGGAATTCATGGACATTCTTAGAGTTAAGAATCATGTCCAAGCCTAAGTAGTTGAGGGAAGGCCATCATTCTTAAAGAGGGAGTTCTTCCGGTCTAATCCAGGAGCCACTGAAGGCAGATAAGTGGCTAGAGCAGATAGTGAAGACGTTTAAGATGCTTGGCATCGAGGACGACGGATTGAGAGTGACCTTGGTATCTTTCCAGCTTAAGAGAGATGTGAGTCAATTATGGAAGTATATGCGTGGGCGTATTGGAGTGACTTGGGAGGCTTTTGTCAACGCCTTCTAGGACAAGTTCTTATCTCCCATGGTTAGGGAGAAGTTAAGGGAGCAATTCTCAAAGCTCAAGCAGCTCAACTTCTCCCTTTTATTTATATGTTTACCGTGGTAGCTTCATGTTTTCCTTCTTATATCATTGCCATGTATTGTATTTTGCATACATTGGGTTCGGTTCATCATTCTAACGTTGTTGTCATTTTCTACTTACTTGAATACGTGCGCTACCGCATGCTTTGAGTTGATCCATATGACATGTTACATAAACCGAACCTAGTAGTTACATTTTGTATGTGTTACATTAGTCACTTTGCATATTAGGAACATGCATTTTTCTAATTATTTTCTTCTCTTTGGCTTGCCTACATTTTGCTTTAGCATATTGCATGTGTGTTTGTGTCGCCATGCCAAGCATATCACCATGAGGCGAAGTGCTTATTTGATATACCTCTTTGAATGCCTGCGAATGAAGGCTATTTCGCTTAGATTAGGATGATTTTGATAAATGTACATACAAGCTTGCTTATTTAAAGTAGCAAATATTCAAAGCACTTTTCAAACAAACATGAGATCAAAGCATTCCAAAGTAGGTGACATAGTCTATACTTGTGTGCCTCATATAGTAATGTTAGCATAATAATTAGAACAAGAGCATATAATGTACATAAAAATCACATCATGATTAGTAAAGGCCGATCTTTGATCGGGTGAGTGGGGTGCTCAATTCATGACCTTCCCTTTTCATACGTAAGTTCCTGAGCTATGACACTTTGGTTATGACAGACAAGTGGTCCTTGGCACGAGTCATGGGTTTCCTAAATTTTTCAAAAATATTTAGGTGGCGACTTTGAAATCTGGCAATGCAGTTCATTTTTGGCATCTCTGATGATAAATGGATTTTCTAAATATTTGTCGAATTTGGACTCTCATTTGTGTTTTTTTTGTTTCACATTGCACCTATGAAACTAGATTCAGAATCACGAGAGTCCAGACTATAGGGCTATCGTATCCGAGGAGACTAAACCCCTCCAAGGAGCAACGAAAAACCACAGTTTTCAGCACTGTTGGGGATTTAGAGAACTTGACTTGAATTTCATGATGTGCCATTTTATTTACATATATATGTTCTTTGCATTGCATTTTCATGGTGCTCTTAAGTCATTGTATTTTCCATTGACTATTCTTGGACGGCTTGTCGGAGGCTTGCCTAAAAAGCTTGCCAAAAGGTTGGCCGGTCGTGGGCTCTGCCATGTTGGAAACACAACCCTTGGATTTGGATTACCGCTGTACCACTTGATCCTCCTTTCACTTCTCGGTATTAGGTGTGAGAGGTATATTAGATAATCTTGCTGAGGTACCCTTTTGACCAATTTCCTAGTGCATATAGTAAAGCCATAGTGATTGTTCCAAACATAGGACATGATGCTCACCCATATGCGGGATTTTGTGAAACTACTTGCCTGAAGTAGTGAAAGCCTAGATCATGCTAAAGCTAGGACAGGGTAACCCTACCCCCTCATAGGGGTGTTTTGGCTCTTTTCCTTGGTATGTGCTCTACAGTGAAACTGTATAGGGGGCTCCATATCAGTGGTTCAGTTATCAATTTGTGGGGCAGAATTCAGTGGGGAGTACAGCTCTACATCTGTGATCATATTTTGTTGCAAATTAGGCTGAGGTGCTATCTGATTTTTGATTATTGCTTTTCTTTTTCTTTATTTCTTTTGCTAGGTAGTCTTGCAATCATAGCTTCAGAGAGGCCTGATATCCCCCAAGTTTTGTGGACTCGCTCCGGTAGGCTTTGCAAAATTTGAGATCTAATTGACGGTCAGCTGGTATTAGTCTCTCTCCCACCAGTTGATCGGAGGAGAAGAACCAGGTAGTTGTCACCAATACAGAGCACTTATCAGTCACCCATTCGTTCCCACCAGCTTAATTCACCAATAACTGACTCGCTTACAGCTGCAATGGCACAAAGTGCGGAAAAAGTCACGACTATGATAACAGCCTTTCAACAGGCCATGGATACACTGAACTAGAGAATAGTTGTGCAAGATTAGACTATCGCTGAAATGCAACGCCCATTTGGGGCATCGACATCTACTGTACATCTAGTCCTGGCTACCCAGGCAAATCTTGATCCACATCTACTAGCTGAAAGCCTTCAAATCGCGGATACCTAAGAGGTATTAGCACAAGCTCAAGTTTTCAGGGCCTTGGTACAGCTTCGCGGAGGGCTTTCTTCTTTTGACATCAATGACATTGATCTTGCCATGATAAAAATCGCTAGGCTGGAAAAGGCACTCGAGAAATCTCAAGGCTTCAAGTCCATCTCGGAGATTGAAGACGGTTATACCGTGGCCTCTGTAAGATTGCCAGAGAAGTTCAAAATGCCTCACATGATGGAAGCAGAGATCCTATCGTCCACGTCCGTCTCTTCTCGGATGTCCTGAAACTAATAGGCTTGGTGCGAGCCCAAAAGTTGTCATTATTTGGAAGAACCTTATTAGACGTGGCAACCATCTGGTATGCCAAACTAGAGGACTTAACCAAACAGAACTAGGAAGAACTATCTGAGGGATTTGTTAATCAATATTCATACAATACTCAGATAGAGGTAACGATCAGCGAATTGGAGGCAACCACTCAAAGCTCTAAGGAACCTTTTATCAATTTCGTTGCTAGGTAGAGGGCAAAGGCAGCTCAAATGACAAACAGGCCCTCAGAAAGGGAACAAGTCTGGTTGGTAGTTCAGTACCTTGAATGGGACATGTTACAAAGGATGATAGTTGCGCCACTATTTACCTTCGCTGCTTTACATGAATTGGGGGTTCAAATTTAGAGTGCTTATAAGAAGGGGGTTATCTAGAGAACAAGTGAACCGGCAAAAAGGCCGTTTACTAGGGGTACCAATGCTAGCAGTAGCATTATTCCTAGGCCTGCCGAGATCAGTACAGTCACCACAACAGCTAAGATAGCCGATCCATTCGCTGGTGCAACCTCAGAATCTACCGGCCCAGCCCAAAACCAATATAAAACCTTTACCCCCCCTTCATGTGGCACATGCTATTGATTCAGGGTTAAGACTTATGAATGTATGATTGCATGTGTTACCTTTTGTAGAATGAAATCACATGAATGGAAAGTATATATTTTCGGATTATGTTATGGATTATTTAATATCATGGAATGGATTATTTTTATTATTTTTGGGGCATCACAACTTGGTATTAGAGCATATTGAGTTTGAATATTTTGGGTACGTGGGAAGTGGTTCTTATCACAATGGGTTTATCTCGCTTGATAGAGATATTTGTATACTTTGTATGTTATGTGATAACATGTTTATGTGACTAAGTGGGTATGAGATTTAATTTTCTAAGATATTGATTTGGTCTATGAGTTTCTAGAAGTCTTGTTAGAAGAGCACTTGATCACTGCTATTTCTAATTGGAACTTTGGCAATATCGCGGGACGATCATTATCTAAGAAGGAAATTCGTATGTGTTTATGTGATGATGTGCTTATATGGAGTGAGTTAATTGTTGTCCACTGCTTTAGGACATGAGTGAATTAGCTTCGGCACATTTGTAAATGTACTAATCAACTGTGTTACCTTTATTAGGATGTCAGGTCATGGACGTGGTGGTAGGCGTGGTAGGCCTAGGCGGCAGGAGGTGCCATTACCGGATGATATTCCAGCACAAGAGGAGGGAGTTGGTCAGGCCAATGTGGCTGAGCCAGTAGGTCAGCAGGCCATGGGTGCCTTAGCCCACGAAATGGCCAGAGCTTTACAGGAATCCATGGATATTTTCAAAGCTGAGAATCAAGTCCAGGCCCAGGTTACGGAAACAGAGCCATCGTTTTTGAAGCGAGAGTTCTTCTAGTCAAATCTGGATGAGTTTTTAAGAGATCCTAAAGAGCCTTTGAAAGTGGATGAATGGCTCGAGCAGATGTTGAAGACTTTCGAGATGCTTGGAATCGAGAACAACGGGTTGAGGATGACCTTGGCATCCTTCTAGCTGAAAGAAGATGCAGGTCAGTGGTGGAAGTATGCACGTAGGTACATTGGGGTGACTTGGGAGGCCTTTGTCAATGCCTTCCAAGATAAGTTTTTGCCTCCCACAGTTAGGAAGAAGTTGAGAGAGCAGTTTTTGAAGCTCAAGAAGCTTAGCACATCGGTGGCTGAGTTTGGGGCACTACCTTCACCAGTTTATCTGGGTTTGCATCGGAGTTTATGGTGACAGAGGAACGCCATTGTATAGAGTTTGAGAAGAGGTTAAGGACCGGGCTCCTTTTTAAGGTAGCTGGTTCAATGATTAGGGACTACGGATGCCTTGTGTAGGCGGCGGATCATCTTGTGACTATGATGTAGATGGAGGAGGAACGGATGAGGAACTCCAAGAAGAGGAGTCAAGAGGTTCGGCGGGAGGCTCGGGATAGTAAAAGGCAAAGGGGTTCCACCCCACAGCAGTCCCAGGGAGCACATTCTAGGTCCACTTTCCCTATACCGAGTTCTAGGTCAGGGAGAGGTGGTTAGGGAGGGATCACTTGCTTTAAGTGTGGCCAACTAGGTCACAAGTCTGTAGTTTGCCCATAGAAAGGAGGAGGGCAACAGTTTACACTGTTTGCGGCTTGTTCTTAGAGCCAGAGTCATGGAAGAGAGTAACTGCCTACTTGTTATCAGTGTGGGCAGTCAGGGCATGTGAGTAAGTTTTGCCCTCAGTCTGGTGGCACAGCTAGTACGCCACTTGAGTATGAAATGCCCTCGACTCAGTCAGTGTATCGGACTTATGCTCCGCGGGGTGAGTAAGTAGAGCAGAGACCTACAGGGCATGTATATGATGTTACCATGCTAGATTTGCTGCCAGCACCTTCAGTAGTGAGAGGTAACTTCTTATTGTATAATTCTATTGCCAATGTGTTGATTGATATGGGTGCATCCCATTCTTTTATTTCGTCTGCATTTGCATCGGCATTGGGGTTGGAATTGTCTTAATTAGCATCTCCATTCAGTGTAGAGTCACCTATTGGTGGAGGTTGTGTTAGAGTAAGGATGTCGGGGTTATGAGATAGAGGTTGTCGATTGTCGACTTCCTTTTGCTTTTGCGTTGATTGATATGTCGAGTTTAGATGTTATATTGGGCATGGAATGGTTGTCTTCATATCGTGCTGCTATAGATTGTTACCATCAGAGAGATACGGTGTACACCTTGAGTGGTGACTGTTTTTATTTCTTGGAGGACCGAACTGATAGAGCCTTGTTGCCAGTGTGTGATCTACGTGGTCGGGGCGAGCTTAGTCTTAATCTTGCTACATTTTTGGGTGTTGAGAGTGATGTGGTCCAAGTTGAGTTGCCAAGGGTAGTTTGTGAATACATAGATGTCTTCTTGTGGATCTCACTAGTTTTCCACCACACCGTGATATTGAGTTCTCCATTGACTTAGTGCCTGGCACGGCACTGTAACGCCCCACCTTTTTATTTCAAGGATACCAATACCAAAACCTTTATTCTTATACAATTTCAGAGATAACATGCATAAACTCTCTGCATAAAAGAGAACAAATAAATAAAGATTCTCTTATTCGAATACATAATGAATGCAACATGAGTTACAATTAAATAAATTGCCCGTAGGCTTACATCATTACATATAATAAAAGGAAGGGTTCAACCCTTTTTCAACAATTGCATTTCGCTAACAAATAAAAGGCCTCGTGGCCAACAAATAAAAAAGATCCTAGATCATGAGATACTTCTCGATTTCACCTGAAAAAGGATTAACAACATGGGATGAACATAAAGTCCAGTAGGGATCCCAATATGACCCTCAACAATAACAACATGCTAATAGATATGATCGTGAATGCTCAGTTTCATACTATATAAATAGTGTGAATGTTTATAACCAAAGTATATTTACATAAGTACCTTGCCAAAATCATTCAATTCTTTTAACAATACAGACCGTTCACCTCTCTTTCTCATTTTTCATTTCAAAAATATCTTTTAACAACCATTTTGTTTTAAAACATGTTCACAAGTATCCGATTTCCTTTACATTGTTTACAAACTCAATACAAGACCCACGTCCGTTTCCAACATGTTCAAATATACATACATGCATCTAACACGAAAAACGAAAACCACAAACACCCACAACTATCTACTCAACATATGAGGCAACTCGGGCTTCCTGAATTGTAACGATCATAATGCATAATAAGCCCAAATAAACTGTGACAACAATGATAGATAAGCTCTACTATGCCTGCCTTAAGCACGGTAAGCCAAGGATTTCCATAACGAAATTCCAATTTACTAGACATCAGTTGGAAGGTAATGGTACCTCTTCTAAGTTCTCCAGGCGCCAGCTGGAAGGTACTAGCTAGAAGGTAATAGTACATCTCATTCTCAGCGGGTATACATTTCCAACCATCACAATATACAAGAAGCATAAATAATTTAAGTGTACTACATAAATGTAATTCATTCAACATCACAATGTCATCCTCCACCGATGACCAAGGATAGTACCTCTAATCATAGGTAATTAATACACATCTTACAATAATTCATTTATCATGTGACCATAAGTCCAACAACCATAACAATATTTAACGATTTCAAAATACAATCTCAAGCTCATTCTCAATTTACAAGGGGTTATAATTGCATTTCCTTTCCAAAACCAATTCCCTTATTTTCCAATTTGCAATACTCCAATCGTTTTCAAACAACTCCACTTTCTATCTTTAATTAAAACCATATCCATAGTGTCAAGATCACACCCTAACTCCACTCAACATAATCAATCCCAACTAATCCCATTATCATGATTAACTCCCTTATTTAATAATTAACACACTCACAAAAGCCATCTCAAACCAAACACACCCATTAATCAACGTTACGCCTTCTTAATTTATTAAACCAAAAATATCAAATTAGGGATTTTCCTCCTCCTAGCATAAACACGAAAAACTACCTTCCAATTTACCAAAACAACCACCAATTAAACAATCTCAACTTCCAAGTATCAAACCCTAGATCCCTTTTTTATGATTTTTAAAAAATTTCCAATACATATGATTTTATGCAATAAAAATCTATCACGTATCTATCTGTAGACGAAGTATTGAAAAGGAGCAAGAAATCCCTTCCTTTTAAAATGAAGAGAAGGCAACCCAAAAATCACCGATGATGAAACAATGATCCGTTCGCCGAGCTCTATGTTTTCTCCACAGGACAATGGTGTAGAGATCAAAGGATTGGGAGTATTTGGGTCTAGAAACCAAGAACTAAAGAGAGAGAGTGAAGAACTAGGGCTTTTGAAATGTTTAGAGAGAGAAAGAAATGAAAAAGTGATCTAAAAAGTCACTTTTCGAAATTGATATAAGCTTATACCGCTCAAGCGGCTAGACACAATAAGTGATACCGTTCGAGGGAACAAAGTGACTGCTCAAGTGCACAATGACATCCTCTCAGAAGTTTTACAGACAAAAGCATACCGCTTGAGCTCAAGAAGGACCACTCGAGCCAAGACTACTCGACTGCAAGAAATACCGCTCAAGAGTAAAACACCACACTCCCAGAAATTTTGCAAACCTGCAAAAACACTCGAAGACCTCAAAGATTGCTCGAGCACAAGAATGGCCGCCTGAGCGAACAGGCCAAAATATGGGCAACAACTCTATTGAAAAACTAACTTCCCACCTGTTCCAAACGCAACAACAATACCCAAACAACCAAGCTCAACAAGGAATAAGATGAAAATAAGGACATGAGCAACCATTCAAGGTAAGAAATACCAGATCCAAAACAATAAATAGGTCGAGTCTAAACCAAAATCATTATAACCTCCCTCCTTAAGAAATTTCATCCCCGAAATTTAAAGATAAAGCCAAAACAAGGACAACTAAATCATAACCAGAAACACAACCATGTGACAACCACCATAACATGTGTAACACTTTGTGTTTCTTGAACTCATGGGATTTCTTTTGACACTCTTATTATTGTACTTGGAGCCTCTTTGATTCATTTTGGAATATTGATTGAGGTGGTATCATAATGGTAAAGTAAGATTGGACCAAAAACATTGATTTGGATAATTGTCCCATGAGTAGTCTTCACTCTTTTGCCATTTTATCTTTACACACTTTGAATTTAGATGTAAGGCTAGAACCATTGGAAATCTTGTTTCTGGGGCTTCGATTTGGACACAAGAACAACGTAAAACGGAGTTTGGACGAGAGAGTTATGCCTGTTTGAATTTTAAATATCTATGCTAAAAGCAAGTTCGCTCGAGCAAACTTTTCATCACTCGAGTGGTCTGCACTAATTTTAGAGATTCTGGGAGCTTCTTTTCACTGCTCGAGCCAAGATTTGCCTGCTTAAGTGGTCTGGTCGATATCAGGTACTTTAAAGTGAGTTTTTGGCCTGAAATCTTTATTCTTTCTTCCTCTCTTCTCTCCCTCTCCTGCATACCCAAAACCCTTGACCTCAAAACCTTCAATTCATCCATTTTTCACCAACAATCCACCATGGATCTTGCAATAAAGATGAAGAACAAGTGAAGATCAACATTTTTAACTGATTGGATTTTGTATTTTCGAAGGAATCCTCTTGAATTAGCTTCTCTACTCTCATATTGGAGGTAGGATTACTTTTATCTTTGTGTCTCTTTACTTTGAGGATGTTTATTGGTATTATTGTGACATTGGTTTTATGATTGATGTTTAAGTTTACAACGAAGTGGGTTTTTATTTCAAAAATGGAATTTCTCATATATTTTCTCAAAATTTATATTAATTTTATGGATTATGAAAACTTTAGTTGAAAAATAGCATTTTACATAATGGAAAGGCAAAAGCCCCAAATTTCATGAAAAACTTAATTTTTGAAATTGAACAATGATATGCTCAAATGGAATTAACCATCAATTCTTGAAATCTATGATTGAATTCTGAGAATGAGATGTTTTTTGACTTGAGATTCTTGAAATTGAAAGCTTTTGAGATTTTCTTTGGAAATATGAAGATTATGTTTCCATAATAGTTCAATTATTTGAATGGTGATATTTACCTTTGTTCTCATGGATGTATAAATTCTTGGAATTTGTGGAAATCTTGGAAAGGTTGTTTAAGGAGGTGGTAAATAGCATGTGAATCCGGGTAGTGAGTCGGGTTTGGTTTGAGTTGTGTTGTATTTGGTACTCGCGTGGGGAGTCAAGGTGCCCAATTGCCCTGTCTTGAGCTTATCGTCGGATGAATGTGGAAAAATATTTTTGGATGTCCACTGGTCCTACTGTATTGTAGTCTGTAAAAGTGAAAAAATGGATGATTTTGGGTGCCTATGTCCTGTCGTATAACAGTTAGTAAATGTAGGGATATTTTCAATGGGAAATGACTTGTATGTGGTTTGGGACTCTCTACAGGGACTTCATGGTGTATTTACCCTCCGGTGTTGAAATGTGATTTTTCATGGAAATTATAATATCTAAGTTTCGTTGCCTAAACTTTTCACATGTGTTGAACATGAAAGTGTTTTGGTTGTGATAATGCCATATGGATTTTCAAATAATTAGATACTTTGTTAAAAGTATTTCTACTGGGCATCTAGCTCATTCCTATATAACAATTTCTGCAATTGATAATGTGCAATCACCCCTACGAGAAGAAGGTGGACTTATTTGTTTTGTTGGGGCATAAAGGCTCAAGAATGTGTTATGTGGAAGCTTCGAGCGTATGTGTTTTGGGACCGTGTGTCCATTTTGTTGTAACAAGGCCTTGCCTTGATGTTTGTATGCCATTAGGGCATTATTATTTTTATTCTCTAGTTTTGTGAACTATGTAAATGTTATTATTACTAAGACAAGAATATGAAAATTATAATATTTGATATGTAGCTTAATGGAAAGGAGGACTTTTGAGATTGATGTTATTGTTTAGTTTGGAAATATTTCGGATTAATCAGGTTATGAGAAATGTTTTAATTGAATTAAGGAAAATGGCCCAGACCCCTAGTGGGGATGACCCCCACCACCCTCATTGTTTTTTGATTGGTCCATAACTCTTTTTTTTTTTTTGTTTTTTTTTTCCTTCCACTTGCAGCCCCCCACGTGGAGGTGGGGGGTGCTAGGGTCACCTCCCATTGGGGGTCCCCGGCATTGCTGATTTGGAGGCGTTACAACACACACACCACCTCCGGATGTTCAACACTCGGATACGGAAGAAAATCCTTACAACAAAATTCTTGATCAACTCGCACATAAGGAAGGAACTTATAACAAAACCCGGTCAAAAGATAATACCCCGGCATAACAAGCCTCAACAATGCCAAACACTCCTCAAAACCAAACACTCAAACCTAAAATAACAATTCAACCTAAGTCACCACACAACATCCATTATTAGGGATGGCAATTTAAACCCGGCCCGACGGGGATGTGATCCCCCGACCCCGATTAAGACAGGTTTTCCCCGAAAATTATCCCCATAGGGCCGGGGATGGTATTAAAAATTAAATCCCTGATAATTTTTGGGCCGAGGACGGTGATAGCTTCTTCAGACCCGACCCCACCTCAAGCATCCCTGAAAAGTCTTTATTATATTATATATGTATGTTTAGGCTAGGTTGTCTCAGATTCTCAGATCTCTCTCTTTCACTCTCTGACTCTCCACTCTCTCTCTCAACTCTCTCACTGAACTCTCTCTGGAACTCTCTCTCAACTCTCTTGCTGTCTCACTCTCTCTCACGATCCTCCATGGCCTCCTCCGTCGCCGATCCTCCATGGCCTCCTCCGTCATGGTCTCCTCCGTCCCGGATCCTCCTCTCCATAGCCTCTTCCATCGTCGATCTTCCGCTCCATGGCCTCCTCCGTCACCAACTGTGAGATCTAGATCCAAATCAAAATAAAGTTTTAGAGAGAGAATCCATGACTGTTGTTTGTTGATGATTTTTTCAGATCTGTTGTTGATGATTTTTTTAGATTTTTTTCCTTTCTCAGTTTTTTTTATTTATTTATTTTTTTAAGTTGATGATTGTTGATGATGAATTGAAACATACTGAATATATATATATTTTGTTTTTTTTTGTTTTGTTTTTTTTGTTCTTGTGTTGAATAAAGTTTAAAAAAAAAAAGTCGGGATTTTTCTGGGGTTAGGGAAACCCGATCCCCATTAGGGGGCAGGGGTGGGGGAGGTGGTGGTGTCCCCGCCGGGGATTGGGGGCAAGGATGGGGATTTTTTTATCTTCAGGGATCAGGGACGGGGAGTGTAATCCCCGGCCCGGCCCGTTGCCATTCCTATCCATTATTCCAGATAAAATAAATGATAGCTGAGCTTTGTTAAAAGAAAAATTTTCATCATTTTCTCGATTCTTTGAAAATCATTCTCTTGAGTGTAAAACATTTCCCACAAGTACCCAAAACTGATGCCGATCACAAGCCAAAATACATTTCTGCTTTTCAAGCAAAACTCAAAAGTTTTATAAACATTCATCGAAAACAAAGGTGATCATTGCAACACATAACCATCCACAAGTAAGTTATATATAACTATTTAGTGAAATCCCTCATTATAATTTAGATTAACTCCACATCATTTTTGCTTAACAAAGCCATCTGAAGCTATAGCACTAGGAAAAATTCATTTTCCAAATCATGTTTAACAACAATCATCTCACAACATCCATCACTCTTAACGTGATGCCACAACAAACACCTACACCACACTTATATAACCACCATTAATAGAAATAACAACCGCATTACCAGTGCAACAAAACACAAGGAAGTTCACTATCTAGCAATTCCATTTATCATAAATGTTATCATAAGTGATCACCCACACGAGGCATAAAGAACAAACAAGACAATGACCCCATACGTATTACTCTAACTCGAGGAGTTCCACTAACTCGTAACAAGCCACACACAAGCTTCATAACCACCGATACGAGACTCCACTCTTTCCAAACCACTCTAAGGCACTTACAAGGTTACAACCCTTTTTACCCAACTTCAAGCTAGTCCCAAGGCGACTACTTGCCAACCATACTCTGCATCACTAACCGACTAACCAACTTGATAAAACTCCACACTTGACGCCTAACACCGACGTGCTAACCAATACCATTTACTCCCCAAAAATGGATTTCCAAACACAATCCCCTACATCCATTGAATCACCCCGGATTTCTCCAGACTAGACCATACCCTCATGGTTCCCAAAGAAGATCATCACTCCTATACCTACATGGCAAGCACATCCTTACATCTTAAACACAAGACCGATATGGTTAATGACAATCACACAATTCCAAACACCAAAGAATTTTCACCAATGTCACAATCGTCACCCGAGAATACAACCTTACTTCCTCCCAAGAAATACCTCTAACATCTAACCACTGAATTCTCCTCTCATTCATAAACTCTGTACAATATCTAATAACACCACAAACCCATACCAAATCATAATAACTGCAACACAAACACTACCCTCATCACGATCGATAGGATCACAACGAACTCATTGACCAAAAAAATCAAAACATTAACAGCACCTCACTACCCCGAAATACAAATCTCACTGCCTCGAAATATTCTCACGCAACCTGCCCATTCTACAAAACCCTAAAGTCTCATATTCCCTTACACTCAACACATTCAAACCTTATAACTCATTCTTACCATGCAACACCACTGACCACAATAACCCAAGGATTGCCCATTCTCAACACTTAACTCTCCAACCAAACAAGGTTTCCAGGCCATCTCATAATCATTTCATAAAACAGTGACATGTATAAAACACCGTTATGATTATCAATCCCATGAACAACTTCTCATTACATATATAAAAGAGTCCAAAATCCATCACAAGCCTCCAATACATGAGGAATAACAAACAACAACATGTATATACAACATATAATCATGATGCCTCAACATCCAACAACATACCAATCAACAACAAAGGTTCAAGTATTATATCACTGGTCTCTAATACAAAAGCCCCTCTCAAGGTAACACTACTATGTTGGCTGAAAAGTCAACCCTCGTGAGGCTTTTAAAGCCTGGCCTACCCGGTTCTGATACCGATACTGCCCTCGATTGGACTGATAAAACTGTGTCTGACAAGGTTCTGAAACACCCGAAGAATTCACTCGTAAAGGGCACAAACATCTAACATGGCCCAGCTGACCACAACCAAAACAAATCATAGATCCCCTACTCCCCTACTCTAAGACTAGCCTGAAGCCTGAACTTCGCTAGGCCTCCCAATCGACGAGTTTGAAACCCCCGATGCAGAGAAGGACTGAGCCTAGGATTGAGCATGAGCTCGCCTCCACCTCTTATTGAGCCTAGAGTGCTAATGAATTATAGCAATTATGGAAGTGGTCTCCTCCCTAACTCAACCAACACACACAACCATGGCCTCTACATGGGCCACCGCTTCAACTAGAGAATACTAATTCTTCCACATAGATCCAACTACCTTCTCTCGGATATCATTACTTAATAGCTTCTCAAACTCATAACAACGACGCTCTTCCGTTGTTACCAACTATGGAGTAAATCTCAAAAAACTAGTAAACCGCACCTTAAACTGTGCCAAAGGAGTAGAATCCTAGCATAACTTGACAAACTGCTCCCTCAACCTTTCCCGAGCTAAAAGAGGGAAGTACTTGGCCAAAAAGGCCTCGGTAAAAGCAACCCACATGTTACCTAGAGTGTTCTTAGCATACTTCCACCAATAACTTGCATCTCCCTTTAATTGAAAAGTCGCCAAAGAAATCCTCAACCTCTTATTTTCGACTCTAAGCATATCAAGAGTCTTGGTAATCTGTTCCAACCAATTCTCCTCCTTCAGCGGTCTAGACTCTCCCAAAAACTTCAGTGGATTGGAGCGAAGAAACTCTTTAGGAAGTTTGGGGTACGCCCGTTGTCACCCTTATTGCGAGCTAGAGCATCTTGCACCGCTCTCACAATCTCGCGTGCAACTTCCTTGCTGACAGCCAATGCTTCAACGGCAGGTACCAAGGGAACTGTTGTGCCTCTATCGGCACTCCTGCTCTCCATCCGTCCTCTATTCCCTTGAGTAGACATCCTATAATACCAAAAACAAAACCAAACTTAGTGGATAACATAACGACCTTCCCCGAGGTACACGCTCACCACTGCTAAACTATAAGACCCACTTAGCCCCTGAAACATACAATTTTCGTTGCATATAAACAATTAAACACCTAAACATATAATTGAATCAAGTCCATGAAGATAGCCACTCATCCCAGAACTCTCAAGGAATTTCCATCAGAAACCATGTTGATCAAGCGTGTTTCTAATAGGACCTCAAAGCAAGTTCACCGACTACAAATACTATCCGTAAAACTTAATCCCATGCTCACATAAATGCAACATATAAGTCCTAACACTTATCCTAACTATATGCAATGTCCTCACTGAGCATCGTAAACCTGCGTCCGTTTCCAACACGTTCAAATATACATACATACATCTAACACGAAAAACAAAAACAAGCACCCTCAACTATCTACTCAACATATGAGGCTGTAGAGACCCCATTTTTGATTGCCCTTAAGACTTAGGCATCTTAGGTTGATCACTTGATGATGACAGTTGCGCTGTACAAACGTTCGATTTCTTCAGTAAGGAGAGCTCTAAATCCCAACCTTACACCCCATTTTGGACCAAAATTGTTTTTGATCAAAACTATTTTAGACCTTAAAACCCTCTCTTTCAAAATATTTTTTCCAAAAGTTTCTACAATGTTTCGAGGCTTGCATTTCGTTAAAATTGCACTTTTTGGTAAACCGAGCATGGACAAAGTGGAGATAAATGGAAGAGAGGTGAAATTTTTGAGAAATCTTTAAAGACATCTTATTTAGAGGTTTGGAGTTGAAGAAAATTGGAGGAGAGGGAAGAAAATTGGAGGAGAGGGAAGAAAACTAGTTGGGGGAAGAATTAGGCATCAATTCGTTAGGACAAAACTGAGTATCCTTCACTAAAATAGGAATCTCTTTGCACACTTATAATTTAGATGTGAAATCACCACCATTGGAAACTAGACTTCTAGGGCTTCAATTTAGACTCAAGAATGACTTGAAAAGGAGTCTGGATGAAGGAGATATGCCCGTTTAAAATCGGGCCTAAAAATGTATTTTTGTGGCCTACGGGCCAGTAGTGAAATTTTTGGCCTTTTTTTTGAGTAGATTGACCCACTTTTGGGAGGGTGCCATCCACTAATGTATTTTTTCGTCCATCATTAGTGGCCCGCCGGCCACAAGTGTCAAAAAGTAGATTTTTTTTGCAGATATTTTCCTCTGGCTGTTTCCACAATGCTCCACTTTCTCTATATAGATATTTCGACCTGAAGCTCATATATTCTTATATATAGAGGACCTTCTCTCATATTTCAAGGTTAGAAAAATTTTGGGAACAAAAATATCTTCTCTCTCTATAATTATCTCTCTCTACATCTCTCTTTCTCTCTCTCTCTCTCTTGCAAGTTTGTGCATAATAGCTTACATACACTATACTTTTGTCCATACCTCCTTGATCAAAGTTGATCATATTTGAGCTGAGGTTCTTTGAGGTCTTCTTGGAGCTCTTTAAGTTGGTTTTGGCTTGAATTGTTGCCTAGAATTGATCGTTGCTTCAAGAGGTATAATACTTGCCTTTTTAACTTGTTTTGCATACTTGTTTTTCTATCTTTTTCCCACTGATTTTGGGCTGTTTTGGGCTATAAAAAACTCTGTTTTTGTGGGCTGAAATTGATAGTTTAGGCCATTTAAGGTTAGGAGGTGGTTTACCCTTCTTTATTCCTTGCTTGTAAGGCTTTTCCACCTTTGTTTCCCACCTTCAAACCATCTTTTTTGGGCTTTTGAACACTGAATTTCAGAGTAATTTTAGTAGTAAAAATTACGTTTTGAAGTCCAAATTTGGAAGGGTTAGCCTCCCCTCCTTGTGTCTTGTTTGTTAGCCTAGTTAGCTCTATGTGCCAGCTTAATTTTCTAGCCTTTTGTAGCTTAATTCCAGCATGTTTTAGGCTCTATTTTGGTCTGTTTTAACTTTGTTTTTGGTTGTTTATTGCATTTGAGTCTTGTTTTGCATGCCTCTAGTGTAATAGTTCTCACAAGCTTGGTGTTTTAGGCCATTAGACACCTCTTGTTTGAGTTGATTGCATGTTTTAGTGCTTTTCTTACTTCATTTTAGCACTTATAATCTCTGCAATTTCCCTCATTTCTTCACTTTTTATTTGGTTTGAGGGTTGTTTCAACCTTAGGATAGTTTAAGCTTGAGATTGAGATTCATTGCTTAATGGCTTAATCCTTTTTTGGGGGTTCATTACCAACGGCATGACACCTCCCTCTTGCCTTTATCCCTTGTTTGACACTTCCTTCCCTTTAGAGGACTTCTCACCAAAGGGGACTTAATTGGTTAAGGAATGGTTGGTAATCTAAAATGAGTAAGTAAAATTTTGAAACTAAAAGTGTGCAAGATAAGAAATTGTTTGTGTTTTGATGTGTTCAATCGGACGTTAATTGAACACAAGGAAAATTGGGGTATTTCATACTCAAAGTGATGAAATGTGCCAAGTTTCCAAGGTCTCCATTGCCCTTGATCATGCATGATAGGGTGATGGTCTTTTTTGGGTCTTGTTTGTGCATTTATTAACTTGTACATCTTGGTTCCTTAGCTATCATGCAATGAAATTGCTTGATTGATGGTTTGAGGGCCAAGTGTATCACTCATTTGAGATGTTTTGATGATAAGGAGGGATACACAGTACAAACAACTTGTGAGAATACCCTCTCTTTGCCCTGTTTGCTCTTTATTGCAGCAAAAAAATATAGAGTGTCATTTGTGGCCAGTCGGCCACTGTTACTGGCCAGCAGGCCATCACTGTTAAACGGCAACCCCTCAATGGTGGCCAGCCGGCCACCACTTCTAGCCTGCCGCCACCAGTGAATTTTGGGCAATGTGCTTGTGAAGCATGACAGAGTTGATCTGGAGTAGGAAAACAATGCAAGGATTGTGCAACAGAGGCTTTTGAAGGCAGACAACAGATGTTCTTCTGGTGAAAGCTGAGCATGCGTGGGCCTCCCTCGCTTCTCGGGACTAGTTAGCTAGTTAATTAGTTTAATTACCAATTAATTATTTATTTATTGTAAATTAATTAGTTGTAGCTAATTAGTTTGTGTTGTAATATTTAATTAGCTTAATTAGTTGTAGCTAATTAGTTAGTGTTGTAATATTTAATTAGCTTAGCCTAGTTAAATTCTTATTTAATTAGCTTAGATAGTTAGTTAATTATTCATTCAAGTTTTGTAATAATTAGCTTAATTAGCTTAGCTTAGTTAGCTAGTTAGCTTAATTCATCCGGACTCTCCTTCGTGAGAGCGTGATGTAATAATGTGTATGCCTTCCAACCCCACGTCTTTCTCCCTTTTACTGAACCACTTTCGATGGTTAGTTTAGGAGTATCATGTTTCAATTAGCATACCTTATGCTTGCATCCATTCATTTTGTATTGCATGCACCAAGCCTCGGCGCATCATTCAAACTACATTGTTGTTTCAATACTTCGATGAATAGATATTTAAAATGCATGCTAACAAATTGTTTCAAATAACATGTTAAGTAGCCGAGCCTATCTTAGTTGCTTCATTTCATGTGTTGCATTAGCCATATTGCAATAGTTAGAATTATGCATTTTTCTAACTTTGTTTTCTTTTGGTTTGAAATACTAGGTGAGTTTTTAGTGCTTTAGCATACTTGCATGAGTGTGAGTGATTGCCATGACTAGCATGCTTTCCATGAGGCTAAGTGCTTACTTGTTAAACTGTTCGCGTTCTTGTGGATGAAGGCTTGTTGCTTGAATTGGAACAATTCAATAAATGTAAGTTTAAGCCCACTATGTCTAGTGGCAAATTTGCAAGCTTTAAGCTCACTTTGTTGAGTGGCAAAATCAAACCCTTTTCGAAAAACAAACATGAAATTGAGTTGTTCCAATTTGAGCAAACTAGTCTATACTTGCGTGTGTGTGCATCACATAGTAATGCTAGCCTAATAAATCGGAACAAGAGCATATAATGTTGATAAAAATCACATCATGATTAATAGAGGCAGATCTTTGATCGAGCGAGCAGGGGTGCTCAAATGTATTCACAACCTTCCCCTTTTGTACCCAAGTTTCCAAGTCGAGGCAACTTTGGTGATGATAGACATGTGGCCTTTGGCACGAGTCATGGGTTTCCTAAATTTTTCCAAAATAAAAAATATTTAGATGTCGATTCTGTATCTGGCAAAGTAGTCCAATTTTGGCATTTTTGATTCAAAATCAATTTTCCAAACGATTTGTCGGATTTGGACTATTTGGTGTTTATCAATTTCACATTGCACTTGTGAGATTAGATTCAGAACCGCGGGAGTCCAAACTGTAAGGCTTTCTTTCGAGCTTTCGAAAGGGGGCGTGAAAGAGGCGAGCTACAGAGGCAACTCGGCCTTCCTGAACCGTAACCATTATAACGTATAATAAGCGCAGATACACTAAGACAATAACGATAAATAAGCTCTACTCTACTTGTCTTAAGCACGGTAAGCCAAGGATACACCTTTCCATAACGAAATGCCAATTTACTAGACACCGTTGGAAGGTAATGGTACCTCTGCCAAGTTCTCTAGGCGCTAGCTGGAAGGTACTGGTACCTCTCATTTGAAGCGCAACCAATTCTCCAAGCACTAGCTGAAAGGTAATGGTACCTCTCATTCTTAGTGCGTATACATTTCCAACCGTCACAATATACAAGAAGCTTAAATAATTTAAGTGTACTACATACACGTAAGTCATTCAACATCACAATGTCATCCTCCACCGATGACCTAGGACAAAACCTCTAATCATGGGTATTTAATACACTTCTTACAATAATTCATTTATCATGTGACCATAAGTAAAACAACCATAACAATATTTAACGATTTCAAAATGTAATCTCAGGCTCATTCTCAATTTATGAGGGGTTATAATTTCATTTCCTTTCCAAAACCAATTCCCTTATTTTCCAATTTGCAATACTCCAATCATTTTCAAACAACTCCATTTTCTACCTTTAATTAAAACCATATCCATAATGTCAAGATCACACCCTATCTCCACTCAACATAATCAATCCTAATTAATCCCATTATCATGATTAACTCCCTTATTTAATAATCAACACACTTAGAAAAGCATCTCAAACCAAACACATCTATTAATCATAGTTACGCCTTCTTAATTTATTAAAGCAAAAATATCAAATTAGGGCATTTCCTCCTCTTAGCATAAACATGTAAAACTACCTTCCAATTTACCAAAAGAACCACCAATTAAACAATTTCAACTTCCAAGTATCAAACCCTAGATTCCTCTTTCACGATTTTTGAAAAATTCCCAATACACATGATTTTATGCAATAAAAATCTACCACGTATCTATCTATAGACGAAGTATTTAAAAGGAGCAAGAAATCCCCACCTCATAAAGCGAAGAAAAGGTAACCCAAAAATCACCGGTGACGAAATAATGATCCGCTCGCCGAGCTCTATGTTTTCTCTAAAGGACAATGGTGTAGAGATCAAAGGATTAAAAATATTTGGGGCTAGAAACCAATAACTAGAGAGAGAGGGAATAACTAGGGCTTTTAAAATGTTTAAAGAGAGAAAGAAATGAAAAAAGTGATATGAAAAGTCACTTTTTGAAACTGATATATGCGCAGACCGCTCGAGCGAAGAAAACCCTCTCGAGCGACTAGACACAATAAGCGAGACCGCTCGAGCAAACAAAGCAACTGCTTGAGTACATAATAACACTCTCTCCAAAGTTTTATAGACAAAAGCACACCGCTCGTGTTCAAGAAGGACCACTCGAGCTAAGACCACTTGAGCGCAAGAAATACTGCTCAAGTAAAAAACACAACACTCCTAAAAGTTTTGCAGACCTACAAAAACACTAGAAGACCTCAAAGGTAGCTTGAGCACAAGAATGACCACTCAAGCAAATAGGCCCAAATCTGGGCAACAACTCTATTGAAAACTAACTCCCCACCTATTCCAAACGCAACAACAATACCCAAATAGCCAAGCTCAACATGGAATATGATGAAAATAAGGACATGAACAACTATGCAAGGCAAGAAATCCCAGATCCAAAAAGAAAAATGGGGCAGGTCTAAATCAAAATCGTTATACAGCACCGATTTCTACGGCATTGTATAGATTTGCATCTGCTGAGTTGAGTGAGTTGAAGATTCAACTCCAGGAATTGTTGGATAAGGGCTTTATTCATCCTAGTACTTCACCTTGGGGAGCACTAGCTCTCTTTGCCAAGAAGAAGGATGGCACCTTGCGACTTTGTATTGATTACTGAAAGTCGAACTGGTAACTGTTAAGAACTAGTGCACAATGCCTTGTATAGATGATTTGTTTGATCAATTGAAGGAGTCTTATTGTTTTTCTAAGATAGACTTGAAATCGAGTTATCACCAGCTGAGAGTGAAGGAGGATGATATCCAAAAAATGACATTCTATATTCGGTATGGCCATTATGAGTTTTTAGTGTTGCCTTTTGGGCTGACCAACGCACCTGCCATGTTTATGGACTTGACGAATAGGATCTTTCGTAAGTTCCTAGATTGCTTTGTAGTTGTCTTTGTTAATGACATCTTGATTTACTCACCCTCTGAGGAGGAACATGAGAAACACTTGTGGGTTGTACTTGAGTTGCTTAGAGCCCATAAATTGTATGCTAAGTTTGAGAAGTGTGAATTTTGGTTGAAGGAAGTTAAGTTCTTAGGCCATGTGGTATCCAGGGAAGGAGTGACTGTAGATCCTTCTAAGATAGAAGCAGTATAAGATTGGGAACCTCCTAAGAATGTCTTTGAGATCTGGAGTTTCTTGGGGTTAGCTAGGTATTATTGCCGTTTTGTGAAGGATTTCTCTAAATTAGCCTCACCATTGACTAGACTAACGAGGAAGGGATCAAATTTGTATGGATTGAGGCTTGTGAGAAGTCATTTCAAGAGCTTAAGGTTAGACTTACCACTACTCTAGTATTGATTATTCCAGAGAGGGATTTAGGCAATTCAGTGTATTATGATGAGTCTCGAGAAGGTTTGGGTTGTGTCTTGATGCAAGAGGGGAACGTAGTAGCTTATGGTTCACGACAATTCAAAACACACGAGAGAAACTATCCTATTCATGACCTAGAATTAGTAGCAGTGATCTTTGCATTGAAAATTTGGAGACATTATCTATATGGTGAGAAGTTTGAAGTATTTTCTTATCATAAGAGCTTGAAGTATCTATTTTCATAGAAAGATTTGAATTTGAGGCAGAAAAAGTGGATGGTGGATGGAGTTTATGGAGGATTACAACTTTGAATTACGTTATCATCCGGGGAAGGCCAACGTCATGGCCGATGCTTTGAGTAGGAAGTCCATTAGTAGTGTAGCTAATATTGCCATTCGGGAATAGGAGATGTTGGGTGCTATTGGCGAGTTCGACTTGCATCTTGGCAAGTCCGTTGAGTCGGTAGCTTTGTTTCCCATAGTTGCTTAACCTACACTTGTGAACCGGGTTATAGAAGCACATCGGGGTAATCATGAGGTAGAGTCTATTCGGGAGAAGATATCTAGTGGAAAGGTGGAGAAGGGCTTGAATGTGTATTCTGACTTGAGTGTTAGATACCTTGACCATCTCTTCATGCCAGAGTCTTGTAGAGAGGAGGTACTCTGAGAGTTTCACCATTTGCGCTTTGCGATACACCCAGGAGGCACAAAGATAAATCATGACCTTAGTCGCCAATTTTGATGGAGAGGAATGAAAAGGGACGTAGCCTTATTTGTTTCGATGTTCTTTACTTGTCAAAAAGTGAAGGCCGAGCATCAAAGGCTAGCGGGTTTCTTGCAACCCGTGTCTATAGCCGAGTAAAAGTGGGAGCATGTTGCGATAGATTTTGTTGTGAGTCTTTCGAGGACTCAAAGGGGCAATGATGTTGTGTGGGCAATAGCCAATCGGTTAACCAAGTTAGTACATTTTGTACCTACGCGTACGAGTGACTCGGTTGACTATCTTGCCGACCTTTATGTTAGGGACATAGTTCAACTTCATAGGGTCCCCATGACTATTGTTTTAGATAGAGATCCACGTTTTACGGCTCGGTTGTGGTAGAGCCTACAGAATACCATGGGCACTAGATTGACATTTAGCATCGCCTATCATCCTTAGACTGACAGGCAGTCAGAACCGCTCTGATCCTAGAGGATATGCTTCGAAGTTATGTTCTTGACTTTAAAGGGTAGTGGGAGTGGAACTTGCCTTTAGTGGAGTTTACCTATAACAATAGCTTCCAATCGAGTATTGGCATGGCACCTTTTGAGGCCTTTTATGGCCGATCATGTAGATCTCCAGTGTGTTGGGCCGAGGTGGGTGACCCACCTATGTTGGGTCTTGAGTTGGTTTGGGAAACGATTGAGAAGGTTGCACTTATTCGTAAGAGGTTGGTTTCGGCTCAGAGTCATTAGAAGAGCTATGCCCACCATAGGAGGAGACTGTTGTCTTTTGAGGTAGGAGATCATGTCTTCTTGAAAATATCACCTAGACGGGGTTTGATGAGGTTTGGGAAAATCAGAAAGTTGTCCTCTAGATTTATTGGGCTTTTTGAGATCC
Source organism: Camellia granthamiana (assembly GCA_036172215.1). NCBI lineage: Eukaryota > Viridiplantae > Streptophyta > Magnoliopsida > Ericales > Theaceae > Camellia > Camellia granthamiana. The sequence goes on from CM069908.1 coordinate 70,523,834, forward strand.
TAGAGTGGATTGGGGAGGTAGCTTATCGTTTGGCCTTGCTGCCACAACTTTCTGGGGTTCATGACGTATTTCATATCTGTATGCTCCGGAAGTATGAGCCGGATCCTTCGCATGTATTGGATTGGACAGAATTAGATGTAGATGAGGATGCCATGTGTAAGAAGAGACCGATTAGAGTCTCAGATACTCGGGATCAAGTCTTGAGAGGCAAAACAATCCCATTGGTTAAGGTGTTGTGGAGGCACCATGGTGTTGAGGAGGCGACTTGGGAACGTGAGGTGGAAGTCCGTGGGAAATATCTAGACCTTTTTGTCGATGTTTGAAACTTGTAATAGAAATCTTGTTATGTTGATTACATGTAAACATTGTATATGAAAAAGTGAATTGTATATTCAATATTGAGAATTTGTTTATCATTGTGTGAGAATGGATGACTGAAGGATGGGTCATGGTTGTGAGTTTGACTTATTATTATTGTTGAAATTGATTTAACACGGTATTGTTGTTTCATTTAAAATTTTAGGGACGAAATTCCTTAAGGGGGAGATTATAATGATTTTGGTTTAGACCCGATCTATTTGGTGTTTTGAATCCGAGTTTCCTTGTTGTAATGGTTGTTTATATCCTTATTCATATTATTCTTGATAGAGTTTGGTTGTTTGGATACCACCATTGAGTTTGGAACAGGTTGAAGGTTCATGTTGCAAAAAGTTTTTTCCCCAGATTTTTATTTGTTCGTTCAAGCGATCTTTTGATCGCTCGAGCGATCTTTGTGAACTTCTAGTATTTTTGCAAGTCTGCAAAGATACTGGGAGGGAGACGTTCTTTGCTCAAACAATCTTTCTTCTGCTTGAGTGGTGTTGGCTCAAGCGGTCCTTCTTGTGCTTGAGCAATTAGCTTATGTCTGCAAAACTTCTAGGAGTATGTTGTTCTTCGCTTGAGTGATCTTTCTTGCGCTCGAGCAGTCTCACTTATTATGTTTGGTCGCTCGAGCGGTTTGTGCGTATATCAGTTCATAAAAGTCACTTTTTGAGTCACTTTTTCATCTCTCTCTCTCTAAAATTTTCAAACACCTAAATCTACACACTCTCTCTCTAGAACTCATCTTCTCTCTACAAATACACCTTGATCTTTGGTTTCTACGCCTTGGTCTCTTTGTTAAAAAGATAGAGCACGACGTGGGCTTCGTTCTAATCGGAGTAAAATTGGTTTTCGGCTTCGTTGAGTTTCAACCCTTGCTCTTCGTATCTTCTAGCTTTGAGGTAGGGACTTCTCCACACTTTTTATGATTTTTAACTTAGTTCTTTGCTTTTCTAAACAATATTGTGATTTGGAGATTTTTGGACAAATCTAGGTTTTGGTTTAAAAGTCAAAAGTGGGGTTTTCAAATGGATTCTTGAAAATGGTTATGGGATGATAAATGTGATTGAGTTGTGATGAAATGATGGATTTCGAACCTTGGAAATTGATTTTGAAAGAAAATGGGTTTTGCTCTAATGTTGGAAATTTGATTTTGGAAAAAGGAAAATGGAAATGACATTGGATTTGTGAAATTGGATTGTTGTTGATAATGGTGGTGGAGTTGGATATGTATTATCACTCCCATCTTGAGATTTTGGAAAGTATATCTTAAATGAGATTGTTTATTTGTTTAGAGATATCTATTTTGGGCTATCGGTGGAAGATGGCTATGATTGTTGTAGAAATTGCATAGGAATCAGGTGAATTGAAACTAATTTCTTATTCATTTGCATTGAGCATTGTTGTATGTTTAACACATTGAAAATGTTATTGTTTTGACAAAAAATGGTGAATACCTTGGTGAATCTGGGTAGGAGATGTGGTTTATATATCAAGTTGGCCTGTGTATCCTTGGTGAAAGTCCAGAAACCTGCACAGTTAGGTACTGAGCCTTCCGGCTGATACCTGTAAAATGACAAATTGGTAGTGTTTGTATAGCCTACTTGTAGACACGTACCTAGAGATCCCCAGAGTCGTACTTACTGCCCTATTTTCTATTGTAAAGGAATTAATTTCATGAATTGTGGTATAAACTTGACATGGCATGATTTTGGAAAGAGATATAAAATGTTTTGGTACGAGCATTGCATATGCATTCACCTTATGATTTTGTTAAGATTCATATACTGTGTTAGAGTTTCTCTACTGGACTTTTGGCTCACCCTATGTGGAAAACCATTTTCAGGTGCTGATGACATGTCTCCGCCAAGGCAATAGCTTGGGAGGACTCGGAGCCAAGAGCTTCTTTTGTATTGTTGTAATTATTTTTCTACAAGCCTAGGGCTTTATTTGTATTGAGTTAAACTCACTTTTGTTGTAACCAAGTATCATCTTGGAAAGTTGTGGCCTTTAGGGTATTTAATTATCTATCTGGCTTTTCATTTCATATTGTCAACTTGTAGCACATGCTATAAATTCAAAGTTAAGACTTACGAATGTTGCTACCTTTTGTACAATGAAATTACATGAATGGAAAGTATATATTTTTGGATTATGTTATGGATTATTTAATATCATGGAATGGATTATTATTATTATTTTTGGGGCGTCACAATCCCAATTAAATTGTTTTATATAGAAATTTAGTTTATTTATTTATTTAATATAGTAGTGTATTAGTATTTAAGTTTTTAATATTTGGAACATTAAAAATACTATATACTTTAAAATTAAAAATAATCTATAGTATCATGGTCAAATTAAGAGAATGACTTTGATATGGAACATTTTAAGAATATTAAAACTAAAAATTGAAAATAATCTATAGTGTCAAGATCAAATAAAAAAATTACTTTAGTGTCAGCCAAATCTTGAATTGGTCAGTATGGATTAAAAAAGAGATATGAATGTGATCAACCAAAATTAAAGAGCGTGTGGAATGATTTAGAAGTTGTCTGGAGTTACCAAGTCTTATTTAAGAGGCGGCTCGAAGATTAGGATCATTGGTACTCCATTTTCTTTTATTAGGTCAATCTCCAATTTAATTTTTTATTTAAACTAATTATGATTGATTGAATTTTTTAAAATAAATAATAGAATAATTGGTATATTGACAAATGTGCTTAATATCATCAAATGAATTTTGTCATAAGCTAACCAAAATTATGATTGAATATATTTATAATTCATCATTAATGTAGTCATGTAATTTATTCTATTTTTATTTAATTCTTACCAATTAAGTTATGACATGTGCATTTATTATTGGAAACATAGAATAAACTGTTACTAATTAAAAATAAAAATAAAAAATTAAAACAAAAGAACTCACTATAGTTGTGAATATAGTTAAAATTTATTTAATTTTAAATTATTTTTCTTTTATTATTATTTAAGTTTTAAAATAATTTTTAATTATTTATTTAGACCCATGCATAACACAAGTATTATGCTAGTGATTATTATTTAATAAAAATTTGACTTTTATTTCGTTATGTTCTCTTGGTTATTAATTTTCCACTCTCATTAGTTTGTAAGAAAAATCAATGTATCTAGTAAGATCATTGTTATTTAAGACCAAAATTTAGATTCACTTTTCAAATCCAATGATGTGACAATCAATTACAATATTGAAGGCAACCAACTCTTTTCTAATTATTAACCAATCATATTACTTATATATCATTAGATTTAGAAAATAAATATAAAAAATGAATTTGTATATCATTTTTCATCTAGTGTGTGCCCATTTCCATTTATTTAAAGTAAAATGTCACTTGTTTTTCGAAAGACCAAGTTTGATTATTATTAACCAATTCTTTTCTCTACTATCATACATGTTAATATATTTTATACTTTATAGTGTAGTGCATCTATATAATAGTGTAGTGCATATATAGTGCATCTATATAATAGTGTAGTGCATATATATAGTGCAAGCTTTCGGCTCCATTACCGGTTAGTGCACATTTAGTGCCCAACTTATTTATTGTACATGTCTCCCCCTTTCTCTCTATAAAAGGAAGAACATTCTTCCATTGTAAACATAATAACACATATCAATATACTGAGAAGCATTCAGTCTCTATCTCTCTCTTTCTCTCTCTCTCAAACTAGTGTTTCTCTTACATGGTATCAGAGCCCAGAATTACATTTCTGGCAATTTGCGATTTTGGTGTTTAGTCCCGTACACAGTGGCACTACACCAAACCGCTCGGAATTTTCTCACGATTTCAACGGCACCAAGCCCGTCCTCAAACAACCTCTCACGCGCCTCCACGCGCTACCTTTGTCCACGGCGTGTCATCACTTCCGCCACCACTCTCCCACGCGCCTGCACGCGCCATCCGTTGCTACTCACGTTCGTCACGCACTCCCACGCGCCCTCTCCTTCGTGTCTGACGTCAGCCGTCTGACGTCAGCCCTGCTCCTGCGTGCGCCGCGCCTGCTACGGTGCGCCTCCTGTGCGCCACTTCACTATCGTGCACCCCGCGTGCGCCATTCCGCTATCGTGCGCCGCGCCTCTTCTGCTAACGTACACTTCACTGCACTCTGCTAACGTGCGCCGCTGACATCACTTTGGCCTCTGCTGACATCATCTCTGCACAGGACACCTTTCCTAGCTATTTTCGACCTTCCGGACTTACTGGTACACTCTGTTTTACCTAATTTTGCTCCTACAGGTCTGCTCCTATTTATTTTTCCCTATTCATCTATTATTATGATCGTCATGATGCCTCCCATCCCATTTCCGTTATTTTGAATGGTTCCAACTATGTTCTGTGGGCACAAGCCATGTCTTCATTCCTCAAAGGGAGAAGCTCTGGCGAATTATCACCGGGGATGTAACCCACCCAGTGAAAGACACTGCCGAAACCACTGTTTCCACTACTACTCCTACATATGAAGACCGACTTGACGGACTGGGACAGTAAAAATTACCAAATCATTACCTGGTTTCGAAATACCTCTGTTACCTCCATTAGTCTTCAGTTTGGTCGCTTTTAGCTTGACTCTGTCACTACTCCTGCCAAGGACATCTGGGATTTCTTGAAAGAAAGATACCAGACTACTGGTCTTGCTCATCAATATCAGCTTCAAAGCCAACTTCATCGGATGCGCCAAGAATTTAGTCAGTCCATCAATGACTTCCTTTCTCAAATGTACTCCGTTTGGGACCAGCTTGCTCTTTCCGAGCCGCCTTGGCCTCACCAAGAAGATGCTGTCTTATTTACTGCCTATCGTAATCAGCAAAGGTTGGTGCACTTTCTCATGGCTCTCACTTCATCTTTTGAGCCAGTACGTGCCTCTCTTCTCATCGCCATCCTTTGCCCACTTTGGAACAAGCTATCTCTGAGCTACTATCAGAGGAGACTCGTCTTGGTACTCTCAAACTCATCATGTGGACTCTGTTCTTGCCACTCCTCCGTACCGGCCACCCCAGTGGCCCACTGACTGTCTCTATTGTCACAATCGGGGCCTCCCTTCCACACATCTCTTGATCAAATTGCCCCTGTCAGAACCTGCCAACACTGCAACAAACTCAGTCCTGGTCATCTGCAACAAGATTGTTTTCGCAATCCATCCCGCTCATCCTCCAACAACCACTCTTCTCGCGGTGGTTCTTCCCGGGAAACTTTCATCATTCTGGGAATCGGTCTCATTCCAGGAATCAGTCTCATTCCCAAAATCAGTCTCATCACACAGCTGCTGCTGCTGCTGCTGCTGCTGCTGCCTCTGAGGGTTTTTTTTATCATTCCCAGAATCAGTCTCATCACACTGCTGCTGCTGCCTCTGAGGGTTTTTCTGAGTCTCCTACTCCGTCTACCCCTCTCTTTTCTGCAACGGATGTCGAGGCCATGTTCAACCGCCTTCTCTCCCCCTCGGGTACACCTCCTCCTACTGCCTTGTCTGTGACTCCAGGTAACTCTTCTTGGTATTTTGACTCTGCCTGTTGTAATCATATGACCTCCAGTTCTACTATATTTTCTTCTATCTCTTCATCTTCTCATATTCCCTCCATTCAAACTGCTGATGGTTCTCTCATGACTGTTCGTCACATTGGTACTGTCTCCACATCTTCGTTATCTTTACCTCAAGTTTATCATATACCTGCTCTCACCTTAAATCTTATCTCTATTGGTCAATTATGTGAACTTGGTCTCACTTTCACATTTTCTGCTACTCATTGTTTGGTGCAGGACCCTCAGACGAGACAGACTATTGGGATCGGCCGTAAGCACGGACGTCTCTATGAGCTCATCCACCTTCATGTTCCTGACTCTCTTCAGATCGCTGCTCCTACATCTGCTTCCTCATTATCTCCTTTTCATCTTTGGCATTGTCGGTTAGGGCATATTTCTGTTAATCGCTTAAAATCTTTGGTTTCTAGTGGACAATTGGGTCATGTACCTCCGGATACTTTTGATTGTATACCCTGTCAACTTGCCAAACAACCTGCTTTATCATTCAATAAAAGTACTTCTATTTCCTGTGCACCTTTTGATCTTATACATTCGGATATTTGGGGACCCTCCCCTACTACTACTATGGGGGGATCTCGTTATTTTGTTATTTTTATTGATGATTTTTCACGGTTTACTTGGATTTTTCTCATGAAAACTCGGTCAGAACTCAAAACCATTTATTATAACTTTGCCCAAATGATCCACACACAATTTTCCAAAACCATCAAAATTTTTCGCTCTGACAATGCTATGGAATATCGGGATTCAGATTTCCTTTCTTTTCTTCAGAGTCATGGTACACTGCCTCATCGTTCCTGTGCTGGCACGTCCCAGCAAAATGGCCATGCTGAACGCAAACATAGGCATATTCTTGACACTACTCGAGCTCTCCTTATCTCTTCTTCTTGCCCTGAAAACTTTTGGAGGGAAGCGGCCTCACTGCTGTCTACACTATCAACTGTGCTCCTACCCCTATCATCCATAATCAAACTCCTTTTGAACGTCTGCATGGCACTCCCCCTCCATACACTAATCTTCGCGTTTTTGGCTCTGCCTGCTTTGTTCTGCTTCAATCCCATGAACACACCAAGCTTGAACCTCGTTCTCGTCTTTGTTGCTTTCTTGGGTATGGAATTGAACACAAAGGCTTTCGCTGCTGGGACCCTCTCTCTAAACGCCTTCGTATCTCCCGCCATGTAGTTTTCTAGGAGCACACAATGTTTTCTTCCCTATCCTCCTTTCACTTACCCACACTTTCCACTAATGTACTGTTTACTAATCCTTCCATAGATCTTTTTTCTGATGAATTTGATACAGGTTCCTCCTTCATTGAGACGCCCTTGCTCACTCCGGATCCCGTCCAGACTGCTCTCCCTGAAGGTCCACCTCTCACTGTACCACCTCCTTCTACACCGGTTCTTCCTCCTACCGATCCTTCTACGGGTCGACCACGCCGGGTAACTCAACCTCCTATCCATCTTCGTGATTATATTGTTGGGTCTGCTGCCTTCTCCACTTATGAACCTACCTCCTATCGTGAGGCTTGTACTAATCCCCTTTGGCAGCAAGCTATGACTGAGGAACTTCAGGCTTTGGCCAAAACTCATACTTGGGATCTTGTTGACCTTCCTCCTGGCAAAACCGCGATTGGCTGCAAATGGGTTTACAAAATCAAGACTCATTCTGATGGCTCTATTGAACGCTACAAAGCTCGTCTTGTCGCCAAAGGCTTCAACCAGGAATATGGTATTGATTATGAGGAGACCTTCTCCCCTGTTGCTCGACTTACCTCTGTTCGCAGTTTACTTGCTGTTGCTGCTGCTCGTCACTGGGAGCTCTTTCAGATGGATGTCAAAAATGCTTTCCTCAATGGTAATCTTCTTGAGGAGGTTTACATGCAACCTCCACCTGGGTCAACTTTTCCACCACATAAGGTTTGCAAACTACAGCGTGCTCTTTACGGCCTCAAACAAGCGCCCCGAGCCTGGTTTGCTAAGTTTAGTTCTACCATTCATGACTTCGGGTTCACTTCTAGCTCCTATGACTCTGCTCTGTTTATCCGGACTACTCCTCATGGTACTACTCTTCTTCTTCTATATGTGGATGATATGATTATCACTGGTAATGATGCAGCTGGTATTCTCCACCTCAAACGGTTCCTTCACCGTCAGTTTGAAATGAAGGACCTTGGTACTCTTAACTACTTTCTCGGTCTTGAGGTCTCTCATGATTCTACTGGTTCCTATTTGTCACAGGCCAAATATGCATCCGATCTTCTGGCTCGTGCTGGTCTTACCGATTGCAAAACTACCTCTACTCCGGTTGATCCTCAGATTCGTCTCACTCCTCTCGATGGGGATCTCCTCTCGGATGCTACTCTTTATCGCCAGCTCGTCGGTAGTCTTGTCTATCTCACAGTCACTCGTCCTGACATTGCCTATGCTGTTCACATTGTTAGTCAGTACATGTCGGCTCCTCGCACTCCCCACTATACCGCTCTCCTCCACATCCTTCGCTATCTCAAGGGCACTATGTTCCATGGCCTTCACTACTCTGCTTCCTCCTCTCTTGATCTGCGTGCCTTTTCTGATGCTGATTGGGCTGGGGATCCTACGGACCGACGCTCCACCACGGGTTTTTGTTTCTTCTTAGGGGATTCTCTTATTACATGGCGTAGCAAGAAACAATCCCTCACTGCCCGTTCTAGCACCGAAGCTGAATACCGAGCTCTTGCTGATACCACTCAGGAACTTCTCTGGCTTCGCTGGCTCCTCACTGATATGGGTGTTTCCTCTTCTGGCGCTACCTCTCTTTATTGCGACAATCTGGGTGCCATTCAGATTGCTCACAATGATGTGTTTCATGATCGCACAAAGCATATTGAGATTGATTGCCATTTCATTCGACAGCATGTTAGACGTGGTACTGTTCATCTTCTCCCTATTGCTTCTGCCAATCAACCTGCTGATATTTTCACCAAGGCTCATCCTCCTGGCCATTTCCGTGATCTGGTTTCCAAACTCAACTTAGTCGATGCCTACCCTCCTTGAGTTTGCAGGGGGCTGTTAATATATTTTATACTTTATAGTGTAGTGCATATACTTTATAGTGTAGTGCATCTATATAATAGTGTAGTGCATATATATAGTGCAAGCTTTCGGCTCCATTACCGGTTAGTGCACATTTAGTGCCCAACTTATTTATTGTACATGTCTCCCCCTTTCTCTCTATAAAAGGAAGAACATTCTTCCATTGTAAACATAATAACACATATCAATATACTGAGAAGCATTCAGTCTCTATCTCTCTCTCTCTCTCTCTCTCTCAAACTAGTGTTTCTCTTACAATACAGAATTCCCACTTGCAATGTCACAACCTCAACCTCAACCTCATTAGGTCATATAGCGTACCCCATTCATGAATGACATACAATTTTTTGGGGCATAAAGGAAATACATAGATAATACATCAATGTTTAAATTACAGATTGGTGGCTAACAAATATATAACAATTCACAAACTGTAGTTAGGCCAAATATATAACAATTCACCAATTATCCTATGGTCTATGAATCTTGTAAACAAAAAGCATGACATGCAGGTCGAGGTATGGCTCATCTGTCTGTACTTATAAATTAGAGATGTAAAACTAATCCATGAACCTGCAGCCCACCCGAAGCCAGCCCGCAGTCCAAATGGGCCCAGCCGATTAGGTTTGGCCAAGCGCTAGTCCAGCTCGAGACCCTGGGCCTGGGCCGTATGTTCTGGAGCCTGGCTAGCCTGACCTAGCCTGAACCCATGACCCACTTGATCCAACCTGAGAAATTGTTTTTCACCCACTAGCCTGACCCAACCTGGCCTGCTCAACGGTAACATCCCCCAACGATCAGAATTTTGAAATTTCAAACCAAACGGTTATATGACCGTTAATCTCAAACAACCTATTTTTTTTTTTTAATAAAAATTTGACCCCTCCTTCCTGCAACTCCTATAACTACCAGCCCATCTCCCATTTTATTTCTCACGAATAAATCTTTATCTTAAACTCTCATTCTTTATCAACTCTCATTCTCTCTCAATTCTTAATTCTCAATTCTCTTAATTAATTTTCAAGTCTCATTTGTAAGTGGCAATTGCAATTATGCAAGAACAAACTTTTACCAGAAGAAACTAATTTTTGTTTTGAATTCGCCAATTGGAAAAATTAATTAATTAAATTAATATTTATTAGCTACTCATTTTTTAAGTTAATTATTTCTTAACATATATTAGTTATTATTGTTTACTCTTTATTTCAATTAATTGTTAGTTAATATATATTATTTTACTTATATTACTATATATCTTAATTTTTCTAATATTTATGTCGATGTTGATCAATATACACAACATGAATTTGTCGATTTTCCTTCTACTGTACCTAATATCCCTCTTCCAACAGTAGCATCATCATCTAGGGCATGCCTAGTGCTGTTTGGGAGCATTTTGAAAGAGTATCTGCAACTAATCCTGATAGTACAACTGTATTTAAAGAAAAATATAAATATTGTGCACATTTACTTAGTACTGCATCGATGGGGTTGCTAATCATCTAAAAAGGCATGCTCAAAGACATTTACAAAGTCAACAACCTGATATTAGAACTCAAATGCATTTAGGGTTTCATCAACTGGTAATTTACAAATATTTTCATATGATCTTGCATGTGCACAAGATTTTGTAGTTAAATATATTATTAAAAAATAACAACTTTTTACTATTAGTGAATGTCCTCATTTTTTTCAAATGATTCACGGAGATTTTGCACCTCAATATCAAGGTTTTTCAAGAAATATTACTAGAAAAGGATTTTAAAAAAATTTGAGGATACTAAAACTTAATTATTTAATATTTTTAAAGATTTGAACAAAAGAGTTTAACATATGATTTGTAGTCAAATAACGGTTTAGAATATCAATACATCACTGCACATTGTATTGATAATGATTGAAAATTAACTAAAAAAATCATTTCATTTAGATTAGTTGATCTTGCATACAATAGTCATTCACTTGTGTGGGATGATTTTAGGAGACCAAGTGTGCCCAACAGTTCAGACTCCCAGTCTCCTAATCTAGTCTCACTAGTGCAATGGGAAACAGAAAATGAGAGTCCAAATCCGGCAATTTTTATAGAAAATCCATTTATTACAAAATATGCCAGAAATGTACTACATCACCAGATTTCTGAGTTGCCACCTAATCTTTTTGGAAAATTAGAAAACTCGTGACTCGTGCCAAAGTCCACTATTCATTATAACTAAAGATGCATCGATTCGGAACCTTAGGTATGAGGGGAGAATGTCATGAATTGAGCACCCTTCGGTCACCCGATTAAAAGATTGGCCTCTACTAAACCATGATATCAGTTTTATAAACATTATATACTCATGCTCCGGTTATTTTAATAATGCTAACATTACTATGTGAGGCATACAATTATAGATCATGTCACTTATTTTGGTATGCTTTGATTTTATGCATTTTGAAAGGTTTTTGAATAAATGTACAACTCATAAAGAAACTGAGCCCACATGCATATCAATCAACATCATTCTAACCTAAGCAACACAACCTTCATCCATTGGCATTCAAGGAGGTATATCATTTAAGTACATAGCCGCATGATAAGATGCTAAGCATGGTAAAAGAACATACACAACTGGGATGCTAAAGCTATAAATGCTCACCTAGTGCTCCTCCATGGGAAGCCAAAAAATTAATATGCTATATATATATGCATGATCCTATATACAAATAGCTAATGCAATATATGCACAAGCGTGAAACTATAGATTCGGCTGCTAAGTATATGATATGTGAATCATTTCAAGGCATGAATTAGCTCACAAAGGCACGAATTAGCTCACAAAGGCACATAAGAATTGATAAAACTCACAGATGCAAATTAGTCGAATCTCAATGCATGAAAAATGGATATAAAGTATAGATATGATAAATAACAGATAATGTTATACACAAAGCGCATAAATAAAATGGGATATAAAGACGTTTGGTTGGAAGTTATTACAACAATTCGAATAAGAAGGTGGGGGAGAGAGAGAGAGATTATTACAACATTGAATAAATAATAAAAGAAAAGAATGGGGAATTGAAGAAATTATTACCACAATGAATGGATTCAACCAAATTAATGTTAAGTCTAACAAATCGTGTAAAATATGTATCAGCAACTCCAGAACCACCCGGGGGAACACTCTCTAGAAATTGTCTACTCTATTCTTGAGGCCATCACTCGACTAAACACAAAAATGGGTCAGTCGAACAATAAGATGGCCGACCGAATTCATCTTCTGGCTGAGATTTAGGCCAGTGTAGAATTTCCAAAACAAAAGCCACAAGACACTTTCTTTCCTTCTCTCGATCAATAACACGAGGAACACTTGCGGCTCGTACTTGAGTTGCTTAGAGCCCATTGTTTATGTGTTAAGTTCGGGAAGTGCAAGTTCTAGTTAAAAGAAGTTAAGTTCTTAGGCCATGTGGTATCCGGTGAAGGAGTGACGGTAGACTCTTCTAAGATAGAGATAGTGTAAGATTAGGAACAACCTAAGAATGCCTTTAAGATCTAGAGTTTCTTGGGTTTAGCCAGGTATTACTGATGTTTTATGAAAAACTTCTCTAGATTGGCCTCACCATTGACTAGATTGACGAAAAAGGGGGTTAAGTTTGTGTGGAGTGAGACTTGTGAAAAGTCATTCCAAATGCTCAAGGTTAGACTCACCACTACTCCAGTATTGATTATTCCAGAGAGGGGTTTGGGTTATTCAGTTTATTGTGATGTGTCTCGAGAAGATTTGGGTTGTGTGTTAATGCAAGAGGGTAAAGTGGTAGCATACAGTTCACATCAATTAAAGACATACAAGAGAAACTATCCTACTCACGACCTAGAGCTAGCGGTAGTGATAATTGCCTTAAAAATCTGGAGGCATTACTTATATGGTGAGAGATTCGAGGTGTTTTCCAATCACAAGAGTTTGAAATATCTATTTTCACAGAAGGATTTGAATTTAAGATAGAGAAGGTAGATGGAGTTTATGGAGGATTATGATTTTGAGTTACACCATCATCCGGAGAAGGCCAATGTAGTGACCAATGCCTTGAGTAGGAAATCCGTAGGCAGTGTAGCTAGTATCACCATTTGGGAATAGGAGATATTGGGTGCTGTTGGCGAGTTTGACTTGCATCTTGGCGAGCCCGTTGAGTGTGCCATTTTGTACACTGTAGTTACACAACCTACATTAGTGAGCCGAATTATAGAAACATAAAGGGGTGATCATGAAGTAGAGGTTATCAGAGGGAAGATATCCAGTGCAAAGGTAGAGAAGGGCTTGAACGTGTACTTTGACTCGAGTGTGAGATATTTGGATTCTCTTTTCGTGCTAGAATCTTCTAGGATGAGGTACTCCGAGAATTCCACCATTCACATCTTGCAGTACACCCGAGAGGCAAAAAGATGTACCACGACCTTAGCCGCCAGTTTTGGTAGAAGGGGATGAAGAGAGATATAGCCTTGTTTGTTTCAAGGTGCCTTACTTGTCAACAAGTGAAGGCCGAGCACCAGCGACCAGCAGGTTTGTTGCAACTTTTACCTATAACCGAGTGGAAATAGGAGCATATCACGATAGATTTTGTTGTAGATCTTTCGAGGACTCAACGCGGTAATGATGCCGTATGGGTGATAATTGACTAGTAAACCAAATCAACACACTTTGTACCTATGCGCACCAGTGACTCAGTAGATTATCTTGTCAACCTTTATGTTAAGGACATAGTTCGACTTCATGGGATCCCTGTGACTATCGTTTCAAATAGAGATCCACATTTCACGGCTCGGTTCTAACAGAGTCTATAGAATGCCTTAGGCACTAGATTGACATTTAGCACTGCCTATCATCTGCAAATTAATAGGCAGTCCGAGCGAACCATTCAAATCTTAGAGAACATATTTTGGGGTTGTGTTCTGGATTTTAAGGGGTCGTGGGAGAGGCATTTACCTTTAGTGGAGTTTATCTATAATGATAGCTTTCAGGCCATTTGAGGCCTTGTATGGCCGATCGTGTAGATCTCCAATGTGTTGGGCCGAGGTGGGTGACACACCTATGTTAGGTCCTGAATTAGTCCGAGAAACGACAGAGAAGGTCGTGCTTATTTGTAAGAGGTTGGCTTCAGCTCAAAGTCATCAGAAGAACTATGCCGACCGTAGGAGGAGACCTTTGTCTTTTGAGGTAGAAGATCATGTATTCCTGAAGATATCACCAAGACGGGGTTTAATGAGATTTGGGAAGAGCAGGAAGTTGTCTCCTAGATTTATTGGGCCTTTTGAGATTCTAGAGCAAATCAGGAAGGTAGCTTATCGTTTAGCCTTGCCGCCCTAACTTTTCAGGGTTCATGACATGTTTTCATATTTGTATGCTCTGGAAATATGAGCTTGATCCCTCACACGTGTTGAATTGGATCGAGTTAGAGGTAGATGAGGATGCCTCGTATGAGGAGAGACTGGTACGGATTTTAGACTCTTGAGTCCAAGTCTTGTGAGGCAAGACAATCCCATTGGTTAAGGTGTTGTGGCGACACCATGGGGTTGAGGAGGCGACTTGGAAGCGTGAGGCAAAAGTCCGTGAGAAGTATCCGGAGACTTGTGTTAAAAATCTTATTTATGCTGTAATATATAAAAATCTATTTATCCTTGTTACAAGTCTGGATAATATATGATTTGATTTACTTTCAATGAATGTTAGTTGGTTTTAAATTTCGAGGATGAAATTCCTTAAAAGGGAGTGATTATAATGGTTTTGGTTTAGACCCGACCCATTTCTTGTTTTTGAATTCGAGAATCAATGTCATTTACTGTTGTTCATCTCATTTTCATATTGTTACTAGTCGAGTTTAGGTATTTAGGAGTTGTGATTGCATTTGAAATAGGTTGGGAAATTAGTTTTTCAAAGAGTTGTTGCCTAGATTTTTGCCTGTTGGCTCGAGCCGTCTTTCTTACGTTCGAGCGGTCTTTTATAGTCTGCAAAACTACTGGAAGTATGGTATCTTTGCCCGAGCAGTCCTTCTTGCACTCGAGTTGTCTTTTGCAGGTCTGAACTTCTAGGAGGGGGTCATTGTGTGCTTGAGCGATGGTTTTGGTTGCTCAAGTAGTGTCACTTATTGTATCTGACGCTCGAGCGATGGTTTGGTCGCTCAAGCGCTCTATGCGTATATCAGTCCGAGAAAAAGGCATTTTGAGTCACTTTTTCATCTCTCTCTCTCTCTCTCTGTAAACATTTAAAAACCGTAAAATCTTCACTCTCTCTCTCTCTAATTCTTGCACTCTAGCTCCAAATACTTCCAATCCATTGGTTCCATCGCCCTAGCCTTTTGGAGTAAAAGATTGAGCGCGTCGAAGGCTTCACTTCAATCAAAGAAGTTGTTGTTTTTAGCTCCACGAAGCTTCTACCTTTGCTCTCTCTTATCTTCAGGATTTCTCCAACTTTTAATATGATTCTTAACTTAGTTATTTGCTTTTTGAAATGGGTTAGTGATTTAGGGGTTTTTTGTTGAACCTAGGGTTTGGTTTTAGAAAGTAAAAAAGGGATTTTTCAAATAAATGCTTGAGAATGTTGTGAAATGGTATTTATTGTTGGGTTGTGAGGAAATTATGGAAACTTACTCTTTGAATAAGGTTTTAAAGAACAAAAGAGATTTTGTTGAAAATCATTGATAATTGACTTATAGAAGTAAAGGAAATGATGTTGGGCCTTGAATAGATATAGAGAATATATCTATTGATGATGAGAGTGGAGTTAGATATTTATTATCACTCCTATTTTGAAAATGTTAAGATTTTATCTATTGTTGAATAAAATATCTGTTGAGTAGAAATATCTGTTTTGCACTATCGGTAGATGATAGTCTTGATTGTTGTAGACATTGCATGAGGATTAGGTTAAACTGAAACCAATTTCTCATATATTTTGGATGGAGCATTGTTTTGTATTGAACATTGAAAATGTATTACTTTTGAGAAAAATTGGTGAATACCTTGAAGAATCTGGTTAGGGGGTGTGGTTGTGGTTATGATGTTGGCCTTTGTGTCCTTGGTGAAAGTCCAAAAACCTGTGCGGTTAGGTGCCGATCCTTCTTATTGGTATCGGTTAAATGGCTTTGGTAGTGCTTGAATAGCCTACTGGCAGACACATACCTAGAGATTCATAGTGTTTTGTAGCCATTGCCCTATTTTCTATTATAAAAGGACTATTTTCATGAATTGATTTATAATCTGGCATTGCATTGTTTTGAGTTGGAAAATGAGAAATGTTGACAAATCACATGCATGTGCATTTACCTTATAACTTTGTTAAGATTCATATATTGTGTTAGAGTATCTCTATTCGGCGTTGACTCACCCTATGTGGAAAATAACTTTCAGGTGCTGATAATATGCCTATACCAAGGACATAGTTTGGGAGGACTTGGAGCCAAGGGCTTCATTTTGTTTATTTGTTGTAATTAATTTTGTGTAAGCCTTGGGCTTTACTTGTATTGAGTTAAACTCATTTTGTTATACCCAAGCATCGACTTAGAAAGATGTAGCCGTTAGGGCATGTAATTATTTAGTTTTACTTTTATTTAAAACCATGTATCCATGTCATATGCTATAAATTTAGAATTTAGGATTTATGAATGTATATCGCATATGTTATCTTTTGTATTGATCAAAGTTATAAATGGAATGGAAGATATGATGTTGTTGATCAATCGTAAGTAATGTTATGAAGTTATCGTTATTTATTTTGGGGCATTCCAGAAACTATGTTTTCTTAGAAATGAATGAGTTTTCTTTCTGCCTAACCAATGAGACACATGCTTATGAAATCATTATGATAATGTATGTGATGGACCCAAGGTCGTTCCGTATGTTTGTTTAATCTGTTATGACTATCACTTCTAATGTATTTGTTATGTGATGGACCAAAGAGTCGTTTTATTGTTTTAATACAAATGTTATGAATTGGACAGAAGGTCGTTCCGTTAAGTTAGGTTCTGCTCCATATGATTTGTTTAATGTTTTCAAGATGTTTCCCCTTATCTGTTACCT
Source organism: Camellia granthamiana (assembly GCA_036172215.1). Taxonomy (NCBI): domain Eukaryota; kingdom Viridiplantae; phylum Streptophyta; class Magnoliopsida; order Ericales; family Theaceae; genus Camellia; species Camellia granthamiana. The sequence continues at coordinate 70,540,903 of CM069908.1, forward strand.
TTAAAAGGTTCAATGCATTTCCGTATGATATGTTTCCGGATATGATAAGGTATATTACTCTGGATTTGATAAGAATGTTTATGAAAAGTTTTGAAACTCATTCATTAAATCCTTTACTTTGATGTTACTCATTGGGCTCTAGCTCACCCCATTCCCCTATTTATGTAGGTGAGCATCAGGAGGATCAGCCCTAGAGTCTACTTGGGAGTCTGCCCGTTTTGTGAAGTTAATCAAAGTAGTGCTTCCGTGTTAAGGCTTTTGTTTTTGTTTTTGTTTTTGTTCAGGTCAAGTTGAACTAGTCTTGTATATAAACTTATGTTATGTATATCTATGAATTCGTACTCCATGTGTATGTATTAAGTGGGTTATAAAATATTTGAGCTTTCTGTTTATGCCATTTATGCACAGGTCAATGGACAATTTTATTAATCATTTATTAATCTGCTCTACAAGCCCTGATATAATTAAATACTTCAAAATTTGTTTGAAGACCGTAGGTAATCTATAATTACTGGTCGGTCATGATCCAAACCTCTATAAGCGAGTTCGAGTCGTGACAAATGTAGAGTCGGTTAAGTTCCAAGTCCAACTCTCATCCTTTTTTAATTTCTTTTGCAATGGTTTTCTTATTTTAGCTAAGTCTTTTATAAAATCTGAGGTATAAATTAAGCATCCTAAAAATCTTTCCAATTGTTTTATATTTGTGATTTTATTAGGAAATTTATTATTAATTTTTTTGAGAATATGACTTTGCATTTTTATTGATCATATCTTGAATTCAAGTCCTAAAAATTCTATTTCATTTTGTGCATACACTCATTTCTTTTCACCTAACACTATTCCATATTATTCTTCACATTTTTCTGTTATTATTTTTATATCTATTCTATGTTGTTCTATGGATCTAGAGAAAATTAAAATATCATCTATATATACAAGACAAATATGATTTAGTTCCCTAAAAATGTAATCCATTCTTCTTTAAAATATTTGACGTGTATTTTTTTTAATCAAAATGGCATTACAAGCCATTCATAATGTTCTTGTGGTGCACTAAGGTTGTTAGTGGTATACTCTTTTTATCTATTTTGATTTATCAGTATCCACTTTTATAGTCCATTTTGGAGAATTAGGAGGCACCATGTATTCTGTTAAAAAGAACTTGCTTGTTTGAAATAAAACAACCATCTCTTTTGGTATTGTCATTTAATTTTTGTAATTTATTACCCTTCTAGCTTTTCCTCTTTTAATTTCAGCATGATTTCTAACCTTAAAAGATGGACTACTATATAGATTATTACTATCTTTAATTAAACCTTTTTGCTTGAGATCTTCTATCTCTTTTCTAAATTTTAATCTAATTATTTTATTAGGGTTGATTAGGTCTAATTTAGCAATACTTCTATCTTTGTGCCAAAATTTTAATGAATCTTTGCTATATAGATTTTTGTATCTTTCTTGTTGCTCTTTTTGAATTTCTTCATGAATACTAATTTCTTTAATACTTGGTGGAGTTTTGCCGATTGGAGAGATCACCTCCTTACCATGCTTGTTATGAACGAAGTCAATGTTATGATATGTAATAATTGTTTTTAGCTTAAGACTTCAACTGGTGAAAATAACAGAGTGTAACGTTTGAGTACAAGGGCTATATAATCTTTGAAAGTTATTTCCTACAATTACATCAAGTGATAGTTGATCAGTTGCCCAAAGTTTTGGAATAATGAAGGCCATAGAATTTACTTCTATAACTAAGTTTTCTATACCGTCATTATAAACCATCATACTATTATTAGCTATTCGAACTATTAATGGTAGACTTTGCTTTTTCCACATATACTCGGGAAAGAGTTTCCTTTTCCTAAAGTAAATTGAGCACCTGCCGTCTAAGTAAGCACATAATTCATAATTATCAAATCCCTCTGTGCATATATTTTATGGGTCTATATATATATTAACATTAGTAAATGATAATGACATTTTATTTTCTTCATTCTTTTTGTTGTATCTTTCCACATTGTGTCGTATTTTTTTTTTTTTTATACCTCTTCTTAATCGTCTTTTGTCCAAGCCATAAGATTCGCTTCATCTTCATATACTGGCACACTTGTAGTTTTATATCTTATTATTCTTTTACTAACTGAACTCCTATCGGATTGTATACTAGAGTTATCTATAGAGTGTTTTCCTGATGATATACTTACATTATCTATTTCATCATTATTTTCTATCGTGCTAGGAGTTTCTATTTTAATATTTCCGGTACTATCAATTTTAATTATATTTTTCCTTTTTGTAATATTTTTAGGGTTATTAAAACTTGCTATCCATTGATTATCTAACTTAATCTCATTAGAGTTTATTCTTTTAGGTGTAATTCTATCTATTGATATTCCATTAGCAGGTTCGAATTTATCTGTTTCTATAATTTTACGTTGCATCTTAGGATTTATGGTATTATCTAGCTTACATATTATTTTTCAAAATATCATTAATGGATAGATGGTTTCATGTATATCGATTCCTACCGTTTTTATTTTTAATGTTAAGAATCTATTTATAAATCCTTCTCTTAAGCTAATGTATTATCATGGTCTACAATTAAAACCTAATGATCCTCCACATAGATTATTTTTTATTCCACTGATTAACCTTCTAAAATTTTGTTGTCTAATATCACACAAATATATATACTTATATATTATTCTTTATCAAATAATGGTGTAATTTATATTTGTACACTCCATATATACATATATTTATACTTATTATCTTTATTATTTTTTAATATATTTTTCATAATTTACTAAATTTATTTCTCCTACATCACATTCACAACATTCAATATATCCTTCCATTCTTTCACATATATATTTGCTTTTTAATTTGAATATTGATTTTTGATATATTTTATCTTTTTGTATTATTGGTAATATTTATTCTTTTTCTATTTCTTTTTCTTGATCTTTTTCTTGAGAATTTTCTATTACAAATTATTCCACTCTTAAATTTTCTATACTTAATTCTTATGTCATCTTAAAATTTAACTCTTTATTGGTATTACTATAATCTTTGTCTTATATTTCTATTTTTTCTTGAATTAATTATATTATTCCTTTATTATTTTCTAGAGGTAATTCTAATGCTTCTTCCTCTTCCAACTGTACATAATCTAAGCTTTCTAAGAGTTTTATTATTTTATTATTTTTCTTATTTCTACATTAATTAGCAAAATGGCCTACTTCTCCACGTGCCCAACATTTACAAGTCTTTTTTCCTTTTGGACAATAATTATTTTTTCTAAAAAATCTTCTTCTTTTGTTGAAATTATAGGGTTTATAATATTTTTTTATATATTTTTTTTCCTCTTTGTTTATTAAAACCTTTTCTTTTATAAAATATTTTCTTTTTCTTATTGTATATTTTTCTTCTTGAAAGCTCACATCCCCACGAATTAGATGTTTGCCAGTAATATAAATATAATTTTTTCATTTTTCTTTTTAGTTTTATTTTTATGCATTCATGTTATAACGCCCCGAAATAACCCAACACAAAGTAGGTACATTAACCAATATCCATTAAGGAACAAAAGCAAATCTCCAATCTATTACATCCTTAATCCATATAGTTTATACAATAGTTCCACATGCGAGCTATACATTCAACGGTATGAAAATACGTGAATCTACAGCATGTAGAATATCAAATTCCAACAATAATGAAATGCCCTCATGGGCTTACAATTTCCAAGGCTTAAGCCCGGTTACACAAAAATGGCCTCTCGGACCCATACATGAATAGCCCTTGGCTAGCAAAATAAATCACAACAAAATAGAGTTATTTACTCTTCACAAAATATGCCCACGCCCTCAACTTGGCGGGATCACCACATCATTTCCTGCACCAAAATCTCATAGGGGTGAGCATAAGTAGAGAATCCTTAACAAAGTATATACATTTATGCAAGATTTCCAATATTAAATGCAAATGCCATGCAATGCCAATTATGAGAGGAAATTTCATTTACATGCCTTTTTTAAAAGTCACCATGTTCAACAATAGTTTGAAATCTCAACAATTCTGAAATTTACAGTTTTACTCAAAGGGGCGGTAAATACGACTCAGGTAATCCCTAGGTTAGTGTCCGCAAGTAGGCTCAACTAGCACTACCAAAAGCCCACTTTACCGGTTGCTAACCGAAAGGGAAGTAGTACCTCCTCCGCGCGTGTTTTCGGTCTTTCACCCCGAACACTCATGCCAACTTATCAATTTCATCTGCACCACCTATCCGGACTTACCAATGTATTTACCCCATAAACATATCCATAGTTCTCATTTCAAATATCCTTTTCTCAATGTAAACATTTCCAAGTTCAATTCAAAATGTATAGTATTCACTTAAATGAGTATGTGATGCAACAATTATCAATGTCTCGTAATATATCTTCATTGTCAAATATCTCAACAATAATACTACAACAATCACATTTCTCATCTTCCCTTCTTCAATATTATTTATCACAAAATAATGACATGTTCAATTTAAATTCATGAACGAGTGGTAACATTTCCCCACTTTGTACAATTCTCAACGATTTGGTCATTTCAAGACTACATACCATGTTTTGAATATCAACTTCCAAAATCACAACTTTCATATTTGAAGAAGCTTAACAATTTAGTCATCTCATAACTACACATGTTCATGCATTTAACAAAAATTCTAAAACAATTTCCCAATCCTCATATACCAAGAAAATTGTCATTTTTGCAAACAATAATATGAAATTCTCGTTCATTCATTCTTTTGACACAAGAAAATCTCATGGGTTCTCTACATTTTTTCAAAACCCCCAAATTTCTAGGGTTCTTCATCAAAACCAAAACATCTCATTTCCTTGGAGAAATCTCACCAAAACCACTTTCCTTAAATTAATGAAAATTAAACCTCAAGGATTTAATTAAAAGGGTTGTGATTTAAACCCACTTTTGAAAATCATGACATTCTTGAGCCAAAAATCAAAGCTTTCTTAATCTCATTCAAGAAGAATTCAAAATCAACATCTAACTTTGCAAAAACATATATATAACTCAAAGAAGACCCTACCTCAAGCTTAGAAGAGAAGATGAGCAGAACAAGGTTGAAACTCCAAAAATGTCGAAACCAACTTCTACTTGGATCAAAACGAAGCTGTTGATAAGCTCTACACTTAATCTCAAAGGAATAAGGCAAGGAGATGCTTCCAAGAGAGTAGGTCAAAAGATCTTTGAGCAAAAAGTGATTTTGGAGAGGATGGAAGAGTCTCACGGCTTGGAGAAGGAAAAATAGGGGAAAAAGTAAAGAAAATGTTAAGTAAGGGACCTATTTATAGTACTAGGTCAACAAGAAATAAAGTCCCAAAGTCAACCCAAAAGACCAAGTCAAAATCCCCAAAAAGTAGGGCCCAAACCGAACTGAAATCTAGAAAAAAAATCGCAGGTGTTGACCCTTGCAACACAGGTGTTAACCCTTATGAAGAAAAGATGGAACACTTATGTTTGACAGCAACACCGGTGTCGACCCTTCCAAATCTAGTGTCGACACCAAATTTCAGCAAACAAATTCTGGACAAGGGTCGACCCTTCCCAGACCGGTGTCGACCCTTGTGGCCAACAACAAAAGGAATGTGTCAATACCACCAAGACCGGTTTCAACCCCCGAATAAGATTTTTAGGTTCCCAAACAACTTTTTAACGCAAATAAGCGTGAATGAGCAATCCCATCAAGTTTAAATCGATTTGTACTCCTCCAAAACTAAGATACAACAACACTAAAAATTCCCAAAATAAAATAAAGGATTCAAATGCACTTTTTCAAAAGCTTTGAAGGACACAAGTGCTACACATAATCTACCCATTCTCTTAGATATCTAATTTTATGACACAAGGTGTCGCTTATGGCATCTCTTAATTCTTTTAACCATTTATATATATATATATATATATTTCTTTTATATTAACATTTATAGAATATGGTAATTTATGAAAAAAATATAATTGAATGAATTTTGTTTCTACTTATTTGATAGTAGTAATAGGAATATTCGCATATATAAATTTATATATATATCACGTTACATATTTCTATATTATCGAATTTTCTGACCCTTTCTCTTTTTTCCTTTTTTTTTTTGTTTTATTTTATCGTCATCCCACTCTTTTCTCATGAATTCATCTTCAATATATTTTACAAATAGATTTAACATACCTTCTGGAGTAATTTCTGCTGTTAATTTTTGTCACACCCCAAATCTAGGCATGATCGGCCGTGGCCCACAAGGACTTAGCCCAAGGCACACGTAAGCCTAAGCGTGAACCCAAAACCATAAAGAACAAATGTGATGATAGGCCAGAAATAAATAAATCAACACTCAATCCAGTGACATACCACAAGTGAAAAACAAGTCATAACCAACTTCCTAAAAATATATATATATATATACTAAATGAGACACAAACCGCCCACAAAATAAAATAATTCTAAATAAAATCCAACCACAATGTATGCATAAAACTCGACAAAGCAACCTAAAACAAATTAAATAAATGCCCTAGAGGTCCATGCAATTGAGTCCCCGCTACGCCATGAGTCCACTCTAAGTCCTTCTAACATCTGGAAATGGTAAACAACTAAGTCAGCTGATAGCTCAGTGAGTAGCAACATGGATAGTAAATACAGTTTTGAAAACAGGGTTCAATTCCAAAATAAGATATATATCACAGAAACTAGATTGGCATACAGTTTGGTAAATACAATCTGTTTCAAAAAGAATGTTCCACAGTTCAACACTTAAAATACTCATGTCTCGCAAGAACATGATAAACGACATTTTCCACTTAAAACAGATTATAACATAAACATCAATAATTTTCTAGGTACCAAGAAAAACAAATAATATGCCACACAATTCTCAAGGCTATAAGCCCCGTTGGATCCAATACCGAACTAAGAGTCATCCTCAAGGTGGCACCTGGGCCTTTTCTCAAAGACGATCCGATTGAAGGTCACTTAGCTTTTTTTTTAAGGTCTTTTCCTTACAATCGTTGAGCACTAGAGTCATCACGGCCAAACCCGGATCTGTTCCCTAGTGGCCAGAGTCACCACACACAGTGGAATAATTTCCCTGGACTAAATACACACATGGTCCCAATAATCAATACACATCAGTTTCACAAAATATGATAGTTCATCATTATAAACATGAGACCAAAACAAATAGTTTACAGTATGCCAAGTTCACACATGTTTCAGAAATAATTTGATTCCATTGATAATATAATAATTTATCAAAACAGTTTAGTCTTAAAACAACAATTTAATTTTCTAACAGTTCAGGGTAGGGAAACATTTATAAAAATACGTAGCACGAAACTACTCACTTGAAAATGATATAACATAATTCTCGAATAAAGTATGAAAGTCCAACTACAGCCCTGAACCAATATGAAAACTACACGTCACTACTAATTTAAAAATACTAAACAATAAGAATTAAGTAACCCCAAACTAAAGCGCACTAACACGGCTCAACCCAGCTCACCGTTACTCTTAAATATTACGTAAGTTCATTTTCTTCAAGGTCTAAAATCACCCAAGACATAGGTTCCGATCGAAACTTAACTAAAAGTGACTTTAAGATAAAACAGAGTTTTTCCAATCTATTCGCTAACTTTGAAAATTAAAAACCCACTCCACGTTGTTTGAAAATTTCTAAAACCCTCCAAATATCAACTAATATATCCTAAGTTCCAAACCCAATTGGTTTCACTTGATTTGCTTATCAAAATAATTATCTACAATTTATTATATCCAAACAGGTTGTTTTCTGCAAAACTTTAAAGAAATTGACGGTTCTCTTAGTATACATGAGCAATCAACGCAAGGTCAAAAATGCAAGAAACTAGACTCGTAACCAGTTCTAATGACGCTGATTTTATAATTTTTGGATTTATACCCAAAGAGAACAACACTCCCGAATTTACTGTTTAAAACCAGTTTTCTGGACAGATTTGAATGCATCAGTTTATATGGATTTTGACTCCCAAAAATTATGAAAAAATTCAGATATGCAATTCAATATGTAATTAATCTACTGTAAGAATTTCATATTAAAATTCATCCATTTGATATGGTTTCTTGATTTTTAAAGTTTGTGATTCTATGCAGAATTTTTAGACTAAGAATTACACCATTCTTTATACATTAAACACTATCCCAATCAGCCAAATATTTCATGGCCATGCCCAACACATGTACCTACTTCACCGATTTGATGCATCAACTACACAGCAACTCACAAGAAGAAGAAAAAGATAGTGAAGGAATAAAAATAATAAGGGATTTACCTTGCCAATGGCCACCACAAAACTCAACAATTTTCAACACTTTTCACCCAATGACCTAGACTTCTCTCTCCATCACTTTACCTCTCACGGCTGCTCAGAAAGTTGTGGGAAAACAATATCATAAGAATTAGGGTTTGTGTTTATTTTATTTATACTAGTGGTGGGCACACATAGGTCAAATAAATAGATAAATATACAAAATACATATATAAGTTATATGCAACTCAAATGGTAAAGCCTTATTTATTAACTTTGTGGTCTAGACTTCAAGTCACACCCTCCTCTCTATTTACTTTATTTTATTTTGTTTTTTTTTTTAGATAATAAATCTTACTTCTAAATTAAAGACTTTTACCATAAATTTATTTTAGGTTTAAAAATTAATTAAAAGACCTTCCAAATATTTTATTTGCACTTTAGGATTCACCACCAAAATATTTTGAGATTGTAATAATATTATTATTTAATTATTTATTTGATTTGTATATTCGGGTTCTCACAATTTTTCTTTGTCACTTTCTCTTAAGTTGTTGTACCAACTTGCTACTATACCTGTGAAGCTATGTTGAATATAATTTAGAAAACTTTGTGCGCTCTAGCTGCTAATGGATATTTTAGACATGACGCATACATCTCTTCTATTATTTTGTTATTTCACTTGTATTTGTAGCGCAATTAATAGCTAATAAATATCATGTATTACTTACTGATTTTAGTAGTACTTCTCTTAAAAACACTTCATTTCTAGAGGTAAAGTTTGCATAATTGGGTGATCCTCTATTTAAGTTACTGTAGTTTCCCGTTCTTCTTCTATAGTCATCATTTCTAGTGCCATTTTCCAATTATTATTTCTAATTGATCGGTTCTAAGTTTTTCATTAAATTCTTTTAATAAATTAATTAAAGTATTATTTTGTTCTATTATTATTTGTAAAGAAGTATTATTATTATTGAAGTTATCAGATTTTACTTGTTCACTATATTTAATACTCATGAAAATATTATTGCCAAGACAAAGAAATTGGGTTCTGATACCAATTTCTATTACGAGTCTGCGGATTTAATTTAATATTAATTTTTGTAAAAACTTTCGTTGATAATTTATACTTGTCTTTTCTAATAATATTTTATTTTTAATACTAGCAATTCTTTAACTATAAGTTATTATAGATTGTTCCGAGATAATAGCCAAAAAAGAATTTAATCTATTTAACTCACTTTTTAATTTAGAAATATAATCTAAATTATCTTTTATTTGAGCTCTTAGTGCTATGATTAAATGCATATAAATACTAATTCTAAATTTATGCAAAAATAAATTTTTTTGTAATTTTTTTTTATAGATTTTTTAGATCAATTTATAATTTTAATTTTTTTTTTGATAATTAGGGCTGGTTTGGGAACTCTTAAAAAATCCAAAAAGTCAAAAAATTACCAAAAAAATTTAAAAGTTATCACTATTCACCAAAAAAAATAAAATAAAATAATATACACATAATAATACAAATAAAAAAAAAAACAATTAACAAGGTACTGACGTGATGAGCCTGTCAGCGACCGGGGAAAAAAAAATAGCAAGTAAAATATTTATTAAATTGGATGGTAGAGCTGGGCCCGTGGGGGCCCACCATGGGTCCCGTTTTGATAATCTGAACCGTTAATATGTAGAACTCGTCTAGGACTATATGCCTGCAAAAAATCACGTCTATCGGATATCGTTAAATATATAATCAAATCAGTTTTGTATAAAAATGATGGTGTTATAGTTAACAGTTAACCAAAAAAAAACTAACACGATCAGATAGCTATCGATATCCAATCAATGCGATTTTTTATAAGCATATAATACTCAACGAGTTCTACACATTGAACGGTTCCGATTAGTAAAACGGGACCCGTGGTGGGCCGCCATGGGCCGAACAAAACCGACCAATTTACGCTCAAAAAGTAGAGAATTAATCTCCCACACGCCTGCTCCCATGCTGCCCTTTAAGCTTCCACCGGTACGGCCTATACCGTTACTTTATTCCCTTATACCTTTATTTATACAATTTTTTAATACACATTTTTTCATAAAAAGTCAAAAAATTAACCTAAACATTCATATTTATTCTTTAATTTTTTAGTCTAAAAAGATAAAAAATACACGTTCCAAACTTAATGGGATGGTTTAGACTGATGGGATGTAGGTTCACCTAGAATTTAAGGCCAAGTTTGGCATCTCAAAATAAGTGCACTTATTTCATCTTTTTAATTTTTTTGGGTCACATCAATCAATATCTCCTCTCTACTTTTTTTATACATAATACAAAAAAAATCAAAAAATACACTTATTTAGCCTTCCCAAACTTGATCTAAGCTAAATCGGGTTTTGTTTTTTTTTTTTGGAGCTACAAGGAATTACCTCATAAATAATATGTGTCTTCAAATCAGGTCTTGGAGATTATTTTTATAAAGCTGTTTGGTCTGAAGTGGTTTGAAAATTTTCCGCCGCCTCTCCGTCTCCATTTTCTTACCCACAATGTTCGACTTTTCACTAGTTACGCAGCTCTGTCATTTTCGTAATTCGTACAACCTCCAGCATCTAACCCTTTTCACACATGAACAATCTGTGTTTGGTAGAATAGAAAATTTTAATTTCATGACGGGGAGAGAGAAAATCTCAAAAGAATTGGTAAAGCGAACGAGGAGGGAAAAAAAGCAGACGAAGAGAGAGAAAGTTGTCGTAAGAGAGATAAAGCCAGCAACACGCTTAGGGTTTGATAAATTTTGAGGAATCAGCAGAGAAGAGAAGAGAAATAGCAATTCGAAATGGACGAAGTGAAACGTCGGACGATTAAGACGCTGGTGACGAAGCTGGGATCGGTGTCCGAACAGACGAGAACGGAGGCCCTGTGCGAACTGCGTCTGATCTCAAAGCACGACGCAGAGAGTCGACCCCTCATCGCCGACGCAGGTGCGATCCCTTATCTGGCAGAAGCCCTCTACTCACCTTCCTCAATCCCTCAAGAGAACGCCACCGCAACTCTCCTCAACCTCTCCATCTCCAGCCGCGAGACCCTCATGTCCACCCGTGGCCTCCTCGACGCCCTCTCCCACGTTCTCCGTAACCCAACCTCCTCCTCCGCCGCCGAGTCCGCCGCCGCCACCCTCTACAGCCTCCTCATCGTCGACGACTACCGACCCATCATCGGATCCAAGAGGGACATCGTCTATGCTCTTGTTGACATCGTACGCAACCCTAATTCCCTCCCTAGGTCAATCAAAGACGCCCTCAAAGCCCTCTTTGGGATCGCCCTCTACCCACTTAACCGCGCCACCATCATTGAATTGGGTGCTGTTCCTCCCCTCTTCTCATTGGTCGTCAAGGACGGTCGAGTTGGTGTGGTCGAAGATGCTACTGCTGTTATTGCCCAAATTGCTGGCTGCGAAGAGGCTAAGGATGCCTTTCGAAAGGTTTCGGGTATTGGGGTTTTGGTCGATTTGTTGGATCCCTCCACGGGTTCCAGTGGTAGGACAAAAGAGAATTCAGTGTCGGCATTGTTGAATTTGGTGCAATGTGGAGGGGAACAGGTTGCCAACACTGTTCGCGAAACCGGCGTTGCCCTTGATGGTGGAATTGCTGATGTTGCAAAGAATGGGAGCTCCAAAGGGAAGAGCAAAGCCATTGCACTGTTGAAGGTTCTTGATGTTGGCTCCTCTGCCCTGCAGGAAATGCGGTTTGATTCTTTATCAAATCACTCTTCATGAGCATTTAGAGTTAGCTTTGTGATTACCTTGATCCGTCTAGTTATATTTTTGTTCTCTGAATTTGATGTGTTGTATATATTAGGTTATTGAATTCTATTGATTTGGACATATATTATAATCAGAGTATGTGTAACATCTTGAGGTTCTGATTAATAGTTTTCATTACTATAATTGTTTTCATTTTTTCTTATTAACCTTTTTTTTCTCATTTTAATGACCCAATAGCAAGCTGGTTCTTATTCGGACATATTGGTGTAGTGAATAGAGTGGGCTAAATTTTGCCGTTTGTGACTATTGGCATAAAAGTGTCACCCGCGTGATTTTTTTTCTGCTTTTAGTTTTTGTTTATTCCAATGCACTTTAACTCTTGTGTTCATGCTTATCACTGTATACATAAGCAATTCTTGTTTGTTCTGAACTTGTAAAATACTAAAATGAATTCAAGAGGCTAATGATCTTGAACACTAATCTGAGAATAAACATCTATCCTTTCATATAAATTCAAACTAATCTTCCCTGATGTTGCAACTGTTATCTACTTCAAAAGCATAGAAAAAAAATGTCTGAGCTTGTTGGCATATATTCAAAATTAGATATAAAATTGGACTGATATGAGATACATGCAAGCAAAACTTGAAGTTGAGAGTTCTGAAAAATCAAAGAAGGTTATTTATACCATAGTTCTGTAGGAGAGAAAGAACTGATCTAAAGAGATTGGGATGCCTACTTTGAATCTTGAATGTGAAGGAAGTTGTGTTACATGGACCTTAAACCCTAAACCCACCCGTGTTCGACAGATATGATAAAGCTAAGTGTGTGGGATATGTGTCCGATGCATATATCTTATGAAGCACGGACACGGATACGGATACGGACACGGACACGGACACGGACGGACATGGATACGGTAATTTCCAAAAAATGAGGACACGGACACAGCCACGGCGGAGGACATGGCTAATTTTTTTTTTATATATAAATATATTTTTATGTATTATGTAAATTTATATTACATTCATCCTAAATTAAAATTAACAAAAACTAACATAGTAACATTAATTCAATAAAAGAGGAAACACTAAAAGATATATATATATATTTACAAAAAGGTATATATGTTTATGATAGTAAAAAAATTAAATAGAGAAATTAAAAGAAAACAGAATGATGGTAAATACATAAAAGACATAAATTTATAAAGAAAAAAAAACTAAATAAAAATATATAATATATAAGTATATATATTTATACAGAAAATAAATTAAAAAAAGAAAAAGAAAGAAAGAAGAGAGTCGGGAGAAGAAAAAGAAGAGAGAGAGGCGAGAGGTGACACGCAGAGAGAGAGAGAGAGAGAGAGAGAGAGAGAGAGGGCATTTCAGTTCGAAGTTGAAGGCGATTTCAGTTCGTATCATCTGGGTGGGTTCGTCGATTCAAGTTCGCGACATCTGGGTTCTCATTTGAGTCGACATCTGTTCGTCATTTCGGAGATCGAAGTCGCAAGTCGATTCGAATTCGAAGCCCCAGTTGTTTTTCATGGAGATCCATTGAACAGGTTAGTCTTCTTTTCTCTGTTTTTTCTTCTTCTTTTGATTTAGGATTTAGGTTTTCTCTTTCTCTTTCTCCTTCTCTGTGTCCCCTTGCCGTGTCCCATGCCGTGACACGCGTGTCCCCGCCGTGTCCCTTACAAAAAAATCATTAAATTAAAGGGACACGCCATCTGGCGTGTCCCGTACATGTCCCCGGCGTGTCTGCGTGTCGGACACGGCCACGGCACCGATTTTGGAGTGTTCATGCTTCATAGCCTGTATCCTATTTAGATGCTTGGATCCCTTAATTTTTTTATGATGTTTAAAGAAGAAGAAACTCACATTTGTTAGTAAATAAACATTTCTAGCCTTACTTGGATGAGAGATGAAAAGTGAATGTTTGAACTAAATTTTATTTAATTTTAAGTACATTCTTACATAATTTAAACATCTTATCTAAGATATTATAAAATATACAACATATATATGTGTACATGATGCATCTCCGTACTCATATCCAACTTTTGGGTACATATCCCAATATCCTATGGTTTAGATTTATGAAGGTCGTTGGACGCTCTGACACACATCCGCACCCAATTCTAGTACTTTGCATGTAACATAGAAAGAAGACAACCTATAGTTAGACCACTCTTGCTTTACCAGAAGTGCTCACAAAGAGGTCATATTTTGGTGTTAAAAGATGTTATGCCCATGATCTAGCTTTAACATCCTTTGCAGTTTAAACTAATCATGATCGGACTTCTTTCTCGAATCTGCTTGAAATAATGTGGCTTCTTAATACCCAGATTTTGTACTAAATGTAAATGGGCATTTTCTAAGATTACGTTTGGTTAGGATGAAAGTATGCAGAAAGTACAAAAAAAGAGAGAAAACATGAAACAGTTACTACGTTTGTTTAGCATATGAATGGTGGAAAATGTAGGAAAGTTAAATTTCTTGTACGACTCGTATTAGCATGATAACTTGGCTTTTAGTTTCTTGTAGAAAAACACAGGAAAAATTATTTTTCATGTAAACAACCAACTGTTATTTTTTTTAATTCATCTTAACCAAATGCATACTAGAAAATATATTTTCTTTTCCTTTGTATATATGTATTTTCTTTCTTTCTTTCTTTCACTTCACGTTTTACACCTTTTACTTTCCATCATATTTTCCACTTTAATTGAATGGATCCTAAGGAAACTTTCAATTTCTTGAACATATTTAAAAACCTCAATCTCTTACCTCTCCTTGCTCTTTTGGCATTGAAGCAACGGTTTCTCTCCGTTGATTGACAAAGATGAATAATTATTCTTCGAAATACATAGGTTCTAAAAAGCACGAAAATTTGTATAGAGGAGGCGTGCCATGTTGGACACTTGTGTTGAACTCGACACCCTGCGGATACTCTTAAAAAATGTGTCTGACACTTCTTCAACACGTCTTAATTAAAAATGTAATTTCATAGTATTAGACATTTGTAGACAATTCTTAGAACTTTAGTTATACTTCTTGAACCCTTTGAACACGATATATATGATGAATCTCTTCATAGTAACAATGTTTTGTATTCTTCGAAATACAACTTGTTGATTATGAATATGTTTTAAAACACTTATAAGATGAATACATCACGTGTATTTTTATATTCTACAATTGTTTTACATTTTTTAGATTGTAATTGTTACGAGAATGATATTTTGATGAATATATATTTTTAAGTTTAGTTAGTGTTATATATTTTTTTTGTATTACCTTCTAATAAACCATTCATAGATTTCACATATAATAGATGTATAAAACTATAAATTTTATTGTGTCCCAGACCTTTGTTTCCTTCATTTTTTGAAAATTGATGTGTTTGCTGGTTAGTTCTGTGTCCGCGTCGTGTCACACGTCTGTGCTACTTAGAGGTATGGCTGTATTAAGACGACAAGCTTCAAATAGAATAAAAATGGTGGATCAAAATTGGACTTTGAGACCAAAATGATGTTAGCACTAAGAAGAACCAAAAGAGAAGACGTTGAAAAGGAAGAAACAGGGGGTATCAAAATCCCAAATAAAATATCTGAGTCTCAATTATTCGCTAAACAATATTCATATCATATAAAGCCTCCCAAACCACAAGATAATCAGCTATGACAGCAACCCTGGTAAATAAAATTCTAAGTTAATAATTAAGGTTCCTAATGATAATCATAATATTCAATCTATGCTCCAACCAATTCCTTTCTGATTCTCATCAGCTATGACAGCAACCCTGAATGGTTAGATTATTTAAACACATCCTAGAATAATCTTTTGAGGCTTGATCAAGTATAGAATTGGATCACTTTGGAATTTGTTGATGTAGATTCTAGAACTGTCTTTTCACCCTAGTCCCTAGCATGAGCTTACTTTGACTAGTGAGGATACTGTTAAATTTATGCGCATGCTGCTAACCTGTTTTGTGGCCAGTATCTCAATGTGGTTTCTCCCACATGTTCTTTAATTGCATAAATGTACTGGTTCTGAAGATGTGAACTGTTAATAAGGATTTGTCTTGATTTTTCAAAGCTTACTAACTTCAGCTGCAACTGCTGTTTAAGTTATATAATAAATTTGCTTCAGTAATGTGAAAGCAGGCCTGAATGACTGGATATTTTACATTGTAGAAACTAGAAAGTTTTACAAGGCTCCGTATGAGGCAGATTTAGTGGGATAGATGATGTATATTATATAGCAGTTAGGGTTTCTAAAATTTTTCTTACTTTTACGGTAGTAACCATTTTTCAAGCCTTCAGATAAATGGTTCCCTGTCATTACCTCATTTTCTCCGCTTTTTGGGAAAGTCTTCCTTGGCATGGAAAATGTCGTCTTGTGAGAACACTGCTTCATAATCTCATGAATTCTGGGTATGGTCACTTAATAGTTAAGACGTCTAATTTGGGCTGAATGTAAACACTACCTATCTGGGTCAGTTTCAACTTGGCTTGGTATGAGGATATTCAGTTTAGCAAATGAACTTTAGTTTTAGGATTATGTGTATGATTCTGATCACTCAAGCCTGGTTTAGGCTCTATGGATACAAACATACCGCACATGGACATGCTAGGATTTAGAATGGTGTGCTTGAGGTATGCAGGCAAGCGTGAGATGTGTAAAAACTTACAAATTTGTAGTTGGCAATCCTGTAATCTCTTCTCTTCTTCATTTAAGATATTTCTCTCGGCACACTATCTCATGATTCTGTGGTTTTTAAAGGCTCAAAATATTTTCTTGGTGGATGTATTATATTATTTCTTCTGTGGTTCTTCATATATTCGGCCTAATTACTTGTGAATTATGTTGGTTCTTCATCTCTCTCTCTCTCTCTCTCTCTCTCTCTCTCTCTCTCTCCCACACACACACACACACACACACACATATATAAAAGACATTGATAAACACTTGGCCAATTTTGTTGAGAATTGATTGGTATTCGTTATTTCTGAGTGTCAATCTGAAGCTGAGAAATTTATAATGAGATTAGATTGTGGATTGGACACTGGTGGTGTAATGGCATGTATCATGTCATGTGGACTAGGCAGCCAACCTATCTGTGGATGATAAACGAAGGAGGAAAGTTACATGGTTGTTCGTTGTATCCTGAAGTAGCACATTTCTTTTTTTCGTAGATGACAGAAGAGAGTATGAATGAAGAACACATTCTTGAATACTCTGTAGTGCTTTTTTTCTTTCAAGAATTTTTATCTAAATCTAAAATTTAAACACAAACTTTAAACTTTTTAAATCTACTATCATCAAAATATTTCTACAGTTCACACTATGGTTCTGCAGAAGTTATCAATTCCTTTATTTAGGTGGGATTTGGCAATTATACTTTTAAGTAAATTTTTTGATATTTTTAGAGTATAAAAAGGTTTATGCGTTTGGTAATTGTTTAATTATTTGTTTTTGTTATGGAGAAAGTTTTATAAGTCATTTCAAACTCTTCCTTTCAGGTGAAAATTTATAATATGACTTTGTAGTGTTGTGGAGTATTTATGAATATAAGCAAAGGGCCACAATGGAATTTTTTGAAGTATAAACAGTAAAATCATTTTTAATAATTGTGTTCTTTTTTATAGAAAAGTTTTTTACCCAAACCAGATAGGCTTTTTTACATTTTAGCTTATTTAACTAAGAAGTTTATTTAGAGATTACAAGTGCATTACTTCTTTTGCTTTCAGTGTTAGTCATCTTTTGTGTTATAAAGTAGGGGAAAATTTGTTGAGGAGTTCATTTCTAGCGGTGTGTATGACATTAGTTTTGAGGATTGTTTTGTTTTAATTGTAAGAATATGATTAATGAAATTGTTGGGTAAAAACGACAAATTATTAGTTTGAAGGATATTTCTTTCCATTGTTACCCATTGTTGCAGGACCATTGGTTGCTGGAAAAATTATCAAAGGTGGCCAGTGGTGGCGACTAGTGATAGTGCTGATATGTATAGATAGGTAGATTGGGTGGATAAATAGATAACGCATGGACATATAAGTGAACAAATAGGTGATATGTGGACAAATAGGTGGACAGATAAGTAGAATAATGGATAGATAGACATGTAGGTTAGGGTAATATAATCTTTCAAATTGTTATTATCTTTATAAATCCAAAAAAATTAGAGTTTATCCTGAAGATTTATGACCCAAATGCCCTAGAATATATTATGAATAACATTAAAGATGCCATTTATTACATTAATTTCAAGAAAAATTTGGTGTAGAGAAGTGCCATTAGAGCCCAATAATTAGATCCCCTTTTTAAACCCAATAATGTGACAAATCCCTCAAACATGTCTTTTCTAATTATCAGTCAATTATCTCTTTTATACATCTCTTTTATTACGGCCTTGTTTGGCAACTGTCTATTTTAGCGTAATAGTCAAAAAGTTACTAAAAAAATCAAAAAGTCTATAACATATACTAAAAAGTTAAAGATTCTTTTTTCTCTCTATTTTTTATACATTTTTTTCGTAAAAAAATCAAAAAATTATTTCAAACATATTAATTTTTTTTACCTCATATTTTAGTCAAAAAATCACTAAAATAACATATTTTCAAACAAGGCCTGAGTCTAAAAGGGAGACTTCTATATCATTTTCTTTTGGCAAAAGTTACAACAGTTTGCTTGATAAAGGAAACTCCAACTGATTTTATTGCCTAAGATCCTTGAAATTATGTTTTTTGGACTTAAAGTCCGAGTATGGGTAGCTCTAAATGTAAAAAATTTGCTGGGCACCCTCACTTTCATTTTTTTAATACTATTCTACTCCATCAAGAAAATTATCAAAATAACAAATCTTAACCCTATCTCCAACCATTCCTTAGCAACTTTGGCAGCCCTGGACCAACCCTTCCCAATTCTTGCTAGTTGTTCTTAGCCCTATTTTTCCTTGCCACACGAACACTTCCTTCTCTAGTTTGTGTTGTCATTTCTTTTTCTTCTTCTTCTTCTTCCTTGCCGTCACCGCCTTCTTTTTCTTTTTCTCCTTTCCTAAAACCTAAATTTGAAAACCCTAGATCTAGAGTTTTCAAATTTAGGGTTCACGATTGGAAGGGGGTTCGTGACAGGAAAGGAGATTTGGTTGAGGGTTTAGCAATAGGAGATGGGGATGTGTTAGGGCTTCGCAACGGGAGAGGGTTGAAGAAGAAAAAAATGAAAGGGTGGGGGGTTGCAAGTTTGGGAAGAGGATGGCAGGAAAGGGAGCAACGATGTTGCAGAGGGTGGCGTCAGAGTTGTAAATGGGGTAGTAAAGAATGGTGACAAGAAGGGGAGAGAATTGCGGGAGGCAAAGGTGTTTGCAGTGACAGGTGGGTAAGGGGGATAAAATGGGGATTAGTTGGGGGTGTTCAACAAGAGCAAGCAAAATTCAAAATTTTAGTTTGGGTGTTCAAAGAAGCAGGGCGCACAACGATGTTATTGGGGTCGCATTTGAAGGCACCCCCACTATTAATAGGCTTTTGACTAAAAATTGGACAATTTTACCCTTCTTTATTATCATTTTTTTTCCTTCATTGATCGAAGAAACTCATTTATGCTACTCTGTGGAGGCGAAGGGAAATCCAAAGATATAGGAAAAGCTGATAATGGTAGTGTGATGAGAGTTTTTTGGCAGTGGTGACAAACGGGGCAGAGGTTGCCATTATAATTGATCTTGATTTTAGCCACTAAAAGCCCTAAACAAATTTTGCAGACAATCACTCCAAGTGTATTTAGGGCACTATTGTTGCATGTTACCCTCCAATTTTCAAAGATAAAGTAGACGAAAACTAATTAAAATGAGTGTGATTATTTAATAAAAATCCTCCTTTTAATATCAATAATCATCTTAATTCCATTTCCAAACACTTTTCCATGTACTTCAACAAAAGTATGGTTGTCTCCAAAAGTGTTTAATGTAAGATAGCTAGAAAAGTCTCAATTCATTATTTGTGTAAAAGAGGGTTGATTTGGCAAAATGAGTCCTTGGTTAAAAAATCTATAGGACCGAAGTAGTGTTTTGGAATATCGGACTAACTTATTTAATTTGCAAATTAGTTTGATTATTTATGAAAAATGTCATTATCTTATTTCCAAATAAAAGTTAAGTTTAGTCAATATTTCTCAATTAGTCATTAAAGAAATATAAGTTGAAACGATGCTTGACACACCTCACTAAATACATAAATTCACTCCCAAGTGAAATGAAATGAAATGAAATACGTAAATGAAAGCATTCAACTATTTATATTACAAACCAAAGATTCATTAAACGAATTACATCATAAAAACTCGAAACCCCAATTAGCCTATAATCTATTAATTACAAGAGTATTGGGCATGCAAATTAAGGGTGTTGCCTCTCGTCCGTACCTGGCCTTTCATAATCTCTACAACTAATATATAAAAAATATGCAAGGCATGCTCAAAATATGCTACGTATGAATCCAATTTTATAGTCAATTTTATTTAATGAATTCGCACGAGTTCAAACTAAGCAAAAATGAAAATAATAATAATAATTATTATTATTATTATTATTATGGTAGGTAAAAACTAGACCACTATTGTTATGGTGGCACTCCGACATGAACTAAGTGGACTTCGACTTGAAATGTTCAAGAGAACAAAGAAACTCGGCTGATGAGTAGTCAGAGGCCTCTTCTTCGATACTTAAGTTAGTAAACTTAAAAGTAAGGAACAATAGAGTTTGTGTAAAAGGTGCAGTATACCTTAACCTTCATGAAGGTCAGATTTATACTTTCTTAAAATATAAATTGCTCCCTAATTGTTTCTCATAATTTTAGAAATTACAAATATTCATTTGTCATAATTTTTTATTTAACAGAATAACGGAAAAAATAAAATTCATAACTGCTATTTTTTGTAACAATAAGAGTATATAAATTGTTAATTGAAATATATTTTTTATAGCATTAAAAAATATTAACTGACTTAATTATTTATTAATAAAATAAATTATTTATGTGATTAGAAATTCGAAAGAATAATATGTAATTTCTAAACTCATAAGAGATAATTTATATTTTAAGTAAATTTAAAAAAATATATTTATGATTTATCATAAATTTAAATTGACAAAAAGGAAATTATAGATTTGTTAATACTTGTAAAAGACTGATGGTGATGAGTCCACCATGCATTTGAAAAGGCATAAAAAGAGTTAAAAAAAAAGGCAGCAAAGTTAAAAGAGGGGTAAAAAGAGCAACTAATAATGAGTGCGGGATGACGGCAGCGCATTGACAAGTGGTGGTAGTGGTGGTGCCTGTTAAATTCTACTGTTAGGGTTAGTGCTATTAGCGTTATTTCTACTTGGTTTAATGATGAAGAGCAGTGGTATATAGGGGCTGTTTGGTAGTATTTAAAAGCAGTTTAAAGTTATTTTTAGCTTAAATTAAGTCATTTTAGTGTGTTTGGTAAAACTTAAAGGCATAGATTATAGTTTTTATTAAGCTATTTTCAGCTTAAATTTCTAAACACCTCAGGGGGTGTTTCTTGATTCAGCTTATACGGGAAGCTGAAATTGGAAATGTAAAATGACTTAAATGCCCTTCCTAATTGATGCTAATTACAAGTGTGCCATGTATATAAACAATTTCTCACTCATTCTTCATCTCTCATACAAACGAGAGAGGCGATTTTCGGCAAGCATTTCGGCGACCGAGCTCTGTTTCTTCTCTCTCTCTCTCTCTCTCCCCCTTGTTCTCCGATCGCTCTCCATCGCGATTTCAACCATCACAATCGCGATTTCAACCATCACGATCTGAACCATCTCGATCGACAACGTGAACCCATCTGTCTCCCTCTTCGCGATCGACGCCGGCGATGAGGAGATCTGAACCATCGCAATTTGGACCATTGCGATCTGAACCATCGCGATCGATGCTGGCAGTGAGATAAGGAGGAGGAGGAGAAGGGGCTGCCGGCAGGATGAACCATCGCGATCTGAACCCTAGCTCTCTCTCGCTCTTTCTGTGGATCTGAATGAAACCCTAACGCCGGTTCCTCCCGCCGGAGCTAGGGTTTTCATTATTTTATTTTTTTTGAGGTTTTTCAGTGTTTTTTTAATAAAAAAAATAATAATTAATGAATAAAAAATAATAATTGATGCTAATTAATTGAGACTAATTAATTTAAAATGAAAAAATGAAAAAATTTTATATTAATTGATACTATTAATAAGAATATTGATGAATATATGTAATTGATGGAAAAATTAAAAATAATTGATAATATTAATATATGTAATTTATGTAATAATTGATGAAAAAAATAAAATTAATGAATATATGTAATTTATATTAATTGATGGAAAATTTGATACATTAATATAAATTGATGAATATATGTAAATTGAAATATTACTAAAAATAATACATTAATATAAATTGATAAATTGATGAAAAATTGATGAATATATGAAAATAATATGTAATGAAATCACAACATTAATATAAATTAGAACATGAATATTAATTTTAATCAATTAATATATTAAAAAAATTAACAAAGAAAGAAGAGAAGAAGAAAAAAATTTTAAAAAAAAGAAGAAAATAAGGTGAAAAAGAAAAGAAAAGAAAATAAAATAAAATAAAATAAAAATGAAAAAGAAAAAAATGTATTATAAATGAAATCACAAATTTTATATCCTATAAGGGTAAAAATGACAATTATACAGCAAAAATCTATTTTACAGCTTATTTACCAAACACTACTCTGCCACTTAAATCCATAATCCCACAGCTGCACCAAACAGGTTACCAGCTTATATTCACAACTGTAAGTTATAATGTGTTAAGTTATAATCTATAATCACTTTCCCACAACTCTACCAAACGGGGCCATAAAAATGCTTGGTTGCCTGAAAATGAGCGATTTAAACGGTCTTGAATGGGTGTTAGTCGGTCATTTGATACGTCCACCCGAATGACCGAATGAAAGTTTGTCTATCGCGGTTGTCACTTTTGTAGACCGTGACTGTCAGTTTTCTTGCCGGATTATCGGCTGAACGTCCACCCGAACGACTGACAATGTCAAATTTGAACCATTCGAGCTAACCTCCTTTTCGGACTATCCAACATTACTCATTTTGTAATATCTTATTTTTATTTTGATCTGAAAAAGAGAATAAAGAATGATACATCACATCATTAAAAATGAATTAAGCATATTCAATTAAAATTTTCAAACATTTTTCAGTGATAAAACTGTGAACGTGAATGGGTGACATCGGAAGTGGGTGACAAAGCCACGTGAGTGATCACCACTGTCGGTGGATGTCCTGGTTGGCTTCATATCAACGCTAACAGCCAAAAATGCTCCAATTCAACAAACAAAATCTTAAAAAGTTAAAAATCAATATACCCTCAAAAGCTAACTCCACCAAAAAATGATACAAAAGTTTGGATTACTTGTCATCACTAACTCACACTACTACCGACATATTCTATGGTTGCCCCACTACTATCACTTTCTTTCTCTCTCTCTAATGCTAGTGGTTCTTCTCTCTCTTCTCTCCAGTTGGCCACTTAACCCCCGCTTTTCTCCTCCATCAAGATTATAGATTCTAGAAATTTTCCTCAAAGTTTAAATTTATTTTTTAAACTAAATAAGATAATTAAAAAAAATAAAAAGAGAATTATCTTATCTATTTTAATTAGTTATCACATGATTAAATTTAAAAAATTGAACCGAATTTTTGAAGTTATACTCTTTTTATAATGAAAAAAGTTATGTCATATTATAATTTACAAAAAATAATTGATAATATTATTTTGAATAACATCATATACAATTTTAAAAAAACAAACATATTAACATCTCCTCACATAATATCGCCGTCACATATAAAATTTGCTACTCTACATAGACCCCAAGTAATTACTAACTTCCTCCTATCCTCTAATGCTGTATTTGGTTAGGAGATTTGAGAAGGGATTTAGAAAGAGAAATGGAAAAGGTAGGTGAAATGTGAATAAAACATCCTTATATTTTACCTAATTTCACACTTTTTCTCTTTTCCTTTCCAAATCTCTCCCAAAATCCCCCAACAAATACATCGTAAATGATTTCAGTCACTGCATTTCTGTATCTATCTTTTTTGTTATTATATTTTGAAAATTGTTTAAGAGCTCTAAAATAATGAGTTCTAATAGAGCTAAATATTCTGTGTCTATCTTTTTTGTTATTATATTTTGAAAATTGTTTAAGAGCTCTAAAACAATAAGTTTCAATAGCTTTAAATATACTGTAGCTTCAATTGATTTGATGTTTTGCTCTTTTTTTTTATTTTTTTTATTTCCTAACATTTTGTGTCCATCTTTTTTGTTATTATATTTTGAAAATTGTTTAAGAGCTCTAAAACAATGAGTTCTAATAGTTCTAAATACACTATAGCTCTAATTGATTTGATGTTTTGCTCTTTGCTTTTATTTTTGTATTTCCTACACTGCCAGCTCATTAGTGCTCTCTTTTTAATGGTATGTATCACCACTATTATATTTTTACATATTTTTCCGTGTCTATTTTTTCTTATTTTTTATTTCATAATTGTATGGACTGGCCAGTATAAGGATTTTTTTTTTTATTTTTTTTAATAATTGTATGTACTAATGTTGATAATACTTAAGAAGTTTTGAACCTGAGACCTAGAGAGTAGTAAACTCCTAAGTCTCAAGCCTACACCACTAGGCCAACCCTTAGAATTTTTATTTATTTATTTGTCTATAAAGAAGTATCATTTACTTTTTCAAGGAAAAAAAAACATTTAAAAAAAAAAGAAAAAAAGAAAGAAGGGAGCCTAAAAAACTAGTTCACCAAATTGTCTAAAAGTAATGTAGTAAACTAAAAAATTTAAAATCTGATATGAATAGCTCTAACCCTTCGTTTGGAAACAGTCTATTTTAGTAATTTTTTAATTTTTTAGTTAAAATATGAGATAAAAAAATTTGTATGTTTGGAATGATTTTTTGATTTTTTACAAAAGATGTGCAAAAAATAGGAAAAAAATAGAATTTTTAATTTTTTGGTATAAGTTATAGGCTTTTTAGCTTTTTTAATAACTTTTTAACTTTTACACTAAAACTATTACTTTCCAAACGAGACCTAAATAGAATAATAATTTATCTTCTTAATTTCGTTCTCCCAATTCTACTCTAATTATGTGAAATTAGAAAAGTCAAAGATGAGATATAGAGTAGTATGAAATTGTTTCACATAAGGTTGGGCGACGTCATTTTATTATTTTTTTTGTTATTTATTTATTTATTTTTGTTATGTAGGGTATCCTGAACCCGCTTATGTACACCAGACTAAGTATCTACAGTCCGAACATACTTTTCAAAGTAGAGCTTTTACATTGCACTCCGTGACCCAAGATATGCGTTTACTGATTAGAGAATTCGAACCTAAAAGTATGCATTGGTTGGACCATGTCATTAAAAATAGAATTAGGAGGAAAAATTAAAGAAGGTAGTACCACTTTCAAATAAATTTAATGGAGATACTTAATAAAGTAAACTCTAAAGGGTTGGATATGATAGTCTCTGAGTTTTAGGTTGTTGAGGTGTGATTACATGTTAGCAGGTAAACATGGGTAAGGAATAGTTAGTAACATGATGATGGAGAAAGAAGCAAACCACCCAGCGGTAGTCTCTAACAGTAGTAGTAACATCATCATCGTCCCAAAAGAAGAGTCTCCTAGAAAGCCGCCACCGGTTTGTGGTGGCTCCGGAGGAGATAGGTTAAAAAGAGATGAATGGAGCGAAGGGGCAGTTTCAAGTCTTCTTGAAGCATATGAGGAGAGATGGATACTTCGGAACAGAGCGAAGCTAAAAGGTCAAGACTGGGAGGATGTTGCAAGATGTGTATCGTCGCGTGCCAATTCCACAAAGTCTCCAAAGACACAAACGCAGTGCAAGAACAAGATCGAGTCCATGAAGAAGCGATACCGCTCTGAGTCTGCTTCTTCTGCCACTGCCACCTCCTCCTGGCCGCTCTTCCCCCGAATTGACCTTTTACTACGTGGTGGAACTGGAAGTGGAGGGAGTGGAGGAACTATAACTGTTCCTCCGCCTCTTCCTCCGTCACCACCAGCACCACCAACAACCAACCCTTTAGTGCTATTGGAATCATCACTTCCACCACAACAACCACCTGTGCCGCAGCTGCTGCCACCACCACCACCTCCTCCTCCTCCTCCTCCTCCTCCTCCTCCTCATCCGCCTCTTCCTCTCGGAATTGTTGATCAGGGCGCGAAGGTCTGTCCAAAATTATATATATATATATATATATGATTTTTCTTCTAATATTCATCTCTTTTAATTTAACAACCCACCTGTTAGGCCCTGAAACTGTGTCAATCATATCATCTTCTGTCGAGCATGATTTTTCAAACTAATTAAAGTACCAATAATGTTATACAGATTGTTATGCAATTTTTTTTACCACACATGATACAAAGTCCCTAAATCCACATTATTAAATACACAAAATTGACTAGGAGGCAGTTACTTTTCAATCCACTTTAAACAATGTTGTTTGGGTCAATGCGAGTCTCGTTTTAATAATTTAAATTATTCGTTTTGTTAGATACTTTTGTATATTTTATTGGCACAAAAATTGAAGTCTATCTGATAATCGTAAAAGTTGTTTAGTGCTTTGCGAGCCCAATTCAAATTTTAGTGCATCCGGAGTAGATGGCCCAACGTTTGAATCCCCTAGAGTGAATCCCTTTAGAGTGCTCTGTGGAGTGAATCAAAACGTATCGTTTCGATCTAAATGACATTGTTTTGACTAATGCAAAAGAAAAAAAAGAAAAAAAAGAAGACAGACGAAATCTCGTCCCTCTCCACCTCTCTTTTTCTTCTTCCTCTTTCTTCTTTCCTTCTCTCGCCATCCGCCGCCCTCTTCTTTCCTCATTTTCTTCTTCTTTTTCTTTTTCTTCTTTCTGTCTCGAAACGCTAACCCTAGATCAAGGATTTTTAGAGAGCTATGATGGGTGATGATGGCAGCAACGGTGGGTGGTAGGCGGTGATGGCAGCAACGATGGGTCACGATTTGGGTTTGCGGCGATGGTGGATCTAGATCTAGGGTTAGGGTTTTGAAAGAAGAAGAAGAAGAAGAAGAGAAGGAGAGAATATGAGGCGTCGGTGGGTGGTGGGTGGCGGGCTGTGACGGTCGCGATTTGGGTTTCTAGTCGGAGATTACCCTCTCTCATCAAATCTGGATTTCTTGGTCTTCTCCTCTTTTTCGCCTATCTTCTTTTCTTTCTTTTTTTTTTTTAAATATTATTCAAAACGACGTCATTTTAATTCACTCATAGGGCCTATGCTAAAAATTAAGTTGAATGAATATTAGTACTCACATTTTTTTTAATTATATTTATCTTAAAAAAATGACCGGTCTATTTTCAATATCATACTTGCAATCAATTTTTTAAAAAATAAATATCATTCAAATATGTGATTATCGATATGTGATTAGCATGATTTTTTTACATGAATAATCTACTTGACATACCAAAAATTTTGAATAATTTGAATTACCGAGATAGACCTACATGTGGCCCTACCTTGCTAGGTCCTAAGCAAAAAAAAATTAGTGAAGCCTTTTATTATTTAAATGTTAATTTTTTTTTATATTTTAGTTACATTTAAAATTGAATTTTCTTATTTTTTGTGGTGCAAAACTTTTGTAATCAAGGTTCTCTATTTTTTTTTCCTTTTTTCTTTTTTCAATTGATAAATGACTAATCCACTTACTTTTCACTATTTTAGTTACACAAAAATTGAAGTCTATCCGATAATCGTAATTTATTTAATTTATCACGATTGCTACCAAAAATAGATTTTTTTCTAAACACAATTGTCGTTCATTTTTTTTTTTTTTTTAATATCACGAACATGATTAATTTTATAAGTCATGATTATCGAATTAACCTAATTTTTTTGTAAATAAAACATAAAAAAAGTCTTTGATAAAATAAACGGTTCATATTATCAAAACGGGACTTCTGATGAGCTCCAAAAGCCGAAATAACGCCTTCCAAGAAAATGAAAAGTTGTTTAGTGCTTTGCGAGCCCAAATTCAAATTTTAGTGCTTCTGGAGTAGATAGCCCAGTGTCCGAATCCCCTAGAGTGAATCCCTCTAGAGTGCTTTGTGAAGTGAATCAAAACATATCGTTTCGATCTAAATGACGTTGTTTTGACTAAAAAAAAATATATATATATATATATGAAGAAGAAAAAGAGAAAAGAGGAGAAGATAGACGAAATCTTGCCCCTCTCTGCCTCTCTTTCTCTTCTTTCTCTTTCTTCTTTCTTTCTCTCATTGTCCGCCGCCCGTCACCCTCTTCTTCTTCTTCTTCTCCTTCTTCTTCTTCTTCCTGTCCTGAAACCCTAACCCTAGATCTAGGATTTTTAGAGAGTTATAGTGGGCGGTGATGGCAGCAGCGATGGGTGATAGGTGGTGATGGTAGCGGCATGGGTCGCGATCTGGGTTTGCGGCGATAGTAGATCTATATCTAGGGTTAGGGTTTTGAAAGAAGAAAAAGAAACAGAGAATATGAGGCAGTAGTGGGTGGTGGGCAATGATGGTCATGATTTGGGTTTCTGGCCGGAGATGACCCTCTCTCATAGGATCTGGGTTTCTTGGTCTTCTCCTCTTTTTCGTCCATCTTCTCTTCTTTCCTTCTTCTTTTTTTTTTCCCTTATATATATATATATATTAGTCAAAACAATGTTGTTTTGATTCACTCAGAGGGCCCATGCTAAAAATTAAGTTGAATGAATATTAGTACTCACATTTTTTATTATATTTATCTTAAAAAAATGACCGGGCTATTTTCAATATCATACTTGCAATCTATTTTTTAAAAATCATTCAAATATGTGACTATCAATGTGTGATCAATCTGATTTTTTACATGAATAATTTATTTGACATACCCAAAATTTTGAATAATTTGAATCACCGAGATAGACCTACATGCGGCCCAACCTTGTTGGGATCCTAAGCAAACAAATTTAGTGAAGCCTTTTATTATTTAAATGTTAATTATATATTTTTATATCTTAGTTACACTTAAAATTAAATTTCTTTTTTTTTTGTGGTTCAAAACTTTTGTAATCAAGGTTCTCTATTTATTTTTTTTTTCAATTGATAAAATGAGTAATCCACTTAGTTTTTGTTTGGGAAGTGAGTTGATTTTTGGCTTTTTGACTTTTAGTCTGGGCTAAAAAATCTCATTTGAAATGAATTTTTCTGATTTTTGTAAACGAAAATGTGAAATGATTATGATTTGAACATAATATCCTTTTAGATGAATCCCCATTTATAAATTTTTTACCTTAACTTTCTATTATATATTTATTATTTTTTATATGAAAGGATTTTGAATGATTGATAGAGTTGTGCAACAGTGCTGCGTGGTTATCATTATTACAAAGAAAAATGTTTTAGACCTCTAAATTAAGAGCTCTAGAAGAGCTCTAATTTGTCTTTTTCTCCATTGTGATTTGTCTTGTTCCTTTTTTTTTTTTTTTTTTGGTCTTATTCCTTGCCAGCTGTGTAGAGCTCAATTTAGAGCTTTACACCTAGTGCTTTGTATCACAGCCGTTATTACAAATTATCGCACCCGTTATAAATAAAATAAAAGGGGAATCAATTATTTTTTTGGGGAAAATACATATCAATGGATTTTTTTTAAAAAAAAAGAAATTACAGATTAATAGTAAATTTTATAACTATTAATAATTAAAATCTTAAATTTTTTCAAGAGTTTGTAATAATTTTTTCAAACACTTTTTCCTTTTTTTTTTTTAAATAAAGCAATTAATGCTCATGCTTAAAAGAAAGTAGATAGGAGGCCTTTCAATTACTTTAATTAATTATTGGAGTTTTTTTTGTGGCCTTTGTGTAGTATTTATTTATTTATTTATTAGGTTTTTAAATTTGTTAGTTTGTTAACAAAATTAGTATACCACTTAAAGGGTCGCCGTTACTTTATCAACTTAAACCTCTAACCTTTGGTCACTACACCTTAAGATACAACTACATATCAACTTGCCACAAAGACCTTGGTGCCTTTGTGAAAAACGAATGAAATTTATAAAATAAATAAATAATAATTTGGGGTCAAAAGCAACGCCCTTAATGGCCTCGTACTTGGGCCGACCCTAGATAAATTAAAAATGGACCTGCAAAGAACTAAATTGAACCCTCTAGTCTAATTAGTTGACTGAAAAGAAGCCTATGTCAAAATAAAAAATAAATAGAAAATTATAAATAAATTAAAAATTTGGTTATATATAAGCATTTTGTTTTAGGAACATATTGAGGTATTTGTTTCTTCATGTTGCTCCTAGGTATATGCTCTTGAGCAGCTGCAATGCTAAATAAAATAGAGTTATTTGTTAGTAAATGCAAAAACTACAACTATCTCCCATTGACATTTTGTTCCCCCCCCGCCTTCTTTTTTTTTAGAAGGGCATTTAAAAGTCAATTAGAAGTTTAAAATCGGAGGCAGCTTGTTTCGTGTCTGTGTTTTATTTGTTTAATTTTATTTTTTGGATTTATAACAGGACTTGTTAAGGTGATATGAGTTCTTTATGTTCGATCTTTGTGTAAATTATTTACAAAAAAAAATAGATTTATTGGATAAATATGACGACATGATTTTAAATTTTTTTTTAAAAAAATATGTAAACTAAGTATGAATTTCAAAATATACAAGTCATTTTTTTCAAATACGAATCCGTTAAAAATTTATGGCTACAGCTAACAAATCGATTTGATTTTTTTTCATTAATGATTTACACACAAGGAAGTAAAACATGAACGACTCAGATTGCTTCGATTGCAGGCTCAAAAAACAGAACTCTACAGAATCAATTAAAACATAAATGGGAGGAAAGCTGCATCCTAAAATTATATAGAAAATATTGTTAAAGAAAAGAATCAAGAATAGTACTACTTGGCCATGCATGCAACTTGCAGGTGATGATATGAAGTGGCTATAGAAACTCTAGTGAGTGATACCAATAGATAACATTGCTCTAGTAAATGATCCATTTTACTAACTTATGTGTAAACGCCCCTTAATGATTTTAACTGCAGGAAGATGGAGTGAGAACCAAATTGTCCGATGATATTTTGGACAAAAATCTTGCTATCGATACAGATAGTAGCACACCTGCTCTGTACAGCGACAAAGAGAGGTTGTTGGAGTTGAAGTTGAAGTCAAAAAACTTGAAGATGAGAATGAAAAAAAGGAAGCGGAGGAGGAGGAGAAAGGAAGGGGAAAATAGGGAGGTAGGCGAGAGCATAAGGTGGTTAGCAGAAGTAGTATTAAGGTCAGAACAAGCAAAGATGGACACAATGAAAGAGTTAGAGAGGATCAGGGTCGAAGCTGAGGCCAAGAGAGGTGAAATCGATCTTAAAAGAACTGAGATCATTGCTAAAACCCAGTTGGAGATTGCTCGACTCTTCTCTAGCAAAGCCATTGATTCTTCTTTCAGCATTGGAACAAGTTAAGAGTTGAGGATTATCTAGTGTAATGGAAAAAATTATGATATGTTGTACACAATTTTTGAAAATGTGAGAGAGAGAGAGAGAGAGAGAGAGAGAGAGATTTAAACATTAAAATGTACATATAAAAGTTCATGTAATGTTCTCTTTCATTAATTAATGTAAACTGTTAGATATTATAATTAATTAAGGAGAAATTTACAATGTGCACCCTTCCAAATGGTGTATATTGTAAAAAAGTTATGATTTTTTATAATGAACGTTATGATTGTTTGTGATGAACGTTATAATTGTTTGTGATGTGTGTTATGACATTTTGCAGTAAAGTTATAAATAACAAATTTATGATGTGCACCTTAAAGTTAGAAATGATAATGTTATGACATTTTGTGATTTTTGTTATGATACTTTGAGATTTTGTAATCACATTTTTCAATGAAAAAAAGTTATGACTTTCATAGTGAAAAAATTATGACATTTTGAGTTTAAGTTATGGAATTTTGTAAAAAGTTATGAAAAATATATTATATGCGCCTTTTTGAGGGTGCACATGGTAACATTTCTCATTAATTAATCATAGTATTAAAACTACGAGAATTTTGTCAAAAATGTTACTTGAAGAAAGTATCCAAAAAATGCAATGAAGGGATTAGATTCATTGGGCTATGCTAGGGAGCCCGAAAGCTCCCCCCCCAAATGCCCCGAATCCCCGTTTTTTTTTTTTTTTTTTTTTTTGCAGATCAGAAGAAGGAGGAGGGAGGAGGAGAGGAGGAGGAGGAGGAGGAGGGACTGGAGGGGGCCATATCAACCGGGCGGAGGCAGAGGCGGAGGCGAGGCGGAGGCGGGGCCGGAGGCGACGATCGCGGTGCTCGACGATCGACGGCGGTGCTGCGACGATCCGCGGCTGCGAGGCACAGGAGGGGGCCCTTCTCTCCTCTCCTCCTCTCTCTTTCTCCCTCTCTCCTCCTCTCTTCTCTTTCTCTCCCTCTCCCTCTTCGTCTTCTTCTGCTCTGAAAATGGAAGAAAAAAAAAATGGCCAAAACGACGTCATTTTGGCCATTCGGGGCATTCGAGCCAACACATTCGAGCCCTGAAGCATTTTTGAGATTCATTTTATGTGGGGCTCACACCACACCAAATCAAGCTTGCAAGAGAAGACTGTAATTTAAGCATTCAGATCTAAATTCATAGGTGATTTCTTTCGCTTCAAGTAACATGAATACACTTTATCAACTTTTGATATTCGCCACTACCATCCAAAACACTACAAGAAATGTCACTTTTGGCTACCAAAATATTGGTCGCCAAAAGTCACTTATTTAGTCGCCGAAACGATTTAGCGACCAAAATTTTTTGTCACTAAACTCGTCGCCTTTACCCTGTCGGCGATAGTATTGGCGACTAAAATTTGTTTGGTCGCCGAAAGTGTACACATTTGGCTACTAATCTTAGTTTAGTCGGCAAAAGGTATGTTTCCGCCACTAAAATATTAGTCGCCGAATGAGGCTTTTTGGCTACTAACTTGTTGTGGTCGGGGAAGGTATCACTTTTAGCTACTAAATAATTGGTCGCCGAAAGTACACACTTGGCTACTAATCTTAGTTTAGTCGGCAAAATGTATGTTTCCACCACTAAAGTATTAGTAGCCAATAGTTTCTTTCTCTCATTCTCAAATCTTTTAGCTACTAATTATTTGGTGGCAAAAACGTTTTGGGTTATGTTTTTGCTACTAAATTATTAGTAGCCAAAACTTTTGATTACCTATTTGGCTACCAAAACATTTGGTAGCCAAATAATTTTTTGTTTTTATTTTTTTATTTTTTAAAAAATTGTAAACAACCTGTATTCATTATATTACAACCTGTACCCTATATAAAACAATATAATCTATCAACACTAAAATATGTTATCAACCATTAAAGCATTCAACAACGTGCACAACATTTCAGTTACAAGCATCCAAAAATTAATATTGAACGTCCAATTATATATATATATATTACAAATTCCATAAGAACCAAGTCTAATCCAACGTCAATAATTTAATTTCATACATAATACAGGAATAACCAACTACTCCCACTACACATTTAGTTCCAACCATCCAAAAAAAGTACTAATAAGTACAAGATGTCGTCCTGGGCATCACTATAAGCTCCCATTGTTCGAGTCCTTCCATAAAACCCTTCAATTGGAAGGGGCCAACTACTCCCACTCGCCCATCCCCCTTCGTCCACTGCTGCCGGCTACCTGTAGAACCATTGCATGAATGTGAAATCAAGTGCATGTCTAATAAAAATATAGAAATACATATTCATAGTGTCCTCGATCCAATTACACAATGTAAAATTACTGCACAGGAAAAAAATAATGGATGTGCTTACCTGCAGTACCATGGACGTGCTTACCGTGCTTACCCATTTTTATTTACAAGTTTCAAAATTCTACCACCATGAAGCAAAGGTTACTTCCTCCATGAAGCAAAGGTTTCACTAAAACTATACTTGTTATGTAACATCTTGAACGAAGAAACTATCTTATTTCTAATTAATGCAAATATATTTCCTGCTTAAAATTGTGGATTTAGTGCAATCCTAATACAAATATAATTTCTAAAGATGAGCAAACTTTAGAAATCAAGTTTTAAAGCATCATATACTATATATTTAATTATTCTGCCCTCAAGCATACTATTAGCAATACAATTTTATGCCGGAATAACACCTTGGCATAGGGAAATATTAGGTGTAAAAAATTTATATGTACCTGAGAGACTATGGAGTAGAATGGGCAGAAAAACACTAATTTATGGCAACTGCAATCTAGGTCATGTAAATCATATGTTTAGATTATATTTTCTCTTTCTATAATGAACTTGCAGTCCCTGTAAATCATTCTAGAGATGTGCATCAAGGAGAAATCTCATTTACTCGGACATATGGAAATTAGGTACTGCAGTGAAAATAGTACTACACAGAATACAGAGTATGTGAACAGAGACCAGCATATATATATTTATTAATAACATTTGAGACATTACT
This sequence comes from Camellia granthamiana, assembly GCA_036172215.1. Lineage (NCBI taxonomy): Eukaryota > Viridiplantae > Streptophyta > Magnoliopsida > Ericales > Theaceae > Camellia > Camellia granthamiana. The sequence goes on from CM069908.1 coordinate 70,575,662, forward strand.
TTTATTGAAGAAAAATAATAATAATTAAGTTGTACAACAGGGAAAAGGTTACACAACAGCTAGCAGGTAAGCCAACATAACAGAACAGTGTCACTTTCATAACATGGAACGGGGCACCTTCACATTTGACCTGCAACATGCAAAGTTCTTTCAAAATGATGGAAATTTAAACTAATCCATAGTAGTCATCAGACAAATCAATTGTGATTTACACTAAATAAGTGTTTCTAATATCTCAAAACTCTCTCAACTGTTGGAAATCTCAATTGGATTCAATAGTTAATCCATGATGATCCCATCTTTAGGCCATTCAATTGATACTGTGGCACAAGCCTTGTTTAGTACCAAGACCAAGAAATGGAGAATTAGACCCTTTGCAAGATCACATTTTTTAGCTAAGGGCCAATGACAGGAAACCTTTTTTTGGTATTCCCACCAATTAAAGTAAAAGAGGTCCAACGTCTCTCCAATCGGGAGAGAAGACAGAGTTTAGTTTGGGTCCTATGGGTGAGGACAAACTTTAATGATCCAGTTACTTCATTTCAAAACTTTAGTTTGGGCCAATGACCCTCTTTGCTTAATAGTAATGAGACACTGCATTAGCTTGGGATATGGATTTGGGATTGGTTCCCATTTCTCTCCTCCCAATTCTCTTTTTGTTCCCTATGTCAGTAAATCATTAGTCCGGTCTTAAGTCTAATTTTCCTTGAAAGATAATGATCCATTGATAACCGGGTTGCTTCGACATACCTTTTATTTTTAATTTCCACCTCATTTGCTTACATTCCCAAACAATTAGTGATAAGCATAACTTAAAAAATTAACAAATTCACAGAAATTTTCAAAAGTGCAAACCTAACCCATAAAAAAAACATACCTAAAGGTAACATTTTCTGGAGGATTCAGAACTCCTAAAATGTTTGAAAGTGAATTATTCCGAAGATCACTGCAGTTGTCAAGTACATGGAAGGGAAAATTAGCAAGACACAGCTTTCACATAGAGCCAGAGTAATATATAGGAAGTTCATTTATAAAATTATTGCTATTTCATTCCAAAAAGTGACACTAGTTTTATGCTTCAAGCTCTTACAGTAAAAGTCTAGCCTTAGCACTGAAGGACATGTTCTGCCAAATACTAGCAGGGACAGGACCAGTCAAAAAATTATTCTCAAGTGACCTGTAATAAACAATCATTCAAATCTGTCATCAAGTATGCATGAGAAGAGTATTCCAAAATATAGTCCACTAGAATCCTTAATTTGAAAAAGGTTCCACCAAAAAGAAAATACTAATTTTTATCAATATTGATTAAGTTTAAACCACACATATTTCCTACATAAGGATTACCATTACATTGGTTTTGTAATAGGAAACGGAAAACCAAAGAAAAGAAGTATGAAGATCCTCACAGTTTCTGCAGAGAAGGGAGATTTGACAAACTTTCTGGAATGGATCCATTAAGTTGGTTATTTGACAGGTTGCTGCACAAGACATGTTGGTAATCATGAATATCCTATCATTAAAATTCTTACATCACAATTTGCCCAAGTTGACTATTGATATAAATCTAGAAATTTTGCGTGTGACTTTGATAATTCACTTAAAATAAGATGAAGCACCCAAAAAAAAAAAAAAAAAAAAACACTGGGCTAGGCTTTTCAATTTTGATCCACTCCATTTGGATTGTGGGAGGAGAAAAGAAAAGTAATGGTTGTGGTTTCCCACCTTCTATTTTGGATGGATAATAATTAAAAGAGGATACATGTGTTTTTATTTTATTTGCTTTGTATTTAGACGGATAGTTTAGGTACTATAAATTTTTTTATAAAGAGTAATTTTGGTTTCTCATCAAATCTCACTACTTTTGGTGAGAAACAAAACTTAAGTTTGTAGTGATTTGTCTTTCTCACCATGTGTCTTCCTTTCTCACCATTACTCAACTCATTAATCATCCAAACAAGTGATGAGAAACCTTATTCTCTCCATTTCTTTTATTTTCTCACTAAACCCCTCAATCCAAATGGAGTGAGCATACACAAATCTGCACTTGTGTATGATTCCCATCTACATATTTTCTCTCAGATCACAAATTTGCAATTTGATAAGATGATGCATTCTTCTACAGATGGATTAGGCACTCTGGCAATTTATAAACACTAATGAACCTAAGAAGATGCTATTAGTTTGTTATTGACTTTATAGACACCTTAAAATACACTGGAAATGTATGAAAACGATAGCTTCCATATGCGTAATCCAAAACCAGTTTCTCAATCATGTGAAGAACTAGCTTCTTAGATATGCTGACTGTGGAAATGGATTTAAGATACCAGGGTTAGAAGCAAGGCATTTCTCTTAGGGAAGGGACTTACAGTATACCCAACTCCAAATGTGTTAGAATGGTCAGCATCACCTGCCACAGTAAAAAACCAGCAGTTCAAGTCTTACGATGCATGTAGATATGACAAAGTGAACTCAAATGGAAAATGCTTTATCATCATTCTAGTATTTCTACCAAGAGGAAGACACCAGGATAAAAATCTAAAAGTAATAAGCAGTTACTGATGAAAATGAACGAAGCTTCACAATATTTTCTATGTCCTTAAAATTATCAAAAACCTCATGGAAGGTCAATGTAATTTACCCCTTTTTTTTTCTTCAAAAAATAAAGAATTATCAGGAAATTTGAATTTGCATTAAGTATTAGAAGTAGAATGCAGAAAGAACCTCTTCTTTCATATCAAATTTACGCGATGCAGGCTCTTTGACTAAAGAGTAAATTTTCCCATGTGAATCCAATTCATTAGTAAAAACTTCAGAGAGGAATCTACTGACTGCATAATCATCTACACCATCACTGTGAAGCACAATATTTTTGGTTAATTTCAGATCTTGAAAACCATAAATCAAAGCTAAACAGAATATGAAATGCATTGAATCACCTGTATGTTAGACTACGAAGCTTAAAATATGTGCTATCATCAAAAAAGAGATGGCAATAAGATAATCTACCATCGAGTCCAGCACGTCCAATCTCCTACAGAAAAGCATGATTTGTTTTGTTCAGAAAAATTTTACATGAACATTATCTTCCAAAGAACCAATGGTTAAGAAACAAATACCCACCTGAACATACTCTTCCAAGCTTTCTCGTAAAGTGTAATGGAAACCATAATGTTAAAATATTAAAATAGTTAATAAGATAAAACATCACATCAAACCATAATCATTTTATTTTTTTTCTCATAAATATCACGTCCAATTATAAAAAAGTTAATTCTTTTTCCAAATTCAAATATTTTAATCTACTAAAATAACTTCCTAAAATAATCAACTTTCCAAACATAACAATGCATCTAGAGATACAAATAGAAAGGTAGGTACATACAAATTCTATCCAAAAGCAAAGAAAAAGAATCATATTAGTTATATTTGTATATTATATCCAATTCCATTCCATTCGACATATGTAATACAAATTCCATATGACCCAAGTATATTCCAACCTCAATAATTTAGTAATACAAAATTAGTAATACAAAATATATTCCCTCCATTCGACATATGTAATACAAAATATCAACCTGATAATCAATCCTAAAATTAGTAAATAAACGAACGAAGATTTCGAGTTCCTGAAACCCAAGAACCCATGTTCTTCGAACTCTGCAGGGAACAAACAAGTATTGTAATTAAACCCAGAGATCCAGTTGTCATGGTCTTTGAAGCAAACATTTCAAATATGAAATAATAGAACTAATATGATTAGTGTCAAAACATGGACAGGAAATATTAATTCGAAATCCAAAAGAACATCAAACTAGCTAAATCCTTTACAGGAAATATTAATTCGATACATACATGAATATGCTACACGGACCAATGGCTTCATTCCCAATGCCAAATCTTAGGTGTATTAATTCATTACTTCTGAGAATACCTCCAAGTAATATAAGATTTGTTCACTTGAAATGTAGGAACAAAGCAAAACCCCAGCATCAAGTTTCAGCTCTGTCTGTGAACCTAGCATTCAAGCGAAAAAAAAAAAAAAAAAAAAAAACCAATTACAAGACAGCTAAAATAATCAATGCGAAATAGGATACATAACCAAGAATCATTCTTAAATAAAACCCCTCTTCCCAAACCAAAAACAAAACCCTAATAATGGAAGTACCCAAAAACCAAATCAATAAATTGCATTGGCACTACCCATAATTGTAAGAAATGCCACATTAATCCCCTTCAGTCTGGTCATGAAGCATGAAAGCATAAACCCTAAAACCCATCAAACAAAGTAAGCTAACAAAAAATTTTGTAATTTGAACAACACAACATTGATCAATCGACACAATCAAATTGCCAGAAACAAGAACAAAGAAAGATAAAAGGAATCTCAGTGAAAGCATCTAAGGCAGATAAATTGGGAGATCCAAAATCAAATCGAGACAAATCAGTAACAAACAAAACACTAGGAAAACCCAAAATTGCATCCCAAAACACACAGAGGATGAGAGAGAGAGACTCTGATATACCCTTTCCGAAGTAGACAACGCCATGGACCGTGTCGGCCAGAGATCGAGTGGCAGAACACATTTCAGCCCTAAAAAAAAAAGAGAAGAGTAGAGAGAGAAAAGTTGGAAGCTTTAGGATTCGAAATGTCTGTCTCTCTCTCTCGTCGAACCTTTTGAGGTTGCTCGAGGAGGCTTCGTTGGATGGGAAGGGAAAGGAGAGAGAGAAAGCACGACTCCCTAGCCAACTGCCCCAATCCCATATCAGCATACAACAGGAGCCCACCCACCAAATTGGGATTTGGAAGAACATGAAGGAGAAGGGATTGAGAGATTCAGACCGCGAGAAAGAGAGAGAGAACATCTGTAAAGGGCTAGGGCAAATATAAGGAAAAGGAGAAAAATTAATAAAAGTTAAGTTTTTTATTTTACATTTGCCGACTAAAGGTTTTAGTAGCCGAATCTATACCTACGGTGACTAAAAGTATTTTTGGTCGCTAAAAATCAATTTTTTATTTTACATTTGCCGACTAAAGGTTTTAGTAGCCAAATCTATATCTACGGCGATTAAAAGTATTTTTGGTCGCTGAAAATCAACTTTTGGCGACTAAATTTTTAGTCGCCAAAGACAAAAATTAATTTTTTATTTTACATTTGCCGACTAAAGGTTTTAGTAGCCAAATCTATACCTACGGCGACTAAAATTATTTTTTGTCGCCAATTTCTGGCATTTTTGCCGACTAAATTTCTTTTAGTCGCCAATTGTGATATTTTTAGCTACTAAAATTTTTTTTAGTCGCCAATTGTAATATTTTTAGCTACTAAATTTTTTTTAGTCGCCAATAATGAACATTCCCCTACGAAAAAAAATTAGTAGCTAAAAAGTTGACTTTTGCCGACTAAAATTAATTTTGGTAGCCAATTCCCACACTTTTGGCGACTAAATTTGTTTTGGTAGCCAAAAATAGTCACCAAAAATGTGTTTTCTTGTAGTGAGACAAGCTCGGTCCTGAAATTTTTGAGGTTCAAAGTGAATAATCAACTAATAAATTTTTAGGACTCTTCATATTTTTTTTTTCATTGATTGAAGATTTTTTTTGAAGGTAAAGGACAAAAGATTTGTGTCAATTTTGAATGGGTCTTTTAATTTTTTAATGGGTCAATTTATTTTAAATTAATTTGGGCCTTTAATTTTTTTTGAATTTAAAACATACTTAATATATTATACTAAACTATAATAGGAGAAGACTTTTTTTTTTTTTGCCCTTTTAATTTTTAATGGGCCTTTCAATTTTTTAATGGGTCAATTTATTTTAGATTAGTTTGGTCTTTTTAAAAAAAAATTAAACTTAAAACATACCTAATATATTACGCTAAACTATAATAGGAGGGATCCATTTTTTGAGTTTATTTTGAAGAACCCTATGCCATGACCTGGTGGGCCTATGCCTAAGGTCGGCCCTGTATCCAGAGCAATAATGGTAAAGTTGAAGAGGATGATGTAGCCCTTCTTAGCCAAGTGGAGCACTCCTTTGTTGCAGAATGATCTAAAGATTGTTCCCAAGAAGCATCCCGCCAAAACTCTCTTAATGATTCACCTAGAGATGAATCTTCTCAATGCAACACACATGCTTCCATTGATGAACCACAACCAAACGTTGCCCTCCCAGCTTCCCATGGGTTTGATTCTTTAGGTGTAATGATCTTTGGGAGTTGGCCCGCATGGAACCCTTCAAATTTGGGCCAATTTTGTGCTATTGTTAGGCCCAATATCAGATTTTAAAACATTGCAGAACTTACCAATAAGTCTCATATACAAAGTTCAAGATCTATTTAATTCCCAAACAAAACACTTACACTAATTAGTCCTATATATTTTTAATTATTACCAAAAAATCTTATTTATTTATTTATTTTTCAATTTACAGATGCTGTTACATTCTACTATCGTCAAACTTCCATCAAACGGTCACCGGAGACTCGTCAGAATATTCAACATCATCGGAAAGTCGTCGGAGTATCGCCGGAAGTTCACCGGAGTGTTAAGAACGTTAATGGAAGTTGTCGGAATGTTCAAAACGTTCACGGAACGTTAAGAACATCATTGGAGACCCACCGGAATATCCAGAATATTGCCGGAAAAAAAAATGGAGAAATTAGAGTGAAAAAATATAGCAAAATGTGCTAAATATTGATAAACTAAAAGAAAAAAAATAGAATGACAAAAAATAGCAACAATGGGAAAAACATATGCTATTTTTCAATTTTTGTAAGGTTTAAGCAAATAATCTCTAATATTGATCAAACTGAAAAATAAGTTTTGAAACTGTAAAATATTACAGTTTCAAAGTAGAAATCTATTAAGTATTTATTCTTATTAATCAAACTGAAAAACATGTTATGAAACTGTAAAATTTTACAGTTCTAAAGACTGTTATGAAATTGTAAAATTTTATAATTTTATACCATGATTCATTCCAGCATCAAAAAAATTTGAAACTGCAAAATTTTATAGTTTTCACCGTTTGTAACTAAAACTCGAAAATAACTTGTTCAAAATTTAAAAATTTTCTCTATTAAAACAGAAAAAGAGAAGTGTATAACAAAGAAAATGTTTAAAAAAAAAAAAAAAAAAAAAGAGATCGAAGGAGAGAGGTGAATATAGAGAGAGGATTGTACTCCGGCAACTATTTTTTATTTAGATCTAGCTGGATCTGATGTAGATCTACTCAAATCTTATGTAAATCTACACAGCACCAAAAAAATTTGAAGCTGCAAAATTTTACAATTTTCATCGCCTGTAACTAAAACTCGAAAACAACTTGTTCAAAACTTAAAAATTTTCTCCATTAGAACAGAAAAAAGAGAAGTATATAACAGAGAAAATGTAAAAAAAATAAGAGATCAAAGGAGAGAGACGAATATAGAGAGAGGATTGTACTCCGGCAACTATTTTTTGTTTAGATCTAGTCAGATCTAATGTAGATTTACTCAGATTTGATGTAGATCTACATCAGATCTGATGTAAATCTACTCATCTTCTTAGTCGGAAACATATCTTCTTTATTGTCGGTGAGATTGAAGTAAATAGTTGGCGGTCGGTGGTTGTCGGTGAATCCCAATCGATGGTAATCGTCGGTTGCCGGTGACTATATATCGGAAAGAGAAAGAGAAGAAGCAAGATATGGTTACCTGTCAACGATCGCCGGAAAACACAAAGAGCAAAAGAGACAAAGAAGAAGAGAGGCAGAGAAGAAGAATAATAACGTTATAGGACTTTTGGGTATAAGCATAAAGTTATGGGACTAAATAGACTACACGTTTTTCAAACAAGACTTCCTAGTAATTTCCCCTAAAACATTTTTGGCTTCCAATCCAGCAAAGCACAATATCAAAGTTGGAGGTCTCTATGGGATCTCCTAGACGGGGTCTGAGCGGGCCCAACAGTTAGAACCCTTGGTCTAGTTCCACTAATGCAATGTGAAACAGAATGAGAGTTCAAATCTGGCAAATTTATAGAAAATCCACTAATCACAAGAAATATAAAAAATAGACTACATCACCAGACTCAGAGTCACCACCTAATCTTTTAGGAAAACTAGGAAACCCATGACTCGTGCCAAAGGCCAATGTTCGTCGTAACCAAAATGTCTCAGCTCGGGAACTTAGGTATGAAGAAGGAAGGTCACGAATTGAGTATCCCCGCTCACTTTATCAAAGATCAGCTTCTACTAATTCTAAATATGAGATTCATTACCAATATATGCTCATGTTTCGATTATTAATGCTAAAATTGCTGTGTGAAGCAAACAAGTATAGACTAAATCACTTACTTTTGAATACTTTGATTTCATGCGTTTTAAGAAAGAGTTTGAAAGAAAAAAAAAAAGTGCAACGCAAAGAAACGATGAGTCCACGTGCATAAAAATCAATATCATCACAACTTAAGCGAAATACCCTCCGCTCACTAGCATCAAAAGAGATATATCAAGTAAGCAAATAACCACATAGTAAGAATGCTAGACATAATAAGAAAAATACACACAATCGGTATGGAAAGATGAAAGAAGTTCACTTACTACTCCTCCACACCAAACGAAGCAAAAAAGGTTAGAAAAATATGCATGATCTTAGATGCAAAGAAAATAGGGGTACTTATGTGTAGGTCCTAATAAGTGAACTTATTATCTAATAAGTCTTATGGAAAAAAATTGTCATAAAAAAATGTCACTAATTGTAAATTTTAGCAACAATTTATAAAAATTATGACAAAAAAAAGTCACTAATTGTCAATTTTTAGCGACGTATGTAAAAAATTGTCACAAAAAATTTACTTTTAGCGACAAATTTACCAATACTTATTTTTAATAGGACTTCATGGGAATTAAGTCTAACTATTGGTAGTTTACCCAAGAAAATAATGCAACACAAAAAAAATAAAAAATAAATAAATAAAAATACAACTAAAGACTTATAAACCAGCTCAACACATGGGTGTAAGATGCTTTCGAAGGGGGGGGCAAGCACGCCCGATAGGTTGGACTCCTTATCTCTGATCTAGTCTCATTACTGCAATGTGAAAGAGAAAATAAGAGTCAAGATTTGGTAAATTTTATAGAAAATTCATTTTATTGCAAAACATTAACCAGAAATGGACTACATCACCAGATCTTAAAGTCACTACTTAATCTTTTAGGAAAACTAGAAAACCTGTGACTCATGCCAAAGGCCACTATCCGTCATAACCAAATTGTCTTTGTTCAGGAACTTAGGTATGAAGGGAGAAGGTCATGAATTGAACACCCCCATTCACCTTATCAAAAGATCAACCTCCACTAAACCATGATATGAGTTTTATAGATAATATATGCTCATGTTTCTATTATCTAATAATGCTAGCATTACTATTTGAGGTTAACAAGTATAGATTATGTTACTTATTTTGATATGTTTTGACTTTATGCATTTTAAAAGACCTTTTAGATAAATGTACAACTAAAAAAGACTGAGCTCACATGCATAGCAATCAACAGCATTCCAAATTTAAGTAACACAACCTTCATTCATTGGCAGTCATGGAGATATTCTAGATAAGCAAGTAGTTACATGGTATAATGCCAGGCATAGTAAGAATAACATACACAACTAGGATGCTAAAACTAGAAACGCTCACTTAGTACTCATCCATAGTAAGTTGAAAGAATATGCTAGAAACATATGCATGATCCTATATGCAAATAGCTAATGCAGCACATACATAAGAATGCAACTAAAGATTTGGCTACTGACACATGTCATGTCAATCATCTCAAGGCATCAAGTAATATACAAAATCAATTTTCAAATGATAAATCCCACAGATGTGGATGAGGCGAATTCGAATGCATAAAAAATGGATGTAAAGCATGGGTATGATAAATAAAAGGGTAAATTATACAAATGGTCTTTGTAGTTTACACGATGTGTCAATTTGGTCGCTATTGTTTCAATTTGCTCGATTTTTCCCCTTAATTTAACAGATTGTATCATTTTAGTTCAATAAATAACGATTGTTAAGTTTGCTGGACGAAAAGTCTACACAATGTGTTAATTTGGTCTTTGTAGTTTACATAATGTGTCAATTTGGTTCCTGTTGTTTTAATTTGCTCGATTTTGATAGGGACCATATTGACACATAGTTTGACTTTCTGTCCACCAAACTTAACAACTGTTATTTATTGGACTAAAATAACACAATCCGTAAAATTAAGGAGCAAAATTGAGCAAATTGAAACAACAGGGACTAAATTGACACATCGTGTAAACTACAAAGACTATTTGTATAATTTACCCTAAATGAAACATGATACTATACATAGGTATGGAAAGCATGTAAATTAAAGGGATAGAAAGAAATGGAGACTGGAAGTTATTACAATAATGAATTAATAGAAAGATGTGGGGTTGGAAATTATTACAATAATGAATTGAACAGAAAAACGTAGAGTTGGAAGTTATTACAACAATGAATTGATTCAGCTAAATAGAAGCTAAATCTAATAAATCATGAGAAAATATAAACCAAAGTTTAAATAACACCCGCAAATGCCCAAGAGATCAGCCATCAAAAATTACCCGGTTATGCTCTGTTCTTTCTGGAAAAATCATCTGGCCAACCAAATAAATAATCTAGTCGGATGAAAAAGCTAATGGCCGTATGCTTTATCTAGCCGGCTTTATATAAAATCCAGAATAACTCTATTTTTGTGCAGTAGAACCAAAATAGAACAAACAACACTTTTTCCAAAAGATGTTCATTCTTGCTACCCTTTCCTATCACAAGGATGTTTCAAAGAAGAGGTAGAGAGGCTTGACCCATCATTCAACAACACAAGAAACTATGTACAACATGACATTTACAACAATTTATCAAATGAAAAGATGGATAAGTATAGAAATTGAGGTCAAAAGAAATTGAGCCCAAGAAATAAATAGATACCTACATTCATCCCTTTGTGAATAAGGGTAAATTAATACCCAAACCAATGCTATCAATTGAAGAGAGCAAATTGCCACCATTTCTTAGTGGAAGCTTTACTTTGATTGAAAACTAACCAAGATGAAAACTAACCGATAGAGTCTTCAACACTTCTGAGCAAGAATCATTTACTTGGCTTCCAAGAAAATACAAGCAAGATGAAAACTAACCACATTCTCAACACCAAACCTCAAGAATCATCTAATTAGCTCTACGCAACAATCACCACCACTTATTAGAATTGAGTATAAATTGAAACATATGAACCAACATCTTTGGATGCTGAGAAAGTGTATGAAAAAGAAAAAAAAAATACATTACATAATCAAACTTGTGGATGGGTGGCTAATTTATAACTCCCTCCACGTCCACAAGGTTCCAATTCACACATCTATATACAACAATAATGAAGTATAGCTCTATGAAAGTAAGAAAAATGTGCAAAATTGTAAGAAAGTAAAGAATTCGATCAACTCAATGGATGGGTGGCTATATCCTAATTCCCTCACATCCATGAGGACCCATCATGTGATTACAAAACAATAATAATGAAGTACAAGGCTTGATAATGAAAAAAGAGGGAGAGAAAGTGCAAAATTTCACCTCTCGAAGAGAGGATGAGCTTCCTTGTTGTCAAACTCTACCCTAGCACCCTCAAAGTTCTTGAGTGTGTCCTAGAATTCTGAGCCAAGAGCTTCAATTCAAGGTTTGATGGTGTTTAGATGGTGTAAGAAAGAAGAATGGAGGTTGAAAGTGAAGTAGGAGTATATTGCTCTTCAACAAGGCCTTGGAAAATTTTATAACCCTTGAAAATGAATTAGAGACGTGTTTATATAGACTTTTGGATGAAAATATCTAAGATATTTGTGTAAAACTTGCAGAGAAAGTTGAATTTCCTGAAAATGGTTTGTACCCAGACAATTAAGCCAGCTGTACAATTATTCATCTGACCTGTCATATTTTCCATTCAGCCATAAGTTGTTATACGACCAATGAGAAAAATGTATCGGATCAATAGTGTATGGCTAGCATAACTTGAAAGGAAAAATAAGTATTTTTAGAGAATTCCACCCCCTTCCATTTACTCTCACTCTGTCCCTTGCTCGGTCTATTGAAAATACAATATTTGGAGTTCAAGAACGCGAGCCTCGAAACATTGTAGAAATGTTTGGAACTATGCAACGAAAACTTTTTGAAAAAGAGTTTTTAAGAGGATCAAAAATGGTTTGGCCAAAATAGGTATTAGGTTGAGATAGTTGGGATTAAAGCTTGAATTTTGGGTTTTCTGTTGAGGAATTCAAAAGATTGCACATTGCGACTTTCATGTTCAAAATAAAGCGCCCAAGTCTTAAGGCCTGTGAAAATGGGGTGTCTATAGTTGCCCCTCTTTGACAGAGCTCGATGCATCATTTCATAACATGAGTGAATTTCAAAGCTTAAAGACGACCTTTTTGATGAGGCCGTAAGACTTTGGCAAACAAACAAGATGTAGATGCATGTTGGTTGAACCTAAAGGTTGCCTGTGTATCTTTTTTGTGAAGAATCAAGCCAGCGTAGTTTAGGAGCATAATGCAAATGATGTGATTGAAATGCAATTGAAAGTTGGACTTACACGCTTCGCGAAACGAGTTGTCTGAATGTTGGGCTTACGTGTACCACACTGTCGGATTTTGAAAGTTGATGATGAAAATGTAATGGAATGATAATAAAGATGCAAAGATGACAATAGATGAGGCAAGCCTTGGACTGCAATCCAAACACACTTCACGTGAAAGGAGGAAGAGGTTGCAGCCAAAACTTGCATGTGACCGACAGTTATAGCAATAGGGAACTTCAATCTTGACCATACCAGTCAACAAAGGTGAGCCTCGAGATACAAATTCAAACATGCTTCGCGTTAGAGAAAAAACAAGCCGCAACCAAACTTGCATGTGACCGACAATCACAATAATAAGGAACTTCAATCTTGACCATACCAGTCAACAAAGGCGAGCTATGAGAATCAAATCCAAACATGCGTCGCATGAGAGGAAGAAGAGGCCGCAACCAAAACTTGCATGTTACCGGCAATCACAGCAATAGGAAACTCCAATCCTAACCATACTAGTCAACTGAGGCGAGGACCGGGATACAAATCCAAGCACGCTTCATGCGAAAGAAGGAAGAGGCCGCAGCCAAATGAAGACAGTCCTAAACACATTTCATGTGCAAAAGATGAATGCAACAAAACAAGAAATATGATGTGATATAAGCAAGTGCAATAGACGTATGAGAAACACAATATAGTAGATATAACAAGCGATGCAATGGATACACTTAACAAGTTTGGAAATAAATGTACAAGCCATGTTTGTAGGAAGCAATATTCTTCAAATACCTTGGAAAGTTAACACTTCAGAAACCATCTCATGATTCAGGGGACTACGCCAGGGCGACCTTATTCTCATGGCAGGAAACACTAATTTCTTAAGCTATGTTCTGGTGGGGGTTGAGTCTAAATCAAAGATGACCATGCCCCAAAAGATGATAAGGACAACAACTATGCATTCCAGAGCTTCTATACAAATCATGCTGACCATTTGCAATATTCCTGCTGGCCAGATGATTTCTTTGTCGGCCGTATGAATTCCTTTCTAGTCGTATGATTCGTGTGGTACTGGAAGCAAAAACGGTATTTCGCAATCCAAAAGTTTATAAAAGGCGTGAAACCATCCGACTTCAATTCATTCTTGCCCGAAAACATCACTGGTACTCTCTAAATCATTTTTGATCAAACCTTATGAATGTAAATGACTTCCTTCCCTTTGCTCTTGGTTCTCCGATTAGTTTCGACAAACCCGCTACTCCGGATGATAGTGACTCCTCCTCTGACAACAACATTGATGAAGTTTTCATCCTTGCCATCACTAATAACTTTCCTATAGAGATCGCCTACGCCATTTTTCGTAGTAGAGGCCGTGGCAGGAGTCATAAGAAAATTCAAGGGCACAAGCGCGTTCGTGGCCGTTGGTACGGGCCAAGCCAAGAACTTGGTAAAGGCCGATGTCGATGACGCAGACTGTAGACACCCCATTTTTTACCATCCTCAAGACTTGGACGTCATCGTTTAAACACTCGATGATTATCCATGTTCGTGTTCGTCTTGAGTTCTCGGAGGTCTCGGTTGCGCGCCTTGCCTCAAGATCTCTCGACTTATTTGTTTTGTGCTTGGTTGGACCAAGGACTTGTGATCTTTACACCTGAGGGCGGGAAATGGCTTGTTGGCCACCCCCACACCCCACCGGCCCTGGCATGTCGCCACCGGCCCTGTTTTATTGCTACCGGCCAAAAGTGTTGGCCGGTCGGCATTGTGTTTGGTTGGCCGGCCACTGATTTTGGTCAATCGGCCACTTTTTCTGGCCGAGACCTTTTCTTGAGGAGGTTTGAACCTTTTGAACCCTTGTTTTAGCTTCTTGAGGAAGCTTGAACCTTTTGAACCCTTTGTTTTAGCTTCTTGAGGAAGCTTGACCTTTTTTTAGCTTCTCCAAGAAGCTTGAACCTTTTGACCCTTTTTAGCTTCTCCAAGAAGCTTGACCCTTTTTTTAACTTCTCCAAGAAGCTTGACCCTTTCTTAGCTTCTTGAGGAAGCTTGACCCCTTTGCTCTAGCTTCCTCAAGAAGCTTGGCCCTTTTGCTCTAAGCTTCTAAGAGAAGCTTGGCCCCTTTGCTCAAGCTTCTAAGAGAAGCTTGCACCTTTGTTCCTCTATAAAAGAAGAGCTCCTCTTCCATTGCAAGGGTTCCAAAAATTTTGCTAAGGCAAAAACCATACATATCTCACTACTTTGAGCTCCAAAGTCCATAGTTCTTGGCCCCTTTGCACACCAACTCTTAGCCTAACACCTCCATCATCAACCTAAGGATCTTGGAAGCCATTTTCAGAGGCTAAGGGACTGGTTTTCTAGACCAAGAAGCTGCTGTCCCTTTTTGGCTACAAGGGTAACACACTTTACCCTCTTTTGGTCTTTATTTTGCTTCATATTTTAGCCTTACTTGTAAGCATTTTCGAGCTTTGTCATAAACTAAAAAAAGTCTTATTTTGAGCTCCTTTTTCAGTTTGTTTAAGATCACTTTTGTGTTTGGGGTTGTTTACCCCCTCTTAGGCCTTGTTTGGCCTCATTTTTGTGCCTTTTTTTTGAGCTTCGGGACCACCTTGTATTGGCCTTCTCACCACTGAAATCCAAGGATTTCAATGGTGGGGATGGTGTTTTGAGGTCCTAAGAAGGAGAGGGGTGACCATCTCCCTTGTTGTCTTGTTTTCTAGCATTTTTGGCCTTCCAAAGGGGCTCCTATTTGCATGTTTCAAAGCCATATTTCAGGCATTTTTTGGTGAGTTTTAAGGTTTGCATAGGCTCTATCCAGAGCCCATTTTGCCATATAAAGTGTCTATTATGCATGTGTAGAGTAATCCTCCTCAAGGCCTTTCAAAGGGGCCTTTACTTGTATGCTTCCTTGGCTCATTCCAGGCCCTTTTTAGTGAGTTTTAGGGCTGTCATAACCTCTTTCCAGAGGTGGTTTTGCCATTTTGTATGTCTATCATGTATGTGTAGAACAACCCTTTGCATGGCCTTCCAAAGGAGCATTTCATTCTAACATGTATTGACTGAGTTTCAGTGATTATTTGGGCATATTTTGGCATGACATACTTCTGTTTTTGGCTGGTTTGGTGACCTCTCATACGTTTCATATAGTTGTAGTGCAAATCATGGTTCACTAGCTTACTTTGCATGCTTTGGTGACCCTTGATTCTAGCACTTTTTGACCATGCCATAAACTGATTTTGTGCATATTTTGGACTGCCCTAGCTCTATTTTGAGGCCTCATGGTTGAATGTTTCTTGCTATGCATGGTTGTAGTTCAATACCCTTGCCTAGCTTCGAGTTTTGGAGCCTATTGCATGCCTATGTTGAGGTGTTTCTATGTTTTGGCATCATTGTGCATCATATTTCAGAGCTTATATGTATGCCATATTTCCATGTTTTTCACTCTTTAAATGCGTTTGAGAGTTATGCATGAATACCTCATTTTTGGACCATTACATGAGCTTCATTTTGGTGCATGTCAAGCCATCATTTTAGCACATTTGGCCACTGATTTTAGACATGGCTGAGGCTTGTCTATATTAGTTTAAGTCCACCTTTTGCATGTTGCTCAAATGTTGTTACATTGCTTCATGTTTGCATGCTTTGGTTGCATGATGTTTTGCATGCTCATTACTTGCATTGTTGACACATGCTTAGCCATATTACATTTTGTTGCATTGCTTGAGCTATATGACATGTTGTTGCATGCTTAGGTTGTAATGCATTTGGCATGTATTCTCTCTTTTAGCCACTTAACATGTTGTTACATGTTTGTGTGTTGTCCATGTTGCATGTTTGCATTGCTTGCCCTCATGTTCATGGTGCATACTTAGCTTGCATGCCTAGGTTGCATTGCATTTTGCATGCATGCCTTGCCTCTTGAAATCACCATGATTGAGGTTGGGCCTTATGTGTTTGTTTGGTGTACATTACATTTGACATCAAAATGCACAACTCGGCTCCTTTGGCCATTATGCATTGAAATGCGTGATTAGTGGCCCGAGGGTCGAGAACCATACTCCCTTGAGTTCATGACATGATAGGGAGGGTGGTTGTGCATACATTGCTTTGAAAATGCATTGCCATGCTCTGTTTGCCCTCTGCTGCTGTCAAATAGGATTCTGTAGGAAGAGATGGTCGGTCGGCCATCTTCAGTGCCAGCCGGCTATCCATTTTTGGCCGAGAGCACAATTTTTGGTCGATGACCTATTTCACTTGGCCGGTGGTCCCATCTCATGGCCGATGGCCTCTCAGCATGTCTCCAAGATGTTTCAAAGGTGTCACAGAGGTTGGCACAGTTTTCAAAAGAGCAGAGCAGTGTAAACAGAGGCAACTATGGCATGGCGATGGATTTCCGAGCAAAGCAGATCGAGCATGCGTGCATCCCTCTTCCCGAGGCTGTTTTACTGCTTTGGTAGACTAATTGATTTGTTAATTAGTTAAGTGGTTTTGTAATTAATTAATTAGCTCGTGAGTTAGTTAATTAGGTGATTTGTATTAGTCTTTTGGACCCTCCGCGAGAGGGCAATGTTGTAATAAGTGTGCGTGTGTGTGATGCATGTCTTCCAACCCCCACTTCTTTCTCCCTTTTATTTACTAGCTTATGTTGGTTAGATTAGGGCATGTTTTAATTAGCATACTTATGTTCGCATGCGTGCATCCATACATTTGTCTTGCATGCACCGGGCTCGGCGCATCATACTAACTGCATTGTATTTCAATTCTAAGTTGAATACGTGTTAGTTGTAGCATCATCATATGCTATCTTAGAATAGCCGAGCCTATTGTAGTTGCATCTTGCATGTGTTGCATTAGCCATCTTAACATGAACTAGGATCATGCATATGATTACTAACTAGTTTCTGTTTTGGCTCGGAGTACTAGGTGAGCATTTATGCTTTAGCATCTTGCATGCGTGTGAGTGTTGCCATGATAGCATGCTTACCATGAGGCTATGTGCTTATGTGATATAACTGCCTGAATGCCTGTGGGTGAAGGTTGGATTGCTTGAATTGGAACAATTCATTGAAATCCGTGTTTTAGCCTACTTACGAGTAGCGAATCTCAAACTATTTTCCAAGCAAACGGATATGCAATGCTTCGTTCCAAATTAGGCGATCTAGTCTATACTTGTGTGTTGTGCGCATCACATAGTAAATTCTAGCTAATTAACCAGAATAAGGACACATAACGTTTTCAAAACTAGATATCATGTTTAGTAGAGGCCGATCTTTGATCGGGCGAGCGGGGGTGCTCATAGCTAACCTTCCCCAATCGTACCCAAGTTCCCGAGCCGAGGCAACTTTGGTGATAACGGACACGTGGCCTTAGGCAACGAGTCAGGATTTCCTAAATTTCCCAAATTAAAATATTTAGGTGGCGACTCTGTATCTGACAAAGCAGTCCATGTTTGGCACTTCTTTCTAAAAATCTATTTTTCAAAAAATGATTTGCTGGATTTGGACTCTTTGATGATGCATCGGTCTTGCATTGCACTCTGCGAGATTAGATATAGGACCGTGACATTGAGTCTTGAACTGTAGTGAGCCCAATGAACAAAACGGGCTTCCCCCCGGGACGTTCGGGGACGTCTACACAGACGAGGTCCTTTGCCTTTATCCTTTCCAAACCTTCCTGATGAGGTTCTTCCTTTGACATTCAAAATCGTATCCATTTGCTGAGCCACTTATGCCTTTCTCTTTTTGATCGATGGCTTATTTATATAGGATGATGCAGTGATCACTCAACCTCCTACTCCCGAGGTGGTTATCATTAGTAGCAATGATAATAATGTCGATGGTCCTGATTTCCTCGATGGAACTAACGAAAGTCCCGACAGTAAGAGTTGTGATGACGGCGACGACGACAAGCTCGATGGATTTAGTTACCTTCTGAAGCACTCAGTACCTACAACCACAACTTAGCTTGATCACAAGGAGTCCACTTTTGCTATGCCTTCCTTTCATTTTGCTCCAAAAAAGGAAGATGAACCTGTATAGCTACTAAGGTATTGTATAGCTACTCGGGCTTTTTGAAAATCCTTTTGCAAAGATGATCTATGGTGATCTAGCTATAAGCCCTTTTGTAAAATATGATAAATGATCCCCCCCTGTTATATATGACACTCTCATAAATTTAATTATGATCTTTGAACCCTTTGTTTTGACAACTCTGAACTTGAGATGTTTATGCCAAAATAGTGATGAACCTTGCAGAAATGCATTTGGAGCGATATTTCTAAGCTTCCGAGGCTAAAATAAACTCAAATATGCCATTCCCCCCATTCTAGATGAAAACAGGAGCTATTTGGGCAAAACATTAATTTACCCATACAAAATAGGCTATCCATATGATATATTTTTGCACCATACAAAAACTCATCCGGCTGTACAACAAATCATCAGGCCGGATATATTTTGTGATGTCGGGGATAGATTTAACTTTTCTCCTTCCGAAACTTATAAAACACATAACCTTTTCATTTTTTCATCACCCTCAATCTGAAAACACACTTTCTCTCTCTAGATCCTCTATTTATTTAGTTTACCCATGAACCCTTTTCTTTTTCCCATTGATTATGTCGTCCTCCTCTTCATTTTCAACCAAATAGTTTTTGCAACGGTTGAGTTTCGAGTTCCATTGGTTTTTCATTTAATCCCCATGATTTTGGCTAGAGTTCCTCCCTATTAGTTTCTTACTTTTCTCTTTATTTTTTCTGGGTTTTCGACTAACCTAGGGCTAGGTTTTAGTTTTTCTCACTTTTTCCACATTTTTCCCTATCCACAGCCCCACATTGCCCATGGTTGATGATGTTCCCCATGAGGAAGCTTCCTATGTCATCACGGGGGATGGTGCACCTCTGCCTGTGATAACCCCGTTCTGTGTTATGCTGTTAACCTTTAATTACACTTGTGATTATGTTCTTAATATGATTTTGGATGTTAAGCATGTGATTATATGCACTTTTGAATTCATATCTGTTTATCGTAGCAAAATCTGCTCGGTATTCTACTATAACCTGTAATTGAGTGCCATGGAGGCGACATAAACCAAAATTGACTATATCATTATGATTAGCATAATATATAGAGCTTACGGTGAAATTTAATTAAAACTTGATTTGGATCAAATTAATTAGATTAAATTGATTAAAGCTAAATGAGATTAACTAACCTTAAGCATGTTTAAGTACCTTATATATACATATATAACATTTGGCTGGAAAATACCATTGAGAGAGAGAGAGAGAGAGAGAGAGAGAGAGAGAAGAATTTAAGAGAAAGGGGAGGAAAACTTGAAGATTGGCTCAAGAGATTGAGGAATTGAAGAAGATAACTCAAGTTCTTGCTAGAATTAGGAGAATTGAAGCTTCTAGGTGAGTTTTTGAAACATAATTTGTGAGTTTAAGTTCATAATTATATGAATTCAAGAAGAGTATGAAGTTAAGCACATGAATCAAGCTAAGTTTGATGGATTTGATATCAATTTGCACATGCATGCATGAATTTGTTATGAAATCTCATTGTAGAGCATGAATTATATAATTCATGTGGAATTGAGAATTGTTTGACACATGCATGCATGAATTGTTATGTTTTGAAGCCTAATTTTAAGTCTTGAAGCTTGTGAATGCAAGATATAAAACATGGATTTTACAAACATAAAGTTTAAGGTTTGAATCTTGTTGAATTCATGGAGTTTTGAACTATGGGTTGAAGTTAGCTTCAAATATATGTATTTGGGAGTGTTCTTTCCTAGTTGAGTGAGTCATGCATGAATTTGGAGCCTTGGATTTGTGTTTTGAAGCTCATAAAGAATTCTGGAAACTCTAGAATTCGAGCAGTTCACTCGAGTGATGGAATTGTCACTCGAGCGACCACCTTTTATTTTCAGTCTTGGCTCGAGCGACCAAAAAGTTGGCTCGAGTGTAAAATGAGAGCATCCAGTACTTTTGCAGACCAAGGGGTTTGCTTGAGCGACCAATGTTGTGCTCGAGCAAAGTGCCCTGTTTCAGGAAACTTTGAAAAGTCGTATTATGTCTCACTTTCCATTCTTTTGCGTTTCTGAGCACTCTTAGACATGCATTGAGCATTCTAAATAACTAAAGAGTTAGAAAGAAGCCTAAGAAAGATGAATAAATTAATGAACAGATTGAATTGTATTGTGACCCGATTTTTGTATGTGCTATGAATTGTGTAGGGTCAATCGAGAGAACGAATCAACCATTTGAACACTGTGAGTAATATAAAGGACCAAAGGTCGCTTTGTATGAATACAAAATGGGCCCAAGGCCATTTGGTATATTTCGTAAGGACATGGAATGGACCTAAGGCCGTTTAGAATGTTTGACAAGATAGACCTAAGGTCATCGTATATATAAATTGGACCAAAGGTCATCTTGTATGTTTGTTAGATAGACCAAAGGTCATTTTGAATAAGGATTTGAGTGGACTAAAGGTCGTTTTGAATGTGAATACGAATGTGAACATGATCATGATTATCAACGCACGTATAAATATGTTGGACCGAAGGTCGTTTCAATTATGAATGCATTGGACCGAAGATCGTTTTGAATATGCATGTATTGGACCAAAGGTCATTTTGTATATGAATATGTTGGGCTCAAGGTTGTTTCCTCCTTTCAATACATTCTGAGTATAATGGATTGGACCTGAGGTCGTTCTGTTATGATTTGCTTAAGTTTATTATGAATGAGGATTGTGCTTCATATGTATTAAGTACAAGTATGATTTGTGTATATGCGAATCTCATTCATTAACCTCTGTACTCTGGTATTATTCACTAGGTGTTAGCTCACTTTTTATTTATATGTACATAGGTGAACAGCAGGATGTCCAACCTTAGCCCTAGTGAAATTGTGAAAGAGTACCAAGTTTTTGAAGTTAGCCAAGGTTGCCTCACGTATGAGGCTTTTGATTTTCCTTTTTGTTTTCTTTTGTGGTCATGTGTGACCAAGTTTGTATATAACCTTGGTTTTTGCTAAGACTTTTTTTTTGGTTCATCATATGACAATTTCTGAATGATCCTGGACATGTATAGATTGCTTATGTATGTGAGTGCGAGTTATTATATATGCGTGAAAGTTTTTTATTTTGCCACATATATATGCTCAGCTCATTAGACAATCTTTGTGTTTTTGCTTCCGCTTTTGGCCACCAATTGGTAAATATGTTTGATTTTTTGTCTAAGGTAGTAAGTAATCTCATGATTACTGGCCGATTATGATCCTAACTTCTAGGAGCGGGTTCGGGTCATGACAGAGTGGTATCAAATAGAGTGTCTAGAAAAGACTTAAGTTGCATTCATATGGTAAATATATGCTTGAATGCATTAAGAATATGTTATAGTGTTTTGAAAGATGTGACTATATGAACCGTTGCCTATCTGTTTATGCATGCTCTTTCTGTCTATGGATATTTTGTACATTATTTTTGTATGAAATATAATGCAAGTCTCATCAGATACTAGTGAGGACAAGAGCCGATGAGATAGAGGAATCCTTTATTGCCAGACTAGATAGAATGGAAAGGTTGATACAGGACATGGAAAAAACATTGAGGCAACAACAACAATAGCAACAACAGTGGCAACAATCGCCACCCCCACCTCCGATACAACCTGTGCAAGATTTATGAAATGATAACCGAACAATAGCTCTTACCAAGGAGTTTAAGAAGATGAAACCACCGACATTCCATGGGGGAGTGGATCCATTAAAGGCAGAGGCTTGGGTCCTCAGCATAGAAAAGTTATTTGAAGTATTTCCATGCCTTGAAGCACAGAAAGTACAATTGGCAACATTTACGCTTGAAGACGAAGCAAAGAAGTGGTGGATGTTAATCCGTGAGAATAACAAAGGTATTGATTGGGTACGATTTTTGGAGATCTTCTATGACAAATACTTTCCGCAATGTGCCCGTGATAGAAAAGTGGTTGAATTTGAGGGGCTTAAACAAGGCAATCTGGCTATGGCAGAATACGAGGCAAAGTTTATAGAATTGACCAAGTTCGCACCCCATATGGTCGACACCGACTATAAGAAGGCAAGAAAATTTAAGGGCGGTCTCCACAATAATTTTCAAGAAAGAGTGAATGTATTGAAACAGCTTACTTACGTTGATGTGTTGGATTGGGCTTTAATGTCCGAAACTAATATGGCCAATCAGAGTAAACCACCAATTGACTGGAAAAGTAAGAGACATGCTTCTTCTCAAAGAGGGGATCATAGAAAAAGCGGAATACGGGATCCTCAAGCACTTCAGGCTCTACCAGAGATACGACACTAACATGTAACCAGTGTGGTAAGAAACATCGTGGGGTTTGTTACTGTATCTCTGGGGCTTGCTTCAAATGTGGTAAAATGGGACATATAGCAAGGGATTGTACCTAAACTGAGCAACAAAGAAGTGGAAAACCAGCTACTAGTTTAACCGGATCCATCCTAAAACCAGGGAATACCACAAGGCTTGTTGCTACCCCAGACACAATGAGACAAGGGAAAGTCTTTGCAGTTGTCCCAAGTAACACGCGAAACATAGAAGCCATTGTCTCAAGTACTATTTCTATATGTAATCAAGATGCTTTTGTGTTAATTGATTCCAGATCAACACATTCCTTTGTGTCTACTACATTTGTATCTAGATTGAATAGACCCCTAGAATCATTACCATATCTACTGTGTGTGTCTACTCCATCGGGGGAATCTGTGTTATGTACATCTGTGTATCGTATTTGTGATATGCTTGTTGGCGGTGCTACTTTATAATGGCTTTGTTACCCTTGGACATTAGACACTTTGATGTAATTCTAGGTATGGATTGGTTGTCTAAATACTGTGCCACCATTGACTGTGTAACAAAAAGAGTTACGTTTAGACCGCTAGGGCGTGATGAATTTGAATTTGTAGGTAATGGTGTAGTGCCTCCACCTTATCTAATTTCAGCAATGAAAGCATATAAACTACTTAGGAAGGGGTGTCAGGATTACTTGTATAGTATCTTGGCTGAGCAATCTATGAATGTTGAAATGGATAGTATTCCTGTTGTTAGAGAATTTTTGGATGTATTTCCTGATGAGCTGTTAGGAGAATTGGTTGGCAAAGAAATAAAGTTTACTATCGATGTTGCACCAGGCACCCAGCTCAACTCAAAAACTCCCTATAGAATGTCTTCTGTTGAAGTAAAAGAATTAAAAGAACAATTGCAAGACTTGCTTGATAAAGGGTTTATCCGACCGAGCACTTCGCTATGGGGCGCACCGATTTTATTTGTAAAGAAGAAAGATGGGACTTCACGTTTGTACATTGACTACCGAGAATTGAACAAGGTAATGATCAAAAATAAATACCCTTTGCCTCATATTAACGATTTATTTGATCAACTACAGGGATCACATGTATTTTCAAAAATTGATTTGAGATCCGAGTACCACCAGTTGAAGGTGAAAGCAGAAGATGTTGAGAAAACCGTATTCAGAACAAGGCACGGACATTATGAATTTTTGGTTATGCCATTTGGGGTGACTAATGCACCTAAAACATTTATGGATCTTATGAACTGAATTTTTAAATCCTACCTTGATGAGTTTGTTGTGGTTTTTACTGATGATATTATGATATATTCAAATAACAGAATTGACATGAACAACATCTGAGAACTGTCTAGCAAACACTTAGAGAAAAAAAATTATTTTTGAGGTTTTTTTCTTAGGGCATGTCATCAACAGAGATGAGGTTTCTGTAGACCCACAGAAGATAGAGGCAATTGTGAACTGACCTACACCGACTAATGTAACGGAAGTCCGCAGCTTCATGGGCTTAGCTAGGTATTACAGACGGTTTGTGAAAGACTTCCCCAAGATAGCTGTACCACTCACCCAACTTACACACAAGGGATAACCGTTTGAATAGAATGATGAAACGGAATCTGTCTTCCAAGAACTGAAAACGGGATTGACTATTGCAGCAGTGTTGACATTGCCTTCAGGTATGGAAATTTTTTTGATATTTAGTGATGCTTCTTATAAGGGTCTAGGTCGTGTGTTAATGTAGAATGGAAAGGTAATTGCTTATGCTTCCCAACAATTGAGACCACATGAAAAGAACTACCCGATGCATGACTTAGAGTTGGCCGCAGTTGTGTTTGCTTTGAAAATTTGGTGGCATTACTTGTATGGGGCAAAATGTGAGGTTTATACGAATCACAAAAGTCTAAAGTACTTTTTTACCCAAAAGAACTGAATATGCAGTAGAGAACATGACTCGAACTGATAAAAGATTATTATCTCCAGATTTAGTATCACCCAAGTAAAGCCAACACCGTAGCTGATGCTTTGAGCAGAAAGTCGACAGGGAACTTAGCTTGTTTTCTTACTGAACAAGAAGAAGTACTAAAAGATTTTGAGAAATCCGAGATTGAAATAGTATTACATGAACATGGCGGATTGATAGCTGCCATTCTAACTGAACCGGTAATAATTAATGAGATCAAATAGAAACAAAGAGAGGATGAGCTCCTCAAGAAGATAATTGATGAGTTTGAAAGGAATCCGACACCGAGGTTTAATGTGGAGAATGAAGTGTTGAAATTCCAAAATAGATTATGTGTTCCGAACATCTCTGATTTAAAGAAGAGAATTCTGGATGAAGCCCACAAGTCAATGTTTACAATGCATCTAAGCAACAACAAGATGTATCGGGATCTGAACCAAAGCTATTGGTGGCCTAATATGAAACTGAAAATTGCAGAATATGTGTCTAAATATCTTCAGTGTCAGCAAGTTAAAGCTAAACACCTAAAACCGACAGGTCTACTTCAACCTCTCCCTATTTCGGAATAGAAATGAGAGCATATAACCATGGATTTTATTGTTGGTCTACGTTGAACCCCGAGAGGTATGAATTCTATCTTGGTTAAAGTTGATAGACTGACTAAATCTACACATTTTCTTCCTGTAAGAACTACTTGTGATACTTATAAACTTGCTAATATATATGTTGATGAAATTATCCGTTTACATAGAGTACCGGTGTCTATTATGTTGGATAGAGATTCAAAATTTGTGTCAAGATTCTGGAGAAGCCTATAGAGAGAAACGGGAACAGAACTGAGATTTAGTACTAAATTCCATCCGCAAGCCGATGGACAATCAGAACGAACCATACAGACTCTAGAAGATATTCTTCGAATTTGTGCCTTAGGTTTCAGGGGTGTTAGGAAGATTACTTACCATTGGCAGAGTTTGCGTATAATAACAGCTTCCACTCCAGCATTAGCATGGCACTATGTGAAGCCTTATATGGCAGAAAATGTAGATCACCGATCTGTGGGACATAAGTCGGAGATAGAGTTTTGCTTGGGCTTAAAATTGTGCAAACTACCATCGAAAAGATTAAAGTGATTCAACAAAGACTCAAGACAGCTCAGAACTGACAAAAGATTTATGCGGATGTTAGAAGAAGGCCTCTTGAATATGAGGTTGGTGATCATATGTTCATCCATGTAATTCCAATGAATGGCCAGTTAAGATTTGGCAAGAAGGGTAAGTTGTCACCCCGTTACATTGGGTCGTTTCAAATTTTGGAGAGACTTGGCCCAATTGCCTACAAAGTTGTTTTACCGCCGGGCATGGAACAAATGTATAACGTGTTCCATGTATCGATGTTGAGGGGTTATCTCCGAGATCCGTTTCATGTCATTGATTACCACCAGATAGCTCTTGACGACAATATGAAATATGAAGAATGGCCAGAACAAATCACTGACCGACAAATAAAGCAACTGAGAAATAAATCCATTCCAATGGTGAAAGTGGAATGGAAAGAACATTATGGAAGGGAAGCCACATGGGAGAAAGAAGATGAGATGCGACAACATTATCCACATATGTTTCCAACGGAAGGTAACATAAGTTTGAAGAACCAAACTTCCTAAAGGGAGGAAAAATGTGATAAACCCGTTCTGTGTTATGCTGTTAATCTTTAATTACGCTTGTGATTATGTGCTTAATATGATTTGGGATGCTAAGCATGTGATTATTTGCACTTTTGAATTCATATATGTTCATCGTAAGAAAATCTATTCGATATTCTGCTGTAACCTGTAATTGACGGCTGTAGAGGCGACAAAAACCAAAATTGACAGTACCATAATGATTAGCATAATTTTTAGAGCCTACGGTGAAATTTAATTAAAACTTGATTCAGATCAAATTAATTAGATTAAATTGATTAAAACTAAATGAGATTAACTAACCTTAGAAGAGAGTCTTCAACAATTTTTACCAAGAAGCTCTTACTTGTCTTCCATGAAAATACAAGCAAGATGAAAGCTGACCACCTTTTGAACACCAAACCTCAAGAATCATCCAACTAGCTCTACGCAACAATTACCACCACTCATTAGAATTGAGTATGGATTGAAATATATAAACCAACATCTTTGGATGATAAGAGAAAGTGATGAGAAAGTGTATGAAAATGGACACACACACAAAAAAAAGAAAAACAAACAAACAAACAAACGAACAAACTACATTACATAATCAAACTTGTGGATGGGTGGCTAATATCTAACTCCCTCCACATCCACAAGGTTCCAATTCACACATCTACATACAACACTAATGAAGTATAGTTCTATGAAAGAAAGAAAAAGGTGCAAAATTGTAAAAAAATAGAGAATTCGATCAACTCAATGGATAGGTAATTACAACACAATAATAATAAAGTACAAGGCTTGATAATGAAGAAAATGGGAGAGAAAGTGAGAGAAAGTGTAAAATTTCACCTCTTAGAGAGGCGACGAGCTTCCTTGTTGTCAAACTCTACCCTAACACCTTCAAAGTTCTTAAGTGTGTCCTAGAATTCTTAGCCAAGAGCTTCAATGCAAGGTTTAATGGTGCTTAGATGGTGTACGCAAGAAGAATGGATGTTGAAGGTGAAATAGGAGTATATTGCTCTTCAACAAGTCTCTTGCCCTTAGAAAATTTTGTAACCCTTGAAAATGAATTAGAGACATGTTTATATAGACTTTTGGATGAAAATATCTAAGATATTTGTGTAAAACTTGCAGAGAAAGCCTAATTTCCCGAAATGTTCTGTACCCGACATAATTAAGTAGGTCGTACAATTATTCATCCGACCGGCCACATTTTCCATCTAGCCATAAGTTGTTATACGGCCAATGCAAAAAACATACCGTTAGATCAATAGTGTAAGGCTAGCTGTCACGACCCAAACCCGCCCCTATAGGTTTAGTGTCATGACCGGCCAGTAATCTTAGATTACCTTTATTAAAAAAAAATCAATTGAATATAAATTATGGGGCTTAGCTGAATCAAGTTAAAACATGAAATGATCCATTGAGTTGTACATATAGGAAAAGACTTCACATTAAAACTGTACAATCATTCTATAAATAAGTGTATGCATTACAAAAAGTTTTTAAAAAACAAACATCCAGTCCACATATCCAAACTTGACAAGTCATACTTACTCAAAAACCCCTATACCGAAAATCAAACTAAAAGTTCAAAACAAAATTTCATAACAAAAAGGGGTTTAGACTTTGCTTCGCTCCACACGAGTCCAAGTTGGCTCCTTCTCAGAAGCTCTACAAAAGGCTGACCACGGGGTGACTCCGAGGCAATCTTTATCCTTGATGCTCAACTTGTTCACCTATATATATATACATAAATAATGAGCTAATGCCCAATGAGTAATAACATAATAAGGAGGTTATACGAATGAAGTTCAATAACATTATAACTATCAATTTCACATTTCTAGTCAATCTTGACATCAATAGCCATTTCATTCAAATCTTGTGGCACATCCAATAGAGTAACAATGCTTTAATAACAATGGGACCACGAGGGTCAATCAATGTTCAATATTCAATATGACCATGAAGGTCTAACATCAGATATTTCTGTGTTTCAATTAATCCAACGGGCCATGGTATTATGTAGACACCTAATTTTGACCGACCTTAAGACTTGGGCGCTTTCTTTTAATCACCTGATGATGAAATCAAGAAGGAATTTCTAATAGAATCCTCTGTAAAAAAATAAATAAATAAATAAATAGAATTTGAGCTTTATTTCCAACCTAGCTTTATTTCCAACCCTAAACCTGTTTTGGCCAAGTGTTTTAATTAGAAACAAGTTTTCCCGTCTAAAAAATAGTCACAAATTACCTTTTTAGGAGAATATTCCGTTAGAGAGACGAATATTTTGTTAAGGCATTGAATATTCTATTAAGTCAAGGAATATTCTGTCCATATACAGAATATTCCGTCAAATGTTGACAGTGACGCTGACGTGGCTTAATTGGATTGGTCCTTGTTGATGATGTGGCACTAACATGTCTTTACCAAAAAAAACAGGAATGCCAGAAAAAGGTTTTGAACCCTCAAACTCCACATCCTAAACCTTAATCACTCTGCCAAAGCATCA
This sequence comes from Camellia granthamiana, assembly GCA_036172215.1. NCBI lineage: Eukaryota > Viridiplantae > Streptophyta > Magnoliopsida > Ericales > Theaceae > Camellia > Camellia granthamiana. The sequence continues at coordinate 70,604,781 of CM069908.1, forward strand.
CCTTGTGTTATATTTCTCCCCAAATAATATTTAACCATTTCAAACCAACAGGCAGAGAAGGTATATTTTTTTCATTTTTTTGTGTGTATGGGACACTCCCCTACCCTATTGGCCGACCCATATATCACCAAATACATACCTAATCATCCCCCATTGTCAAAAAGAAATTTGTTTGTATCCATAAAAGAGGGATCCAATCTAACCACCTTGAAAACTTTGCCCTCCTATCACATTCTTGTCTCCCACCTTGTCTTCCACCTTCTTTTTGACCTTAACTCTCCCACATTGCCTATATAGAATGATCAAATTGTAAGAGAGAAGGAGGACTGCAAAATTGGAGACAAAATAGTAAGAAAAAGAGAGAAAAAAAAGAGAAAATTCAAGTTTTGAGCCAAAAACACTTCCATCTTCCATACACACCTTCCATGGCTTATACGCACTAAAATTGTTTTATACATCCAAAACAACTCCGAAAATTCTAAAATAGCTAAATTTCAGTAATGATTGATCAAAGGAAAGAGTAAGTGTTGTTGAAAGTGAGGAAAAATAAAAGAGTTAGCCATTTTTCCACCACACATACCTAGAGCTCCATTTTAGTTTCGAATTGAGGATTGAGAACACACTTTCTAAACTTGAGGGTGATCAAGAGAAAGTTTGGAAATCAAGAAGTTCAATCTTTTTTTGGAATGTGAATTTCTAGTCTTTCATTTTCTTATATTTTCTATCGCATATTTATTTTCTTGCTTCTTATTTCATAGTGTTTTGTTATAATCCAAGTGGTTTGTTTATCTCATATTTATTTTCTTACTTTATATTTTATAGTATGTTGTTGTAATCCAAGTGGTTTGTTTAGCTGATAATTATTAAATCTTTTTTTTTGTTCACTTGCTCTTGTTTCATATTAGTTGTTTTGTAAGCTAACCAGTAGTGGTTAGTTGAGCCACCTACATATTTCTTGTTTGTTCCTTTTCTTGATATTGCAACAAGACAAGTTTTGCTCAGCCTAGTTGGCCGGCCGGTTAGCTTCTTTTGGACAAGATGGCATAATCTCCCAATATTGACCAATTTTCGCCGACGGTTCCAAGGAACATGAAGTTTTTATTTTGTTTATTTTTATTTTGAGTGTTTTGTGAGGTTATGTTTTATCTTATTGTAATATTCCCTCCTCTCTCTCTCATTTGGTTTGTAATAATATATTCAAAGTGTTGCAATAATTTCCTGCCCCACTTCTTTCTATCCCGTTCTTTTACTTACTTTCCTTATTTGTGGATATACATCATATTTTTTTTTTTTTTAGTATATCCTCATTATGCATCCATGTTTCATGCATCTTGATTCAGATAATTTTGTATTTGAGGATTTAATCAATTCCTATGTGATTATGTGTGCTACCTCATGTTCTTGAGATGATTCACATGTCATATCTTAGAAGCTGAATCTTTAGTTGCATCTCATGTGTGAATTGTAGTAGGATTTTGTATATAAGATCATGCATTTTTGCTAACTTTATTTTGTAGCTGTTCGCAGAACATCGGTAAATATGTAAGTTTTTATGCTTTAGCATCCTGCTTGTGTGTGTCTTTCTTACTATGCTTATTTGATATAACTGTATAAACGCCGGTGGATGGACGTTGTATCGCTTAATTTGGAAAAATGTTTATTTTCATGTTTGTAAACTCAATTTATTTAGGTTGTACATCTTCAAAACACTTTCAAAACTACATGAAATCAAGTTGTTCCAAAGTGGGTGACATAGTCTATACTTGTATGTTTCTCATAGTAATTTTTTAGGATTTATTAAATAATCAGAATATGAACACATAAAGGGAATAAAAATCATATCATGGTTAGTAAAGGCCGATCTTTTGATCGGGTGAGTGAGGGTGCTCAATTAATGACCTTCCCCCTTCATACCTAAAGTTCCGAGCCAAGCATCCTTGGTTACGACGAATAGTGGCCTTGGCACGAGTCACGAGTTTCCTAATTTTTCCAAAATAAATATTAGGTGGCGACTCTGAGATCTAATGACTCAGTCCATTTTTGGCAAATATTTTTGCAATAAAATGGATTTTCTAAAAGTTACCAAATGTGGACTCTGGTCTACGTTTCACATTGCACTTGTGAGACAAGATCAAAAAGACGGAGGGTTCGAACTGTTTAACGTACACGGGTAGTCCCCGGGTATGTTACATATTAATTTTTCCCAGGTAAGGGCCTCACTAAAAGATGCCACGGATACATTTTTAAAAGAGAACTTCATTCATTCATAAGAAAATAACGTTTCAATAAACCATTCAATCAATCATATATTGATTTCGAGAACAATAACAATTTTGAAAATAAAGATAACTTGAACATATCTTTATAAAGTTACTACTCACAGTGGGTTACGTTGTCACTAGGCCTCGAACGTCCACCTAAATAAAACACATAACAAAAACACAATTGAAGCACCATTCGATATCCATTTCGCTTTAACTCAACTCTTCTTATGTGTTTCTAACTCATTCTATGATTATATGAGTCCAATTAGTGCTTAAGAGTACTAGAAATGACATGAGGATGCAAGTATGCACTTAAAAGAGTTAGTCAAAATTTGCTAAAAATGGGGTCTTCGTTTGAGCGCAGCTTTGGTCGCTCAAGAGGTCTGCAAAACTCTGTAAAAGTACGTGTTACATGATTTTTACGCTCGAGTGAGCTTTATTTCGCTCGAGCGATGAGCCGTGCAAAACAGGGTGCGCTCAAGCGCAAGGTTTGCCGCTTGAGCTACCGTGCAATTCTCTATAAAACTTTGAGGAGCTCAATTTTTATGCTTGAGTGACACTTTCTTCGCTCGAGCAGATAGGTCAAATTCTGGAATTTCCAGAATTGTGTTTAAAGCTCAAACTTGTATCTCAATGGTTCAAACTTTGCAAGGTTGGTACAAAAATATGGAAAAACATTTTAGAACTTGAAAATATAGTCAATTTGAAACCATTTATTCAAAATCATGCTCCAATTGTCCAAATTCAAGCTTACACTATCAAGTGAAAACCATGCATGTTATGGATTGAACTCTTTTCTTTTCAAAACACCACAAAGTGATATGAAATGTATGAAACCATGGATAATCTTCAAGTTCATATCTCCTAAGCTTCATGCATGTATAAATTTTATGGAATTCAAACTCAAAGATGAAGGATCATACATGCATGTATGCAATTCATCTCAAATTCATCATATTCATGGTAATTCATGCTCAACCCACTCAAATTCATGCAAATGATCCTATAACTCCAAGGACTTAGCTTCTACATGACTTAATTCCAAGAATTTAGGATGAATTTCATACTAATGTTGAATTCAAGTATTGTCTTAGTTCAATTCTTCAAGTCTCAACCAAATCTCCTTCAATTTCTTCTTTCTCTCACCAAATTGTTGAGTCCTCTCTTATCCTCTCTCTCTAATCTCAGCCAAGTAGTTGTAAATATGAGCATATAAGCTTAATTGGACCATTTTATAGGACTAGACTAAGTTAAGTTAGTCATGGTGATTAGAGTTAATTAATTACACTTAGCTTTAATCAATTTAATCAGTTTATTCTAATTATTTTGATTCGAATCAATTTTCAATTAAAGTTGCCATAAAATTCTAAATATTAGTCAATTTTGGTTTCTGAAGCCGATTGAGTTTTCAATTTCTGATCCTAAGTTTGTAACTAGACAGATATTCCGTGTAATAACAGATAATTAAGCATTTAATCACACAATTAAACACACAATCATGCAATTAAGCTTACTGAAATAATATAATACAATAGTACAGAGGTTGGGGTCGTCACACTAGCATAACTTGAAGGGAAAACGAGTATTTTTAGAGAATTACACCCTTTCAATTCACTTACACTCTGTTCCTTGCTCGGTCTACTAAAAAGACAATATTTGGAGTTCGAAACGCGAGCCTCAAAACATTGTAGAGATGTTCGAAACTACGCAACCAAAACATTTTGAAAAAGAGTTTTTAAGAGGGTCAAAAATGGTTTGGCCAAAATGGGTATTAGGTTGGGATAGTTGGGATTAAAGCTTGAATTTTGGGTTTCCTGCTAAGGAATTCAAAAGATTTCACATTGCGACTTTTATCATCGAGTGTTCGAAATAAAACACCCTAATCTTAAGGTCGGTCAAAATGGGGTGTCTACAATGGGGTAAGCGCACATAACTACATAAAAAGTAAAGAAATGAGAATGAGTCAAGCCTTACGCATGAAAAATGGATGCAAAACATGAAAGAATGATGAAATAAATAAAACACGATGCCAAGATAGGGAAAACTCTAAATAAAAGGAATAGAGAAGAAAGAGATGAGAACACAAGCCTCTTATACTAAAGAAAGCCAAATAGTAAGAACAATAAAAACTAACTACTGATAATGCTACCAAATGAAAACGCATAAGAAGCTACCAAACAATACTACATCATGGAAGCAATCAAGTAATAAAGAAAATGAAAACAAGCTAAATCCACCATTCTCTCAATGGAAGAGAGAAATGATAGCCTTCCTCAATCACCAATGGATACAGAAAATCACATTATGATCAAGGAAGCAAAACAAGGAGAGAGAACTACCATACTCATCATGGAAGAAAGGATGAGATGATAGACCTTTTTGATCATCAAAGATATAGAAAATCAATGATGATCAGAGAAGAAATATACATGAAATAAAACTAGAATAAGAAGCAAATCAAATAAATGAGTAAGAATCTACATCGACTTTCATGAAAAACGAGCAAATAGATGCTTCAATTCATGTTAAAAGGGAATAAGAGAGTACATTTCTAGGTGGAAACCATGTTTGGCTTCCAAGAAAGTATAGAGAAAATAAGAGAAAGTAAGAGAAAATGAAAGAAAATGAGATTAAAAAACACTTCAGTCACCAATTTAAGCTCATGGATCACCCAATTAACCCCACAAGACAATCCTAAAAGCTCATTGGAATATAAGCAAGGATTGAATTATGAAAATTAAACTTGTTTGGATGATGAGAAAATTGGTGAGAAAGTGATGGAAAAATAAAGAAAATGAAGGAAAACAAGATAGTTATCAAAAAAGCTATAGGGTAGGACTACAACTCTCTATACAAGTCCAAAACTAATCTAAACTATCAAAAGAAAAACAAAATATGGGGTGTTTGGGAGGTGAGAAAATGAGAGAAAAAGCGTAAGAAAAACTAGAATTCAAGTAATCAAATCAATCCTATGGAGGGGTGACTAATCCCCTCCACTATCCGCAAGGCCCAGTCACATATTAAACAATCAAATTCAAAATTTCAGAATGTTTGGCGATGGAGAAAATAGATGAGAAAGTAATAAGAAAGTTTCAAGAGATTACCTCAAGTGTAGGAAGAGCTCTTTGATTGGCAATCCTCACTCTAGGCACCCTCAAGTCTTCAAATTCTTCTCTGTTCTCCAACAAGAAAAGCTTCAATCCATGGCTTCAATGATTTACGTATAGGTGTATGTATATATATATAGAGAGAGAGAGAGGGAGAGAGAGAGAGAGAGAGAGAGAGAGAAATTGAATAATTCAAAAGTTAGAGTATATGTGTGTCTCTAGGCTCATCTAATTCTTTTCTCCTTCATTTCTCTTGAAAGAGAGGTGTTTATATAGGGCAAGAGGTTGTTTAGTCCACAAATCATGCAAGAATTGCAAAGATGGCACCTCCACATACATGTGGAGGGACCATTTCCTCGAAACTACATTGTCTCTTGTCAATTTTGTCTAGCTAGCCAAAATATGGCCGGTTAGTCATAAAAGACCCTATTTTGTATGGCTAGGTCAATTTTGAAAAGAAAATAAGGTCTTTCTAGGAGATTCTTCTTATTTCCACTTATTCCTTCTTTGTCCTTGCTCGGTTATCAAAGGTCATAACATTTTGATTTGAAGGATGAGCTTGAACATGATGAAAGTGATTGGATTTATGCACGGCTAAAAACATTTTGAAAAATAGTTTTGATGGTCTAAGAACATTTGGCCAAAACAAGTGAAAGGCTAGGATCTGCTTTGAGATTAAACTTTATGCTAGAGAAATCAAGGTAACACGCATTCTGAATTTTTATCATCGGAGGCCTAGAGAAGGAACTCAAGTCTTAAGGCCGGTCAAAATGGGGTGTCTAAAGTTGCCCCTCTTTGACAAAGCTCGGTATGTCATTTCATGACGTGAGTGAATGTCAAAGCTCGAAGAAGACCATTTTGACAAGGTCGTTGTCACAACACAAACCCGTCCCTAGAGGTTTAGGCCATAACCGGCTAGTAATCCCAGATTACCCAACCTTAAAAGACAGAATCTCAAAGTATAATTAAAGGTTCAAGGGCTAAAGCAGAAGCAAAGTATAAAATTGTCCATTAAGCTATGCATACATGCTATGAACAGAAACAAATAAAACACATCACATTATCTTTTATACATAACCTAAGATCAAAACTAAAAACAAATGAACTATACAAAACCAAAGCTTTACGAGCTTGGCCAAAATAAAAACTAAGGCCTAAACATGGATGGCTTTACAAAAAGGGTTGACTCCAAAGCAGCTTCTAATGCTGGACTTCCGAATGGTCACCTACATAAATATATATGAATGGAGTGAGCTGAAAGCCCAATGAGTATTCTCAACATAAAGGGGGTTAAATGAATGAGTTCCATAACTTATCAAAACAATACAAGTTCTTGACATGATTAAAGCACGTTTCGGAAACGTATAATAACAAACACAGTTCACCAAACTTTTCGTAACTTAACACAGTGTGTAGTACTCAAAAGCCTTATTTAACTTGTCGAAATACCATACAGAACGTTCATCTAAAATGACTTCATTCAAAACACCCATATTGGTGACTCAGGCAAAACATCGCACTTGATGATTTATACGGAACATCATTTTGATGACTTATACATGTGATGAGCTCATTTGGAATGTCTTTTACATGTAGATACCATACAGTCGAGATGATATGGAACGTCCACTTGGACGACTTATACGGAATGTCAATTACATGTAGACACTATACAGAACGATTGCTATCATAGTCATGCGGAATAATCATCAAAGATCGACATCATACAAAACGTTTATAATGGGTCAATAGCTTATACAGAATGTACATGACAGATCAGAGGCAGAACAACAGTTATCGAAGATCAAAATACATTTTCCGTGTTGACACAATAGTTATTCAAAAAGGAAAGTCATTCATTCTTAGCAAAATCTCATTTTCAAAAAATGTATTATATCGTACACAAATCGGGGTTTCAAAGCATAGCTTAGTGTCTCAAAAGTACTTATTCGGAAAACTTGTCATATCTCATAACTTGTAACAAAGTATAGATTTCATAATTCATTGTATAGGAAAACCAATTTCAAAATAGCTTATACAAAAATATCTTTACGAAGATATTACTCACCTTGACTAGTTTGATGTTCTTCCTCCATGTTCGAACATACTGTAGACGCGCCCCGAACGTCCCGGGAAAATCCCGTTTTGTTCATTGGACTCACTACAGTTCAGACTCAATGTCATGGTTCTTAATTTGATCTTGCAAAGTGTAATGCGAGATTGATAAATCACCAAAGAGTCCAAATCCGGCAAATCATTTTGAAAAACTGATTTTTAGAAAGAAGTGCCAAACATGGACTGCTTTGCCAGATATAGAGTCGCCACCTAAATATTTTATTTTTGGGAAATTTAGGAAATCCTGACTCGTGCCTAAGGCCATATGTCCGTCATCACCAAAGTTGCCTCGCCTCGGGAACTTGGGTATGAGAGGGGAAGGTCATGCAATGAGCACCCCCGCTTGCCCGATCAAAGATCGGCCTTTACTAACATGATATCTTGTTTTTGAAAACACATGTGCTCTTATTCCGGTTATTAACCTAGAATTACTATGTGATGCGCACAGCATACAAATATAGACTGAATCGCCTAAGTTAGAACCAAAACATCTCATGTTTGTTTTTTAAAGCGGTTTACTACTCGCAAGTAGGCTAAAATGCGGATTTTGCCACCCTCAAGTGGGCTTGGAAAACATGGTGATTTGCCACTCTCAAGTGGGCTTAAAACTCGCAATCAATGAATTGTTCCAATTCAAGTAATCCAACCTTCACCCACAGGCATTCAGGCAGTTATATCACATAAGCAGTTATTCTCATGGCAAGCATGCTATCATGGCAGTCACTTACACACATGCAAGGATGCTAAAGCATAAACACTTACCGAGTATTCCGAGCCAAAGCAAAAGCTATGTTAGAAATCAATGCATGATCCTAGCTATGTCAAGAATGCCTAATGCAACACATACAAAATGCAACTAAGATAGGCTCGGCTATTCTAAAATGTCATGTGAAATGCAATTTGATACATGTATTCAAACAGGAATTGAAATACAATGCAGTTAGTATGATGCGCTGAGCCCGGTGCATGCAAGACAGATGAATGGATGCAAACATGCGAGCATAAGGATGCTAATTGAAACATGCCCTAAATCTAACCATTGAAAGCAGGTAAGTAAAAGGGAGAGAGACGTGGGGTTGGAAGACATTCACACACGCACGCACACTTATTACAAAATTCGCCCTCTTCGACGGAGGGTCCGAATAACAAGCTAACTAGCTAATCTAAGCTAATTTAATTAAACTAGTTATTACACAACAAAATGAATAACAAGCTACAGCTATTTATTACACAACTCTAATTAATCAACGAATTAACTAAGTAAGCAATTTAAATAAGCATGTAAACTAAATGAAGTAGGCTGCCCTAGCTCTGCCTTGGATGACAAAGGACGCATGCATGCTCGAGTCGCCTTGTTCGGAAATCTCTCGCGACGTCCCGATTTGCCTCTGTTTGCAATTGATCTCAGAAACTTGCACCAAGCTCCAGAGAGATGAAAAATCTACCTTGGGAATCTGTAGGGATCCTGCCGACCAGATATTGTCCTTGGAGACCACCTGCCGACCACTTTCTGTGGTGAAAACCAGAAAAAGTGGTCGGCCAGCCACTTTATCTGGTCGGGTCCCGACCAGTTTTTTGCTGTTGGTTTATGGTTTTCTGCAACAGAGGGCAAGAAAGGGGGCATGGCAAAGTATTCGCAACACATGTATGCGTGACCACCCTCCCTATCATTACATAAGCCTCAAGGGAGTGTAGGCCTCGACCCTCGAGCCAACCAATCACGCATCTCGATGCATGATGGCCGAGGGGCCGAATTGCGCAACTCAATATGGAATGAATGCACATACAAACACCTAAAGCCTAGAACTCCGTCATGTATAGTCAAGAGTGTCGGCGATCGGGAATCGAGGTACGTTTCATCACTTCAAGTATGAAACGTCTCTTGTTTCCCATGTTTGGACTAACTCCTATCCCAAACACAATGCAACAAACATGGCATGCACAATGCAACTTCAAGTATGCAACCTAATGCGATACAACTTAGACATGCAAACATGCAAGGGATGGACATGTAAACATGCGACTAGCATACACAATGCTATGAATTACATGGCATACACAATGCTCATGACGTTTGCGTACACAATGCACATGGTAACTACCATACATAATGCAATGAAAATGGCATGCACAAGTGTAATGATCAATCATGCAACAACATGGCATACTCAATGCTATGAACCACATGGCATACTAAATGCACAATGGACTTAAACCAAGATGGATAGGCCTCAGCCATGTCCAAATCAGTGGCCAATGGTGATGAAACCAAGGCAATAAAACACATACAAGCATGCACAATGCAAGGGCCCAAGCCTAAGGCACAAAACACAACTTTCCAAAAGCATTGAAAGGATGCAACATGGAATACAATGGCATATGTTCCAGCACTGAAATCATCTACCAAGTGGTGTCATATCATGCAAATAGCTTAAGTAAAGCATGCCAAGAGACCCGAAATACAAAGCTAGTCAAGGGCTACCATACCAAGCAATGCTCAAATGACCTAAAGCACTCAAAACAGACCTAGGGCAGGTCAAAATGGTAGCAAAAACATGCTAGACTCGCAACAAAGGTGGCAAGAAAGATAGGCTCCTGAATTAGCTCGCAAACAAGGCATAAGGGCACAACTCTTAAACACAATGAAAGAGTGATAATCATGAGGGCATGGCAGAATTTTATGGTTTGAAATTACCTACTGAATGATTCCATATCATGCAAATAGCTCAAATATGACATGCTAGGGGGCCCGAAGTGCAAGGCTAGCGAAGCCAAATACACCATAGCTATACAAAACCTAACATGCATGACCAAAACTACTTAAATCAGACCTCAAGCATGTTAAATCAAAGCCAAAAATGCACTGGAGGGGAGCCAAAACATGCTAGAATAATAGGCTACAATATCATGCAAACAAAGCTAGTAAACAAGATTTGCACTGCAAGCATATGAAGCATGCAAGAGGCTACCAAACCAGCCAAAAACAGAGTCATGACATGTCAAATGATGACCAAAAACCCACTGAAATGGAGCTAAAACATGCTAGATTGACATGCTACCTTGATGAGCCATAAACGGAAATACACTACACATATAAGAAGCATGCCAAGGGTGACCAAACCAACCATGGACAGAGTCTAGGCAGGCCCTAAAAGTCACCAAAAAGTGCCTGAACCAAGCCTTGAAAGTATGAAAATGTATGCTCCTTTGATAGGCCAAAAATGTAAATAAACAAGACAAAAAGAGAGAGAGGCTCACCCCTCTCTGATTTAGGACCTCAAAACCACATGCCAACCACTGAAAATCCATTGGATTTCAGTGGCTAAAAGGCCAAGCAAGGATTAGCTCAAAGGCCCTAAGACATGGCACAAAACAAGGCCTAAGAGGGGGTAGACCACCCCCAACACCAACAAGGCCTCAAACAAACATGTTAAGGACTGAAAAACAAAGCTTTTTGTAATTTAATTGCTAAGCCAAGAGAAGCATGCAAATATGGCTAAGAGTGTAATCAAAAAACAAAGCTTAAAGAGGAGCAAAGGGGTTACCCTTGAAGCACTGCAACAATAGCAATTCCTCCAGCCCAAAACCAACTCTTATGACCCAAAAACCACCTCCAAGGATCTTAGTTCAAAATATGGTGGTGTGTGGCTAGGAGTTGTAGTGCAAAAAGTGAAGGAACCACACTCTTTAAGGCACCAAATATAGAAATATAGAGGGAGATATATGCTTGCCTTAGGAAATTTTCTGAACCTCTCCCATGGAGAGGGAGGCTCTCTCTTATAGAAAAACAAGAGTTAAAGCTTCTTAGAGAAGCTAAAACTTGGATGCAATCGTGTATGGAGGATACAGTCTGTGCCCTCCAGCTGGCATAGCTGGCATCCACACAGTCTGCCAAAATAGAAGGAAAGCTGCCGACCAGAAAAGGTGGTCGACCTGCTACTTTTAGTGGTCGGACCGACCACTCAAAGTGGTCTCCCAGAAAAAAAAGTGGTTGGCCAAGGGAATTGGTGGTCTCCACACTAAAAGCAAGCCAATGGTGGGGTGGGAAACCAGAAAATGTGGCCCAAAGACCAAGAAAACCAGTTTCCTGACCAGAAAATCGACTGGCAGGGAGAAAAGTGGTCTCCAAGGATAAAAGCTGGTCTCCCACCCTTGTACCACTTCCCAAACATGGAAAGTAAGGTTTGTACCCAAGACAAACCAAAACGGATGCAAGACGAGGGTTCGGGAGGCAAGACGCGCGGCCGAGAGCCCCGAAAACCAGCTACCGAGCATCAAAAGTGGCGTACGATCACAAAAGTGGTCTCCCAGACCACAGTGTCCCTCTAGACAGAGGAAACAAGGTGTGTTCCAAAAACCATGCCAAACGGAGAATGTTAAGCGGTCTCGAGCCGAGGCGCACGGCCGACGGCTACGAAAATCGAAAACTAGTCTCCGAGTGGAAACAGTGGCCTACGACCACGAAAAGTAGTCTACGACCACTAAGAGATGGTCTACAAGACCTCTCCCTCCCTCTGGGGAGAGAAAACAAAACTTGGTCCGCGGACCGAGTCAAAGTACAAAGGGTCCCGAGGTCCAGAGGCGAGGCTCCCAGCCAAAACTCCGAAACTCGAAACGAGCACAACAAGTACTATCACCGAGCGTTCAATCGACGACGCCTGAGTTTTAAGGACGGTCAAAAATGGGGTGTCTACACATACACATTACATATAACCATACACATTGTAACACATATTCGAATCAAATCTCTTATTATCTTTTCTAATTCAATTCCTTATGTTGGTTTCTTATTTATTAATCCTCAATGAGTCATATTTCATGCCTAAGAATGCTCAAAAAACATGAGGATGGAAATACGAACACAAAACATCTTTTCAAAATATGCTAAAACAGGGTCTTCGCTCGAGCCAAACCTTCGGTCGTTCGAGTATTCACAGAGGTCTGCAAAAGTACTTAATGGGTCTGATGTGCGCTCAAGCCAACTTTTCGTTGCTCGAGCGAATGCAAAGCATACACTCAGTTCGCTTAAGCCAACCTTTGGTCACTCGAGCGGTCTGCAAAGATGCTGGAAGCTCTCAAAGTTCGCTCGAGCCACCTTTTGGTCACTCAAGCGATCTGTGAAAATTCTGGGTTTCAAAACTGAAAGTTGAGCTTCCATACACCAATTCAAAGCCTTAGGCCATGCATGGCTTGTTCAAAAAACATAGAATCATTTTAGAAAACATATATACGTAACCCTTAAAAAACCATTTTTCCAAAATCTGTGTTTCAAACCAAAATTGAACTCAAAAGTTCATGCATGTAAGATTTTCCAAACTCTTTTCCCAAAACTCATGTATTTAACAAAATGGAGCTCAAAAGCTCCATACATGTAACAAAATCCTTTCCAAAACATGAATTTAAGAGTTAAAACATGATGAATCAAAGATACATGTACAAATTAACTCTCAAACTCAACATGGACGATCAAAACCAAACTCAAAATGGTAAAACTCAACATATTCATGCATGCATGTGAAGCTACAACACTTTCTTGACCTTCTTTAACAAAATACATGCAAATGATCATATTTACTCCATGAACTCAACTTATCTTCAAGAATTGAGGGTACAAAACTCACCTAAAGCCTTCAATTACTCCTATTCTTGCACAATCTAGGTTCCTCTAGCAAAACCTTCAAGTTCTACTTCAATCTCTACACTTTGTCTCTCTAGAATGAGAGTTCACACTCTCTCTAAAATGTTCTCTTAGAATTTTGCACTCAAATGAAGAAGAATGAGCTCAAGAATGAGCTTATAACACATATATATAGCTAGGATAGCTTAATACATTAATTAGAACATTGGAATAATTAAACACAACTTAACTTATCAAACTGAATCAATTTTTAATCAATTTTACCAAATAGTTCTAAAAATTCCAATTAGTCTATTCATGTAGCTAATTTCAGTTTCTGATATCATTTAAGCCTTCAATTTTGCATTCTGAACAGAAATCATAATAAGTAGTTTTCAAAACAAACAGATATACACAAATTAATCACAAAGCACATATCATAATTAAAAATTAACACTCAATTAAATAAATATAATTATGATATGCATGTTAGGGTCGTCACAGCCCTAAGACTTGGGCAAACAAATAAGATGCAAATACAGTTGGTTGGACACAAGGGTTGCCTACGTATCCCTTTGTAAGGAATCAAACCAACATAGTTCGGGGGCAGGATGCAAATGAAATGCTTGAGACACAATTGAAAGTTGGACTTATATGCTTCGCGAAGCCGGTTGTTTGAAAGTAGGGCTTACGTGTACCACACTGCCAGAAAGGTTTTAAAAACAGTTTGGAAATTTTATACAATGGAATGATGATGCGAAGATAACAATATGTAAGGCAAGCCTCATGCAAAAAGCATGCTAAAGGATGCGAATATGAAGAATAAAACCTTTCTGTGTTTCCACACATCAAGGAGGTAAACAAATACCAAACAAAGTGATTAAGAATGTGCATCGCATACAAACGTGTTTCACACGAATGGAAAAGAAGGGGAGTGCATTGCATACAAATGTGTTTCACACAAATGAGAAAGAAAGGTGCATCACATGCAAACGTGTTTCACACGAATGAAAAAGAATGGTGCATCACATACAATTGTGTTTCATACGAATGAAAACAAACAATGCATCGTATACAAATGTGTTTCACACGAATGAAAAAGAAGGGTGCATTGCATACAAATGAGTTCACACAAATAAAAAAGAAGGGTGCATCACATATAAACATGTTTCATATGAATGAAAAAAAAAAGAAAAAAAAAAAGGGATCTGTTAATGCTTTCTACACTTCAAGATGGTTAGTGGAAACATACTCCAAAGACTTGCATGCGACCGGCAACAACAATAGGGCACTCAAATCCTGACCTACCAGTCAACAAAGTTGAACCCAAGGGTACAGGCCAGACACACTTCATGCGAGTAGAGAAAAGGTTGTTCAAACATGTTACCACACGGGTGATATAAGAAGGGAGTATGTAACCAGAAACTTGCATGCGACCGACAGTTATAGCAATAGGGAACTCCAATTCTAACCTACCAGTTAACAAAGGCGAGCCCCGAGATGCAATCCAAACACATTTCATATGAATGGAGGAAAAAGGTTATAACCAACTCTAAACATATTTCATGCGAAAATGGGGAATGCAACAAGATAAAGCATGTAACGTAATAGATACAACAAAAGTTCAGACAAAAGTTTCCTTCCTCACAATTGATTGGATTTCATTCCAATGGATACCCTTAGCTTGATGGTTGACTTTTTTTTCTTTTTCCTTTCTTTTTCTCTTTTCTTTGCTTTTTTTCTCTTTTTCTTTTTTCCTTGGTTTCTTTCTCTCTTTTTGGTTTCTTTTATCCGTTTCTTTTTGAAGCAATAAAAACACTAAGGGAAGAAATTCTATGATGGTGAGGTCTGAAAGCTGTCATGTGCTTTGCCAAAATGATTGCCTAAAGAGGAAGAGAATCTCCAGGACAGTGGAGAATACCACGCACAATTCTGAACCTATCTTCACAAATTTGCAAAAGAAACAACTTAAAATTTTGAACTCATGAAGGGCTTTGCACCGATAAGTCAGAACCCATTCAAACCATTTGGGGGATCCTTCTCAATACTCGAGCTCATTAACAGAATCTCATTCAAAAAACAAATTCAAAGCTTTTTCTATTTTTAAAAGGTCACACATGCATTACTGTAGGCATAATAAAATGATCAAAAACTTGACACCTGCTTTCCTATTTTAGAAAAATGAAGACTGAAGGGTACACGAGAGCGACTCAAAGGAAGAGACTCAACTGCCGCAACAACACAAGAAAAGACAACGAAAATAAAACTCACAACTCAACTATTTATAGGACACAACTCAAAACAAAATCGGCATCCTTGAGACAAAAAAAGGGTTTTCACTCTTCAAGTCCATCTGCAAAATTCATGAAAAACTTCAAGTAGCCCCTGGAAGGGTCCAAACCAGCCTTTAATTCAGCATTGCTAACATCCATACCCAGCAGGATTGATTTCAAACTTTCAAATTGGGTCTCGCAGATTGAGCCTCACAATTACCCTAGTAGTCCCTACACACCTCCTTGACCGTCCTGGCTAGGGTCGAGGTTGGTTGTTGGTAAGCCATGGATGGGATTTATGTTATGGAGTGGCAATCTATTGCATTCAGAGAGAGGTTTATTGACAACTTTGGGATTTTCAGGTAGGGTGATAACCTTATTGTCAATCAAGTCTTGAATTTCATGGCAAAGGCGGAAGTAACGGTTAGTGTGATGACCGTATTGCTGATGAAATATGCAATATTGGATAGGGTCGTGTCTAGATGGGAGAGGGTTAAGGAGAGGTCGAGGATTGAGAGGTGTGAGATACCCTTTCTCCATCAGTACTTTCAAAGCGAGGGTTGGGCTCATATGGAGATGGGTGAAGGCTCATTTTTTGAGAAAAGGAAACATCAGTGTTAGAAACATTGGCAAGCAAGTTAGCGGGTGTTAGCTGGATATTCATGGGCTTGGGACTAGAATCAGGATGGGTGTTTCTGGTCAAGTGTCCCTTTTCATTGTTTGACATTCCCTTGTTTGCCCGCTTGTGATTCAAAGTACCCACAACCTAGCTTTTCTCATTGAATTCATCCATAGTAACCCCCACTTGAGCATTGGTGTGTTGAGTAGCAAAAGTTTCATCCATAACCCTTTCAACAATTACAAGGACTTGCCATTGGTCTTTAGAACTTCGACTACCTGTCGGAGATGTGCACAAGGCTCAATAGTCACCCCAGACTTATTCTTGCTACTTGCTTCAGCCCTATCAAAGAGTCAGACGGTTATATTTGGGCAAGGCCTGTTTGCTTTCGATTGGCCCATTCCATTTTTATCTTGTCCCAAGATTGGAGAATTCTTTGGTACAAACTCTCCAGCATAAGGTGTAGTAAAGGACGAGTCAGAACCCCAAAGGTTAAATTTGCCACCGTTCCTTGAAGGTTTTCGATGGGTTCGGCCATTTGGCGCCCTTGGTGCATCCGAACCGGATTGGGTGTATCCATCATGCACAAATCAATATTTTTGAAAATGAATACCTCTGGCCTAGGCAAATGGGATGGGGTGATATATATACTGGGGTCGAATGTAAGAGATAGTGAATGGATGATGTTAAGGTGAAGAGGAGGTACTTGGTCATGGATGAGAAGTGGGTTGGTGGTAACATTAGGTTCTTGAGGGGAAGCTATCATCTGGTTGTCGATGAGATTCTGAACCTCATGACGAAGGCGGTAGCAACGATCAGTGCCATGACCGCATTGTTGATGGTACGCATAGTATTTGGTGGGTTTATGTCTAACAGGAAGTGGGTCAGGAAGAGGTTGGGGATCAAGGGGTTTGAAATACCCTCTTTCCATCAGGACTTTTCGTGTGCTGGTTAGGTTCATATGAAGGGGGGTGAAAGTTCTGCCTTGAGCTTAGGTTGGGCCGACTATTTGTGGGTTGGTATTGGCAAAAGGGTCGACAGTTTTGGGGTCAGTAATGACGGTATTGATTTCAGTGGGTTTAGAAATAGTGCTACTGTTAGCATTTGTACTCCTAGAAAACACCCTCTTTATTGGTTTGCTTATTCTAGAAATAATCCATTTGTTAAATGCACTCTCAATCTGAACCCCTAATTCATGCAAATTTTTGAAAGTGAACAGTGGAGCGACTATTAACTTTTGTAACATATCAGGTTCAAGGTTCTGCACCACTATCCGCACTTGGTCCCTCTCATAAGGTCTATCTGTCATTTGTGTTGCCTTACTCTCCACCTTGCAACAAATTCCACAAAAGGTTCTTAGGATTCTGGTGGGTTGCTTCAAGCTCTTGAGTGGTCATTTCAATTTAGGTATTGTAAAAATACTAATTGACAAACGCCTCAGCCAAATCTTCCCAATTTTGCTTCACTTTATCCTCCAACAGGGTTCTTCCATACAGAGAGAGTTTTTGAGGCTTAGTCAGACCCATCGGTTTTAAGACGTCCGAGAAAAGCCAAATATGTACCATAGAATCTCCAGACCCGTTGAAACAATTAATGTGTGGCATTTTGAATCTGTCTAGGAGCCTTACGGCAGCCTCAATGTACCCATCGTCAATGTCGGGAATGGAGTTAATTCCCTGTGCCTTTTTCAATTGCTTCTTGAGGTTAGCAATTTTTAACAAGGTCTGGTCGAGATCATTAATATCAAAGGGAAAAAGCCCCTTATTAGGCTACACTAGGGATCTGAAAGCTCGAGCTTGAGCCAACCCTTCTCGAGGATCTGGACCATGCAAATCTTCAGCTGGCGAAGGTGGGTCAAAGTTCAGCTAGGGACCCAGGAACCCAGGACTGGATGTGTAGTCGATGCCCCAGATGGGCGTTGCATTTCAACAATGGTTTCATCCTGCATGGCAATTCTCTGGTTTTAGTGTATCCATGGTTTTTTGAAAGGTCGTTATCATGGCCACAACTTCTTCTAGACTCTATGCCATCATTGGTCTACTGAGTTGGCAATTGGGGAAATGGATGGATGTAACCTAAGAGCTGATTAACAAGGATTTGACCCGGTTACACTCGATGTATCTGAATTGGATTAATGGATTTGACTAATTTAGGCTTTTTCAGACTGGATCTTTTGGCATTGGATGGATCTTTTTTGAGCTAGCCTTTTGGGATCAAATGGACTGGACCTTTGCTGAGTGGGTTTTTCTGGGATTAAATGGACTGTGATGGATTAAGGCTTTTCGGGTTGGATTGGGTTGGACCTTTGTTGAGTTGGGTACTGCTCCTTCTTTGGCTTAGACAATCCTAGCATTAAAAACAAATGTCCCATCATATTAGGATATCAGGTATGTTGGTCAAAACAAAGCAAGACACAATTTTTGGCCCTGATTCTGGTTCTGGTTCTGATACTTTCTGTGATAACCCTGTTCCGTATTATGCTAAATGGTCCTTATTATAAATGTGATTATGTGTTTGATATAATTTTGTGTGCCATTATGTGAGAATATGTGGTTTTGAATTTCTATCTGTTCACCGTAGGAATATCTATTTGATTATCCGCTTTGGAAATTAAATTGAAGGCCTTATCGGCCACGAAACCCGAAATTGATTGCGCCATTGTGATTAGCGTAATTTTTAGAGCCTACGGTGAAATTTAATTGGAAATTGATTCGGATCAAAATAATTAGATTCAGAACAAATAATTAAGTGCTCAATTATTTGATATTAAAATAATGTAATCTAGTGGGGCTATAAAAGGGCCACTGTGTGTTCAATTCCTCTCTTTAGTCCATTTTGGCTGATTTTAACTCTTAGAAGAGAGAAAGGGTCGGCTAGAGAGAGAGGAAGAAGGAGAGTTGGATGTTTAGCTCAAGTTTATGAAGATTGGAAGGCCAACTCTAAATTTGACCATAATTTGGGAAGATTGGAGCCTTTAGGTAAGTGAATTCATGAACTTTAAATTGTAATTTTGTGAGTTCAAGTTTGATTAATGGTCAAGAACATGAATTTAATTGAGTATGATGAATTTGGGTTGGTTTTGTTGAATTTAAGGTCAACGTATGCATGCATGTGTGTAATTGCTTTGAATTTGCATGTTTGACCACAAAATGTATTATCCATGTAAGTTTTTAGTTGAAGTCCATGTATTTGATCATCTCTTCACCAATTAAGTTGAGAATAATGGGTATCTCCCACATGCAAGTACAAACCATGGAGGTGTTAGTCTTGAATGTTTGAATTTAATGTGTTGGTGATGAGTTTGGGTCAATTTGAGCCATGCATGTGAGTAATTCATGGAATTGGACTTCATAACGTTGTAATTTAGTGTTTGTACCATGTTAGTACATGTATATGTGAAGTTTGAGCTGAAATTATGTGTTTGGAGCCTTTGAATGTCAAGTTGAAGCTCAAGAACATGTTCTGGAAAACCCAGAAAATTTGATGTCCGCTCAAGCGGGGAAACCGCCGCTCGAGCGTGAATTTCGTGCACCCAGTATTTTTGCAGACTTGGATCTCCGCTCGAGCGGGGAAGTTCACGCTCGAGCGGGGAGCTATGTAGACAGACCTTCAACTCGAGCACCAGACTTCACGCTCGAGCGTAATTTTGATGCATCCAGCACTTTTGCAGACCTCATGGGTCCGCTCGAGCGGGGAAGTCCACGCTCGAGCGGGGACCCTGTTTTCTGAAATTTTGAAAAGGCATTCTGAGTTTCGTTTTCCGTCCTCTTTCACTTCTAAGTACTCTTAGGCATACATTGAGCATTGTAATTGAGTTAAAGAGATAAGAATGAAGCCTAAATAGGAAAATGTGAATTTAGAACGGATTGAATTGTTTGTGACCCTTTTGTGTTCATGGAATGTATCGGGTCGAGCTCCAGGGCAAACCAACCAACCGATCACTGTGAGTAATATCTTAACAAAGATATCTAAAATATGTTATTGTCCAATTCCTTACGTCCATGTAATTTTTATAAGATTCGTTGATTCGATTGGTGGATAATGTTTGCTATACCAAATGAATGGGCCAGAGGCCGTTTTGACATGAATGAATGGGCCAGAGGCCGTTTTGACAAGCATGAATGGATGGGCCAAAGGCCGTTTTGACAAGAACGAATGGATGGGCCAGAGGCCGTTTTGACAAGCATGAATGGATGGGCCAGAGGCCATTTTGACAAGAACGAATGGATGGGCCAGAGGCCGTTTTGACAAGAATGAATGGATGGGCCAGAGGCTGTTTTGACAAGAACGAATGGATGGGCCAGAGGCCGTTCTGACAAGAATGAATGGATGGGCCAGAGGCCGTTTTGACATGAATGAATGGGCCAGAGGCCATTTTGACATGAATGAATGGACCAGAGGCCGTTTCGACATGAATAAATGAATGGGCCAAAGGCCAGTTTGACACGAAAAACAGTTTGACACGAATGATAGTTTGACACGAATAACAGTTTGACACGAATGATAGTTTGACACGAATAACAGTTTGACATGAAAGTATGAATGGGCCAAAGGCCAGTTTGACCTGAATGATACGAATGAATTGGGCTCGAGGCCGTTTTGATGTGTTTGGAACCGCAATTACTTAACTTACATATGTCTATGTATGTGTGTATTAGTTAGAAATATAAACTGGGCCCAAGGCCATTTGAGGTATATTGTTCCAATGTATATCTTTTATTTGATATTATTCACTGGACTTTTGCTCACACTCATTCATGTGTTTGTAGGTGAGCCAAGAGAGGTCCAGACCCAGTCTCAGTGGAGTCTGTATGGAACAACCAAAGTTTTGAAGAGTCAGCCTTTGCGTCTCACGCACGAGACACGTCTTCGCCCTTTTGCCATTCTGTGTATTTCGTCATGTTGGCAAGGACTTTGGTATACGTCTGTGTATAGTTTTGTTTGGCTGACTTAGATTTGAATGATCCTGTCTGTACAGAACCTTATGCTACTATACTTTCTGTTGTGAGTTATTAACATATGTAAATGTGGAATGTTATGATGTGTATATAAGCACGGCTCTATGGACAAAGTTTTAAATTTGCTTCCGTTTGGCCCCTTTACTCTGATGAGTTTTGTCTTATTTGGTTTGAGGCCGTAGGTAATCTCGTGATTACTGGCCGGTTATGGCCTAACCCATAGAGGCGGATTCGGGTCGTGACACTTTCCCACCATATCAAACACAAACCTTCTAGATTTCGACCTAAATTCTGATTCTGATATAACCTTCAAGTTTGAAAGGAATCGCCCCAAGATTAAGACTCTTTAAGGATTGCATCACATATATTTCCAAAGATTTCACATTTTGCACAAAAGCATTCAAAACACCCCTATGAGAGGTTAGGGTTTCCATGTCCTAGCTTTGGAGTGATCTAGAGTTTCACTATCTAAACAAGTGGCTTCATAACATCTTGAATGTGGGAGAGTATCCAGTCCTATTTTGAATGGTGGTCGCTAAAGCTCACTACATGCACTAGGCCGATTGGTCCAAAAGGGTACCTCAGCAAGATTACCTAATATACCTCTCACACCTAACACCAAGAAGTGAAACGAGGATCAAGCGGTATGGTGATAATTCAAATCTAAGGGTTGTGTTTCCAACATGGCAGAGCCCACGACTGGCCAGCCTTTTGGCAAGCTTTTTAGGCAAGCCGTCCACGAATAGCAGACGGAAAACACAGTGACTTATGAGTACCATGCAAATACAATGCAAAGAACATACATATGTAGATAAAATTTCACATCATGAAGTCCAAGTCAAGTTCTCTAATATCCCCAGCAAAGTCGCCAGAAACTGTAACTTGCTTTTCGTGCTCCTCTGAGGGGTTTAGTCTCCTTGGATACGATAGCCCTACAGTTCGGACTCTTGTGGTTCTGAATCTAGTTTCACAAGTGCAATGTAAAACAAAAAGAGCACAATGAGTCCAAATCTGGCAAATCTTTAGAAAATCCATTTATCACCGGAGATGCCAAAAATAGATTGCATTGCCAGATTTCAGAGCCGCCACCTAAATATTTTTGAGAAATTTAGGAAACTTGTGACTCATGCCAAAGTCCACTTGTCTGTCATCACCAAAGTGTCTCAGTTTGGAAACTTAGGTATGAGAGGAGAATGTCATGAATTGAGCACCCCACTCACCCGATCAGAGATCGGCCTCTACTAATCATGATGTGATTTTTATGTATATTATATGCTCTTATTCTGATTATTAATGCTAACATTACCATGTAAAGCACACAAGTATAGACTATTTCTCCCACTTTGGAATGCTTTGATTTCATGTTTGTTTGAAAAGAATTTTGAATATGCGCTACTTGAAAGGCAAGCTCATATGTACATTAATCAAAGTCAACCCAATTTAAGCAACATAGCCTTCATCCATAAGTATTCAAGAGGCATATCAAATAAGCACAGCCTTATAGTAATATGCTTGTTATGGCAACACTAACATACATGTGATATACTAAAGCAAAAATACTCACCTAGTACTCAACCGAGGCAAGCCAAAATAGAAAAAAAAATAGTTAGAAAAATGCATGCTCTAATATGCAAGTGACTAATGCAACACATACAAAATGCAACTACTAGGTTCAGTTTATTACCATGACATATGGCTCAACTCAAAGCATGCGTTTAGCGCACGTATTCAAGTAAGTAAGAAATGACAATAAAGTTAGAATGATGAACCAAACCCAATGCATGCAAAAGTGTATAAAATGTAAAACGTGATTCTACCATTATAAGCACGTAAATAAAAGGGAGAAAGAATGGGGGTTGGAAGACATACACAATATTACAAGTTTGCCCTCATACAAGAGGGTCCGAATGTCCAAATGTTTAAACTAATTATTACAACACAAATAAATGAATTAAGTAAACTAACTAACTAGCTATTACCAACAACCAAATTTAACTAGCTATTACAATTTTGAATTAATCTAATTAATTTAAACATACAACTATCAAAGCATTAATTTAAAGGACCACGGGAAATGAAACGTCATACGCGCACGAATGAGAACGTCCTCTCGGAAACCTCTTTATTTTGCTGCCAGAAACTATGCTGCTTGCAGTCAAAAAAATAATCTGTTTTTACCTCAACTCATGCTCTGTTCTGCCATGAAAATGATACTACTTGCACAAAATATGGTAGCCGGCTGGCCTTGGAAAGTGGTCAGCCGTACTGGGAGGTGGCCGGCTGACCACTGTTTTGGGTACTGCCCTGTTGCCACAGAACTGAAACAGAGCAAAAACAGAATGTTTCCAGGAGATGTTTGTCCTTTCTGCTTCTCCCTATCATGAAACTTATCAAGGAAAGAAGAGACTCGATTCACAAACCATCAATTAAAAGTTGTTGTGTGATGATCTATGAATCGATGGGACAAAGGCTCAACAAATGGAAATAAAAGACCAACAAAACCATCTCCCTATCATGGAGTTACCTAAAGGGAAGTGGTAGGCATTGCTTCTTGACTCATTAGCATCACTAAAGAGTATGTAATGATTCAAGACTCAATGGGTTCAATATAACGTCTGATTGAACCCAATTCAATTTTATTATTTTTTGCCTCTTTCAGTTCAATTTTATTAACCTCTTTTATATTACCTTACCATTCTTTATTCATTTTCGTCCAAAAGTGATAATTACGTCCGCTAATGAAAAGAAGTGTCAAACAAGAAGTTGTGCTTAGCATGAGAGAAATGTAATGCCCTGGTAATGAACCTCCGAAAAGATTAAACCATTAAGCATGGAAGGTCTCTTTCTCATGCTTTGAACAACAATCAATTGTTTGAAACAACTCTTAAACAAAGAAAACCAAGAAAGGAAGGAGGTTGCAGAGATGATTATTACAAGTGTGAGTATATGTATGAAAACTATGGAATAAAAAGCTATCAACTCAAATAGATTGGTGTCTAAGGCCTAAACCGCCAAATTTATGAGGACTTACAACAATACAAGCATAGTATTCAAAGCATAAATTAAATAAACAACTAAAACAGCACCAAAAACTAAGAAAATAGTGCTAAAAATTAGTATGAAAAGCAAGGGAAAAACAAGTAAAAGAAGAGGAGAACAAAGCTAGTAAGCAAGCCTAAGGAAGGGTGACTATGTTTTGGACCTCAAAATCACATGTTTTAGCCTCTGAAAACTCAGAAAATTAGTAGCTAAAAGTTGAGAAACAAGTGGGAAACACAAAGATATAAGCTATGGAATAAGGTTCAAGGAAGAGTAGTTAACCCCTCCACCTTTGGTAGATTTTAAATCACAAGTTTCAACCCACAAAAACAATCCAAAAAAAAGTATAAACACCAAGAAAAAGATGAGAGAAGAGTAGGTTAAACAAGGCAAAAGTTATACCTTTGAAGAGAAGATACTCTTTGGTCCACAAACAACAAAGTGTTCACCCTCAAGAGCTAAAATTTTGGCTTAATAATCTTAGCAAGGAGCCTCAAATTTTTGGTTTAGGAAGTGTACGTATAGTGTATGTACATTGCAAGATAGAGAGAGAGAGAGTGTTTGGCAAGTTTTTGGCTTTTGGAAATTTTTTCTAACCTAAGGTCAAGAGAGGTGGTCATCTATTTATAGAAAAATAGGTTCCTCAGTCGAAAATATCTATATGGAGCCAACTAGTGCAAGGCATGCACAAGGGGGGACAGCTGGTAGCAAATATCTGTCTGCCGGGAAACATGGTCTGCCTGCCAATAAAATTGGCCTACCGGTGGCCAGCAGGCCACTGAGTGGTCAGGCTAGAAAAATTAGGTTTTGGTCCAAAGGAAGTGCAAGGTTTTAGGCTCTGAAACTCAAAATCAAAGCTCTTTGCTAAAAAAATTGAACGGTTTGTACAGCGTACTAATTCATCATTGAGTATTCACCATGAGGCGTCCAAATCTTAAGGGCAGTCAAAAATGAGGTTCTACAGTGTATGGAGCCGTCTTATTCTGGAAAGTAATGTTTTATAAAAAACATCTCAGGAAGCAGTGCTTATAGAGAAGCACCTCAATGTTTGATTGAAATTCGGCTTATGGAGCCGCCTTATTCTGGGAAGCAATGTTATTTTGAGAACATCTCAAGAAGCGGTGCTTATGGAGAAGCACCTTAGTGAATGCAACAATGGTAGTGTAAGGGGATGCACCTTAATTGAATATAGAATAAGTAGTGTAAGGGAACGCATCTTATTTGAAAAACACTATAAATAAAAAAAGGTACATGATGCATTTCTTAGGACGTAGCTAGCATGGAAAGCAGTGCACGATGAATAATGTGATATATGCATAGTATATAGAGCGATACATGATGCACTTTATGAGATGAGTAGTATGGAGAGTGGTGCATCACATATCTCATGAAATGAATGCAAAGTAGTGTGAAGGTAACACCACATTATGCAACGAAGTATGACAATTTGTGCAACTTATTGAAATGTAACTAAAATAAAAACAACTCCATGGGCTATACCTAAACACAAATCGATGCAATCCAACATAACTCAGTTATTGATATTTACACGTACAAAACAAAGTCAAGAGCTAGAGCAACTAATCATGTAGTTCAAATCAAGTAAAGTGTATGAGAGCATGAATGGATAAACCAAAGACAATATATTAATCAAAGGGAAGAGGGCAACCAAAGAGAGTCTTGAATTGGTCGGGGATAACTTTGAAAGGCTGAATCATATCAAAATCATCAAGGGGGTGAGCTCACCCTAACCCAAGAAAAAGTGCCTGATAGATAACATGAGTAGACTGGGTGAAGAGTATGGTTCATGCCCTTTGTTTAGTTGATAGCCCAGCCAAATTTACTCTTGCCCCTAGTGTCCAATCACTGTTTGCATTTTTCAACATTATACAGGCGCATGTGATGGGGATTATCAGATCATAGAACAACTGCCAAGCAATCATACTCACACTTCTCACATGCCACAGAGTGTTGAGAAATTATTCTTGTCCCTGAAGTATTGATGGATTTCTCACATACACTTTGTAATGACCATGGACTTGACGCCCCTTGCGTGGGCACTCTCAGTTTGTTTATGACTTCCACACATGCACTTGTTTTGAATTTAAGCAAAGATTCATGTATGGAATTTTGACCATGCCATTCTATTGAACTTTGAGCCATGCACACACTAACCGACACAAGAGAGACTCGATGAGCGCAGACCGAGACACATACTCGACACGAAAATAATAAGACTTGCAACTGACCACAAATACCAAAGAAAAGAGAAAAGGCTCAAAGTGACTGATCATTCATTATGCCCCTAGTATTCCTTATGTTCCCTCATTTATTCAAGAATTGCCTTTAGAATTTGATTTTGCAAAAGTCAAGTTTCAATCCCTTTTGGGCTTAAGTTGAAGATTTCACTGATAACTTCAAGTATTGAAAATTTCTCCAGTTACTGATTCAAACTAGTTTTTCCTTACCCATTGCAAATATACTATGTACGGCAGTCATTGTAAGTTCATGGATGGATACAAAGCAAAAGATGTGAATTGGGCAAGGATTGGGTCAAACCTCAGGAATAAGTTGCCTACGTATCTCAAAATGAGAATCAGACCTCACATAGTTCACGGTTAAGGTTCATTCGGGTATTTACAATCTCTTTTTGCATTCTAACTTTTGCCAAAGCCGCCCTTTCGGGTTTTCAACCTTGCGAGCTCTAATTGTTTTCATTTTTCACTTTTTCATGCTCTAAGTTTTGCCTAGGTCACCCTTTCGGGTTTCAGCCCAACGAGTTTCTCAATGATAGTGTTACAACATTTGTAGTGAATTTGATCAATAGTCATCCTTGCCCTAACAATGAAACTTAATTTGCCTTGATTTGAGCTTAGTTCTCCCTTGACTTGTACATGCCATCTTCCTTACTTTCACTCCATTTTCAAGGTTAATTCTCCTCATAATGTGGTACCTTTGAATTCAAATAGAACTTCCTTTAATTGGATTTCTTTCCATGGATACCCTTGGCTTGATGGTTGATTTTTTCTTTTCTTCTTCTTCTTTTTTTTTTTTTTTTTTTTTTGAGTGATAAAAATGCCATGGGGAGGAATTCTATGATTGTGAGATCTGAAAACCATCTTGAGCTTGCCACAGTGAGTGCTAGAGTGTAAAGAGCATTCCCAAAATAGTGTAAAACACTATGCACAATTCTGAATCTATCCTTACAAGTTTGCCCAAAAAAAAAAAAAACAGCTTGAAATTTTGAAATGATCATGAAGAGCATTGAATCCTTCTCAACATTCAATCTTATTAGTGAAATCTCATTCTCATTAGCACATTGGACAATTTACACCTTTCCCTTGCTTAAGTAAAAGTTTCAAATCTTTTCATATTTTTATTAGGTCACACATGGATTGCTATAGACACAATCAAATGATCAAAAAGCTGACTCTCTTTCTCTTATTGAAAAGACGAAGACTCGAGGGTTCACAAGAGTAACTTGAAGGAAAAGACTCAACTGACACAACAACACAAGAAAAGACAAAGAAAACAAGACTCTAACTTGACGCACGACTCAACCACCCACAATATACCACTCAAAATTCAACAAAATCACATTATTATCATCCCAAACACAAAAGGTTTTCGTCTTCCAAATCCATTGATAGAATTCATGACAAACTTCAAGTAGCCCATTGGTGGGTCCAAACTCGCCTTTATTTCAGCATCACTATCCAAAACCCAACCTCTAAACTTCTCTTCGACGAAAGCAACTTCCCTTTCAAATTTCTCACACCATGCCCCTAGTTCAGAAGGTCATTTTCAATAATTGCCACTAGTTAAGAAAGTCCTTTCCAAGTGCTTTTAAATCATTGCCCTTAGTTGATCATGAGGCTCAGCATTCCAACCATCATTGTTGGCAACAATTAAGGGAGCTCACCGCTTCACTTCAATGCCACTAAGGTCGAGCTCATCAAGATTGAGTAAACCTTCCACCTCTTCAAAGAATTGTTCATTATGCTCTTCTTTCTCAAAATTTTTGATGAGGTAGAGTGTGAGGCCCCTGAACTTTACAATATTTTCTTTAATCCTTACTTTTAAATTATTTCCATGCAGTCCCTCAATTTGTTAATTAATTTCAATTATAACCCTAGAATCAAAAACATGCGCTAACCGAAAACTCACATACCCTAAATTGAAACCAGGAACTTAGGAATCATTTGTAAAACCCTAATAATAATTAAATTAATTAACAAAGTATCTTTTCCATACAAAAAACCCTAGGTTTCCGGTTCTTAGTACAATTTGTCGTTTAATTCAAAACAAAGAAACTTTAACCGAATTAAAATCCAGACCTTAAATAAATTAAATACTACACTTAATTAAATGTTCAAATTCATAAATTAAGATTTTGGCCCTCATAGTTTTCTTAAATTACATGTTAACCCCAAACTAGTACCATTACATGCATATACATATATGTACTTGTACCTTTTTGTAAATAAATAATTTTGCACACAAAACATCTTCAAATTGTACACAAAAAAATCAAAACAAATCCCCTCAAATCCACTCCCCAAGGCTAGCCATGCTATATATATATAGAGGTGATGTCCTTTTGAGGACAAATTGCTTGATTTAGGGAAGAAATTTGACCTAGGGAACAAATATGATTATATATTGATATATATATAGTACTTGTAACCAATTCAACTTTGATTAAACCTAAGCCTAACTAGATCATGTCTAAAGGTGTAATTAAGGCTCTAATCATCATACATTCCATTTCATCCTAACTAAACCCAAGACTATTCAATTGAATTGGAACTAAAGACATTTTGGACTTTTCACCATTCTTTTTCTTCTATAAATACATCAAATTTTCTCTATACTTTTGAGCACCAAACACACTCACACACTTACATTTTGGTTGAGAAAGAGAGGAGAGAGAGAGAGAGAGAGAGAGAGAGAGAGAGAGAGAGCTTTGGTCGTAAAGGAGAGAAAAAAAGAAGAACCTTTGTGAAAACTCTTCAACTAGGCAATAAGCAAGCCACATCACCATCTCTTCTTCTATTTCCTTTTTCAAATACATGTTATTAGAGATTTAAAATCATATTTTCAGATGTGTTGTAATGGTGTTCATGAGTTCAAAGTTGATGAATTGGGCTTTGGTCATTCTTCTACTCATATTTTCTCTTAATAGATACAAACCCGCCTTTTTCTTCCCATATCTCACCTTATTTCCAAAGGCATACCATCACTCTAAAATTATGAGTTATTGATACATTATTTATTATTTTTTAATCACAAAATAAGTGAAAATTTTTCCTTAGTTGGCCTTTTTTCTCATCAATCTTCTTATTTTGAGTATTGTGCATGAAAAACCTGCTTTACAGCCAACTTTCGAAAATTTTAGAAAAATCTCCTGGACCTCAGTTTTATGTCAAAAACTTTCTTAAAGAGTTATATTTCAAGGAAAATTGGTTTCATTGAAAAAGAGTGAGCGGTTTGTAAGAAAATCCGATTTTTGTAACGGTCTACAAATCTAGACAGCGCTGGAGTGTTTCTTAAATAACTAAGAACCTGGAAAAGATATTCCATTTATGGGAAATGTTCTGAAAACTAGGTAAAATTCTCCACGAACCATAAGAAGGCAAGACTCGAGAAAAATATAGAATGGTCATTTTAATTTTAATCTTCAAGTGGTACTAAATCTGGAAATTTTGTTTTGCGTTGGTGTTTTGTGCTCATGTGTTCATGAATATGCTTATTAATATATGGTCATGTCTTGGTATGGTATTAAATATGTCGTGGCTATATACCTTTCATTTTAGTCCTTCGATGATGCTCATACTCACGCAACTTTATTCTTTTGTTATTTACTTGTGCTAACTAACTTAAAATGTTAATCTAAACGGGAAACTTAATGGGGGTGGCTAATGGGGTTTTGATCACATGAGTATTGTTATGAGATAAAGTTATGTTCAAATTGAATTGGTTAGTGGGTCATGTTCCCTTTTGAAAGTTAAATTCTTGCACAAGTGGTTATTCAGAACCCTTAAACGAAGCAGTTGTATTCGGACCCTATGTGGTTTTGGTGTGAGAAGGGAATGGGCAAGACCCTATTTTACCGTCTCTTTTGGGGCCTTGCGGTTGGGGCTACGCGATATATAACCGTTGGTAGGCATCCGAGGTAAGGTCTGTAACAAAGCAGCAAAAGATGGGATATACCAAATAATCCACATTCGATTCTTGTGGTTGGGATGATGAGCTCTCTTTGGGGATTTCTATATTACTAACAACTAACCTTGTAACCCTTGTTATTTTCTTGAATATCATGTTTCCTTCCCTATTGTTGTAATTACTATGGTGTATTGGATTGAGAAAAAGGGACGGGGTGTGTTTATGTTCACTAAGCATGCAAAACTCATGGCGTTTCATGCCAGGCATCAAAGAAACATACAAGGCCGACGACAAGGCATAGACATTTGAAGTCTTGTGTCTCTTTTAGAGAAAGTTAGCAACCATTGTGCTTATGAGTCTACTCGTGCTTTTATTTTTGGATTGTAATAGTGATGGAACTCGTTTTGTAATTTAATATTTGAACACTATAATTATTATTTGCTTTTGTAATCCTATGTTTATCTCTGCGTTACTTATGAGACCTTGTGTTAATATCTCTTAAGATCTATCAAAAAGATAGCTTGCTATCTAAGGTGGTTAGACTTAGAAGGGAGGCTATATTGACTCCTCCGACATTCTTGGGATCTTACTTGGCTATTGACCAAAGGACTCTTTAGTGACGTTGCCCTAACCCTTAGAGTAGAATTTGGGGTGTCACAACTTGGTATCAGAGCCTAGGTTCAACTCTTATCCACACGTTTCGACCTGCGGTTAGCAACTACCTTGCTCCAACTATGTTATATTATTATAACACTACCTATTCTATCAACTAAAAGACATCAAAAATAGAAATTTTCTTGACTTATATTAGGGCATTTCTTTGAATTTCGGACATAGCAACATCGACTCATGAGGACATATTTCAGGATTGGGAAGTGGTTTTAACTCTAAGCAAGGCCTCACACCGCGCAGTAGGGATACTATTAGTTCTACGCATCTTCTATCGATCATCGTACCCTCGTCTTGTATTCGTAACCTTTATTCGATGTCATCCTTTTTCCAATATTAAGTCTTGACCATCTAGTTCTATTTTATATACTACCCTTTGTAAAATTGACCTCCTTTGAGCCCTGATTATTTGGCGCAAGACTTCTTATAAATAGCTTCATTCTCTTTACTTGGTGATGAATCTTGAATATTCAGTTTGAAATGGATGGCCCGTTTCAAGTTAAATACCTAGCTTAGTCACTACCTCTATAACCTTGACCATATTGACGTCTGAAACCGTAATGTCATTCATTCCATTATACCATTTATCCATATTCCAGATGATCCTTATGTTAATTAATGCTATTACCACTTCATACTCTTCGATCTCCACTTCATAATCATTCCATTAACCAAACTCTGGTAGTTATTATTCTGCCTATATATATGAAGTTGTATTGTTTGTTTCCCTAAATTTGTTACCTACTGTTATTTGATCTTATTGTTTCAAACACCCTAGGATAAATAAACCCTAAAGATCAGTTAAATTACTCTTAAGGATTCACCTCCATAATTAGAACACTACTTATGTCTTAGGATGGTGGATATATGTGGCAATGACTACACGGAAACAAGCAACAATGCCTGAGCAGGTGAGCAACAACACACTAGAAATGCTATACCAAGAAATCAACAACTCGAAAATGGACCTATATCTACAGGAGACAAGATCCCTAACCATTTGGGGTATCAGATTCTGGAAGAATTGGGACAAATAAGAGGAAATATGCAAAATAATAAAACCCATCTTTTCTCTTAAATTAGAAAGCAAAGGCCCCCAAAATTCACCGAGGTACCAGATACAAGGATAGCGGAATTGAGAAAATGATTGGATACAATAGGAATTATTGAACATGCCAATCATATTACCCTAGCTGTGTGTACGAGTTGGACGATAAAATAGATCATTAGTGGGCATTAATGAAAAGTAATCGCGACACTTCAACTTTGACCCGAAAGCAATTTAAGGAATTCATTTGGAAAAAAAAAAATACTTCCCAAATACCATCAAGTCGGAATGAGTTTTGAAGTCCCCAAGATTGGAACAAAGCAGCATGACCGTGGCACAATACGTTGCAAAATTTGAGAAATCGACTCGTTATGCCACTCGATACGTAGAGGATGACGAAGAGAAGAAGAGGAAGTTTGAATGGGGTCTGGATTCCATAATCAGAAGAAAGTAGTGGCTTATGCGTCCGATGGGACACGTTTCCAATTTAAGGAGGATAGACGAGATTCTCTAACCACAATGAAACGTAAGACACGATCAGCTTGCGGGATGGATGTCATGTTTGATTCTAAATGAGAAGGAACGGGTTAAGATAGAACTTCCTCGAGTAGTCCGTAAGTATATAGACATCTTTCCTGAAGAATTGCCAGGACTACCAACAACCCGAGAAGTAGACTTTAGTATAGAGCTACAAGCTGGGACCACTCCAATATCAACGGCCCCTTATCATATGGCACCTGCAGAACTATAGGAATTAAAGGAAAACTAAAAAAATTGCTCGAAAAGGGATTTATTGGACTGAGTACCTCATCATGGGAGCACCCGTTCTAATTACCAAGAAGAAGGATGGGACGTTAAGGTTATGCATCGATTATCGTCAACTCAATCGAGTCACGATCTAGAACTGGTATCCACTTCCAAGAAATGACGACCTTTTTGATCAACTTAGAGGTTCATAGTTTATTAGAAAATTGATCGCAGGTCATGTTGCAATCAACTACAAGTCTTGACAAGGATATACCGAAGACTGTGTTTCGGACTAAGTACGGTCACTACGAGTTTGTAGTAATGCTCTTCAGACTAACCAATGCACCAACAGTATTCATGAGCCTAAGAAACAAGATCTTTACACCATACCTCGACTACTTTGTAGTAGTGTTCATTGACGATATTTTAATAAATTCAAGGTTCAATGAGGAGCATGAACAACATTTGAGGATTGTTCTTCAAATGGGTTGAAACTTGTCAATTCAAATACAAATTAACCCAACTCACCTATATATATATATGTAAACACAAAATTACATAACAGATGCTCTCGTTTTCATCACATATTTTTATCCTAATTTGATTATTGTATATATTAATTTGTGAAACATGGTTTTGAACATAAAATCAATTAATTTATGAGTTTTGTGTATTTTCTAGTTAGAAATTGTATAAACAAAGGACCTATGTTCACTAATTTTTTTAGTATTTTTTTTTAATTCCTAACCTATTTAACCCTTCAAAATATTAAATTAATTGGTAAATTTTAAAAATGGATTGATTGATGCGGATTAAATCCATCTATAATAATTCGATTAATAATGTAGGAATATCTATACGCAGAGGATTAACAGATTCAATCCATACCTAAATATCTCAAATCTGAAAAAAAGAACTTGATGAACGAATCACATGCCTTCGAATCACCGATTGAAATCCCAGTAGTGGAGTGATACTACAATGTTAGCAAAACCCACATAACTCACAGTACAAAGGCTTGTGTTTAGTTCTTCAATAGCAGAGAGATTAAAAGCACCCAGATATTCTACCTACACAATATTACGTTTTGCTTCCCCTTTTTCACTCTTATAAATAATACGTATATTGATATGATCAATATATAGAAAGATAGGTAACCACCCTTATCCCAGATAAGATGGGATGGTAAGCTATCGTTATCTCCTAGGATAGCTCTAAATTCAAATTCAAACTTAAATTCATATGGGTTTTACATTGGTCATGTCACCATGGGTGCTCAAACCCCGAGTTCGAAACCTGACCTGTTTACCAACATCTCTCCTTTGCACATGGATTGGCATAACGCTGTTGCATCTCTATCTCAAGTTACCCAAACTTAGAACAAACTCATACTGGCCAATGAACCGTGCAACCGCTAAGAACACCTGCAAGTGAGAGCTCTATACTAGAAACTCGAAACAAGCTAGAATAAAGACAACACCGAAAGATAAAAAGTAATGTCTTATGTTCCCTAGACCCATCTAGTTATACCAGTCCAAAACATCTCTAATCCCTCAAAGAGTATGTTTGACCATCTCGAATCTTGCAGTATATTCACACTCAATCGCATCCTATACAAATTGATATGAGTTGTCGACAATGAATATATAAGCAGAGGTATAAAATAAATGATCTTCCCTTCGCCCTTATGTCACTTAATTCAGAACTGACTATTTTCAAAGTGATGTCCCTTAAGGCGGAATCATACATGACTGTAGGTAACATACCAAAGTAATAGAACATCAATCCCTCACCTCATGACATAGTCAAAGGTCACAAAAGGCACAAAAGTAAGGTCATTGTAAAATGGCCTTTAGGACTCACGCAGTGAAGAAGTATGGATCCATTCTCTCACCTCACTAACTAGTTAGCAATTACATGCAATATGAAAGCATGTTATGGTGGAGTAACTCTTCCAAAGAGTGATGTTAGACTCTATACACCATACATATCTTAGTCTAGTTACTTCTAAGCGCATAGGTCGCTTCAAGCGCCTAACTTGAATTTTCTATTTACTCGCGTCCAAAGCGTCAAATGAGATCTTACATCTGGCTATACATAATAGGCACACCATGGGCTATGTGGGTACTACTTTCCATGGCTGATCCTTAATAAGACCTCATCTTGGCTATAACCAAGGTGACATAATTGTGGATGACTTTGAGCTCCTCTCAACTCCAATCTATAAACCACTAGTCTCATCCTTACTCCCTGTCAAGCGCCAAGGGTGATTGCTCGTGTGAGTGACCTAATCTCGCCTGCTAATATCTAATCTATGTATTCTGTGTGCTAACTCACAAGCCATATCAATAAGCAGTAAACATACATGTAAAAACAAAAACAAATATTGATGGTATAAATATCCCATAAAGTCAAATGCCCAATGTAAGTGTTCAACTCAGTCCATACTCTTGACCGTTTCCTCTAAGCTTGTCTTGGATCAGTAACTATTCACCAACTTGACTGCATAACAGATGTCTGGTTGTGTATGCATCATAGCATACATCAAGCTTCTAACAACATTCAAATAGGGTACACAAGCCATTTCTCCATCCATTACAACATTCCATTTTCTACTAGCAGGAGATGAAAGAGCCTCCTTGAAATTTTTAAGTCCATCTCATCATTTGAAACAATCATGAATGTTTTCCCTTCAATCTCAAAACGATGATAGGGAATGGTTACACACCGTCTTCTACGCAATTAAGAATCTTGAGAATCACGTTCCATTGGATCCAATCCATGGATAGGAAAATCACTTCCACTATCTCTAGGAGCTTGAGGACTTTCTTCATTGTTCTCTACCAGGCTATTAGGTGTGCCATCCTATAGATTATATATCTCATAGAGATTAACATCTCTAGTTATTTCACTTCTGCTAGGGAAATCCTCATCTAGGAAATCCACATCTTGTGACTCAATTTCAGTCACACTTCCATCTAGCTGCTCTGCAACAAACACATAGCCCTTAGAATGCTTATTATAGCGAATGAATATACATTTCTTTTGTCTAGGGCCTAACTTCCCAAACTTATAAGAAGCATTGTGTATGTAAGTTGCCGACCACAGGGACGCAAATTGCCTAAATCAGGCTGTTTGTTAGTCCATATCTTATATAGGGTGGAAGGTACTGATTTGGAGGGCACACAATTAAGGTTGTAGGCAACAATCAATAAGGCATCTCCCAAATATAAAATAGGAAAACTTGCGCCATCTTCGATCGAACCATGTCTAACAATGTGTGATTGCTTCACTCTGCTACACCATTTTGTTGTTGAGTGCCAGGAATTGTTAATTGCCTAATAATCCCTTCTTTTTCACAAAGCATTTTGAATTGCTTAGATAGATACTCATACCCATGGTCAGTCCTTAGAGTCTTAATGCTCTGTCTAATTTATTCTCAACCTCATGAACATATTATCTAAAATAATCCAATGCTTCTGATTTGTGAGAAATCAAATAAACATAGTCATAGCACATACAATCATCTATAAATGTGATGAAATGAGGGGCTCCATGCCTTGCCCTTATATTCATTGGTCTACAGATGTTTGAATGAATATGTTGTAATGGGATAGATGCCCTTTTAGCTTTCTCAAATGGTTTCCTTGTTGATTTTCCAACAAGACAATGCTCACACATGGGCAAAGTGACTCTAGCGAGTGGGCCTAGAAGGCCTCCTCTAGCTAATCTAGTCATCCTATCTTGTGCAATATGGACTGATTTAGCTTGACATCTCATAGAATCATTATCACAAACAAATGCAATATAAGAAATACAGCCGCTAACATTATTATTATAAAAAACTAGAATCATCCACATCTGAAATCAAGAAACCATATGTAAGATAATCAAAAATAAAAATAAAAACAAATTGTCCCCAAATAAATGCTGACATTTCTTTATTCTCAAAAAAACAAAAACTAAAGCTTAGGCTCATCATACTAATAACTGAAACTAAGTTTCGCCGAACATCTGAGGCATAAAGAACATCATGAAGATACCAACTGCGGCCATGTCGCATTTCCAGTATGTATGTGTCAATCCTAAGCACCTCTACACTACACTCGTTCCTCATATAAACTTTTCTACTTCCAACAAGAACACAGCGATACTTGATGAACCCTACTCTATTCCTTGCGATATGGTCTGTTGCTCCTGAGTCTACAACCCACAAATGAGAAGAGTGAGTAATTAATGCTTGACTAGATACAAAGTGTTCAATGCTAGAAATTAAGTAAGTACTTTCTTTTGCTCAAACCAATTCTGAGCAAGGTGTCCTTTTTTATAGTTAAAGCACGCCAATTTAGCATTTACCTTTTTGCCACCTCTTTTGCCCCTACAATTAAAAGCTTTAGCTCCATTGGGTTTATTTGTAGTAGCTGCTGGTTTATTATGAGCACTTTTTGCTTTACCACGCTTGAACCAAGATGTCCTGTGTGAGCCTAACTTAACTACCAAAGCAAAACCATCAGACTTAGTCGCCTCTAGGCCCTTAGCCTCTAGTTTCAAATGACATGATAAATCCTCGAATGTTTTAACATTCTCATTATTCATCATGTTCTGCTTCATTTGCTCCCAAGAAGATAGTAGAGAGTGAATCACAGCTCGAATTCATTACTCTTGAGTCAAAAAATGCCCTGCTGCTTCAAGCTCACTTATCATGGATGACATCTCTCTCAGATGTGTCTCATTGAAAAATGTTCCTTTTTCTGATAAGAGTCAAACTTCATAGTCAGCCCACGCCACTTTAATAAAAAGGTGACACCAAACTTTTGCGTGAGAGCTTCCCACATCTCAAATGCAGATCAACTTTGCTCAAACTCACTGATCAAGTTGTTGTGCATGTTGCTCAACATGGTAAAGCGCACACACCAATCTTTCTTATGCCAAGCCTGATAAGTGTCATGATCACAACGATGTTGAGCTATATTCTCTTCCTCAAGCTCAACCATTATTTGGTCAAATGTATGCAGAACCTCTTGTTCATTGAGGAGATATTAGATCTTACGACACTAGACGTCATAGTTATCGCCATCCAATTTCTCTCCTTTAGTCAAGTCTGCCACAACTATCTTAGCTACCATTTATGAATATAAAGGAAAAATTGCGCAAGGGATATTAAATATAGCAACACATAATTATTTTACAACAAAAAAATCCAAATTAAATAATAATAACATTACACACATCACAAGATCGAAAAATTGTTATGCTCGTAATCATCTCTTGCGTCACTAGTGACAATTATCAAGATTTAATTTAACTCTATGCACAAAATTGGATTATCGCTAGAGAATTCATAAATTCTCTCTCCTGAAAAAACTCCCACTACTTATGGCATGTTATAAAGCATGACAATAATTAATTCCATATTCAGGCATTTTAAAATGAACAAAAAAACATGCTATAATGTTTAATCATGGAATTAAAATAATTAGAATATAGCATTCAACATCTTGAATCTAAACATTCTACTAGTTCTATACATAAATAAAGAACTAAACATGTTGTTTTAACTTTCAAAATATGCCATTATAGTACTTAACTATTTCTGTAATTACTTCTAAATTTTTCTAAAATTTTAAGTAATTAAAAAATTACACAGAGAATTAAAAATAAATAATACAAAATCTGAAACAGTACAGAACTTATACCAAAAAATAAAACATTATTCTAATAATGTACTGTTAAAAATTCAAGTTCATAATCCAAGTTATGCTCTCCCAAGAGCAATTTAACATTAAAATATTATGTTGAATTATTCATTTATGAAAAATATCTTATTTTTCAAAAACTTATAAAAAAAATTATCAGATTGTAGAAAATCAAATTATAGATCTAACGATAACAACTATGCTTCAATCAGAATTATAACGAATAATTTAGAAGCAATTAACATAATTTTTAAATTAAAAACAAACTAACAAAGCCTTAATAGTCCCATTACCTGCATCAACGCTTACATTAGCAGATGACGTCATCAGCTTGCATCAACAATGATGTCATTGTGCTCAATCAACGTATCAGGCAGCGCATCTTAGCGTGTGAAACAGCTTTCAGCACGTGGGGCCTATGTGCCACCTCCTAGACTCCGTTTTAGCATGATTTTGGCACTATTCGACTCGATTTTTCAAGATGAATCCAATGGTGGTCTCGATTTTTTTATTTTAACAAGTCTAAAATAGGAAGTGTAATCCACTCTCTCTCTAGTGAGAGTGGAAGTGTATATTTTCTGCACTTCATCTTCTACCATGAACCACCAAGAACACAAAAACGAACCCAAATTAGGATTTGTGATTTCTCTTAATCCCTAAGTCGAAAACATGCGAATAATATATGATTTCGAAGATCTCAAGATAAGGAATCTAAATGTATAAGTTTCATATCATGAAAACGAAGCATGTGAAAATAATATATAATTAAAGTTTCAAAAATACAAAATAAATCTCCATTTTTTTTCCAAATCCAACTGACTTCTGCCTCTACTCTCGGAAACAACATTTGACACACTAACTAGCAGTGCCAAGAGAACTGCTATGTCACTAAAAGGTATACTCTTCCTCATGTTTCATTATTTATATTTGATGTCCTGGGGCATAGATATTTTTGCTTTGGGGCCACCATCCCTTACTCTACCACTATTATAGGGGTATGGGGTTTGAGACAAAGAAAGATCAAGGCAGCATATCAGCTTTCCTTGATATTGATTTTAGGATTGCAAATGAATCGAGTTGTTCATGAACAAGCTCGGCTCGGCTCGACTTGACTTGTTTAGTAAATTAGTCGAGCTTGAGCTTGAATATTAGGCTCGTTTAGTAAACGAGCCAAGCTCGAGCTCAAATAAGCTCGGCTCGTCAAGCTCGACTCTTTTATCTTTATTTAAATTATATAATAAATATATTATTTTATATATTAAATATATAAATAATAGTAAAAACACATTATTTTATATATTAAATAATATTAATAATATTTTTTATTTAAATAATGTAAATAATGTTAAAAAAACCTTATCAAGTTGAGCTCGAATTTCAGCAATATTAACGAGCTAAGTCGAGCCAAGCTCGAGCCCAATTACTTATTGAGCCGAGCTCGAACTCAATAAGCAAACAAGCCGAGCTCGAGCTCAATAAAACTCAGCTCGGCTCAGCTCATTTGCAACCTTATTTGATTTTAATGAAACTTTGCAGATATGTTCTACATGATAATGACTATAACATATATGAATTTAGATGATCGGAGATAGTTTGAAAATTATCAATTTTCTTACATAAAACACAGATATACATATTTTAATGATTATATATATGGTTTAAATTATATTTCATGCATAAAAAACAAGAAAACACTCGAGATGGCTCTGATACCAATATAAGAATATCTATACACAACGGATTAACAGATTAAATCCATACTTGAATATCTCGAATCCAAAAAGAATGAACTTGATGAGTGAATAACGTGCCTCCGAATCATTGATTAAAATCCTAGCAGTGGTGTGATACTACAATGCGGGCAACACCCACACAACTCACAATACAAAGGCTTGTGTTTAGTTCTTCAATGGCAGAGAGATTGAAAGCACTCAAATATTTTACCCTCACAATATTATGTTTTGCTTCCCCTTTTTCACTCCGTAAATAATACGTATATTGATATGATCAATATATAAAGAGACACCTATCCTTATCCTAAATAATATGAGATGGTAAACTATCCTTATCTCTTAGGATAGCTCTGAATTTAAATTCAAACTTAAATTTAGATAGATCCTACATGGATCATGGGTCATGCCACCATAGGCGTCCAAACCCGAGTTCGAAACCCAACCCATTTACCAACAGATAAATTTATGTAAAAGTCCATCCAAAATGGACTGGCACACACCCGCAAGCAAGTAACTGGGGCACACACTTCGTTTGGTTTTGAAATTCAAAACTCTGTTTTAACTTTTTTTATTTTTTTGTATTTTTTGTATTTTTAATATTTTCAATCAATAATATATTTCTTAAAACATTTTAAATTCACTTAATCTCAATGCACTTACAATTAAGCATATTTATAAACAAATAAATAAATAAATAAAATAATACAAAAAAAGTACATTTCCTTCTTCTTTTTTTTCATTTTCATATCGTTTTTATTTATTAAAAAAAATTAAATTTTTCAAAAAAAAATATTGAATTTTTTAAGTATATTTAAATTAAGTACATCTAAAAAACTAATTA
Organism: Camellia granthamiana; assembly: GCA_036172215.1. Lineage (NCBI taxonomy): Eukaryota > Viridiplantae > Streptophyta > Magnoliopsida > Ericales > Theaceae > Camellia > Camellia granthamiana. Next base: position 70,645,672 of record CM069908.1, read on the forward strand.
AAAAAGAGAATTTTAGTTAGAGCTCTCTCGTTAAAAAGTTTTACTAGAACAAGGACAAAGGAAAAATATTTCGTAGTTCAAGTCGTCTAAATTTGTGGAGATTATTCTTGGACCAAAATACCCCACACTTCAATAATGTTGATTTGTTGTGGAATGATTTAAAAACTTTAAAATTCAATAAGTGTTAATTTACATATCCATTTTTATAAAATTTATATTTTTAGTATTCTCTAATCATCTAATCAAGATCTTTCAAATAAAATCGATGATGAATATGAAATTCAAAAAAATAAAAAATCACATTTCAGTCACCCAAGTTAGAGAAATTTTCAAAAATTTTGTTGACCGAAAATTTCTCTAACTGAAAATTTATTTGATTGAAATTTCTCTAACTTGGTAGAGATATTTTCTCTGACTAAAATTTCTCTAATGCAGGGATAAATTAGTCATACAAAAATATAAAACCATAGAATACGGAATTCAAAAAGGATTTTCAAGGTTTTAAGGGTAAAATTTGGAGAAGATGGATGGGTGGTGATAGAGGTGGATATTCTTATAAACCCTAACTCATGATATAGTGGCTATGCAAGTTTAATTGTGAGATAGAATGTTCCAAAATTATTGATATTCTTTTTAGTAATTTTATTTGAATATTATTATTATAATAAAAAAAATCTAAAAAATGAGAATTCAAAATAATTAATAAGATACTAATAGTAGCATTTTATTTTTAAATATTAGAGAATAAATCATATATGGCCCAAATTAGAAGTAAAATGAAGTTGGTTTGTGTGATTGTATTTTTAATTTTAAATTTGTTTATTTGAAGTCATCGGTGATGTGCTTCCAATGAAGCCAAACAGTCTCCCACGGCGGCCCAGGCACTGGTGTGAATTGAATGGATAGATTAGGACAGTCTTAATTGTTCCGACTCCTCGGTCCTTTTGCCTCTCTCTCTCTCTCTCTCTCTCTCTAATTTGGCTACAATGCAAGCAGTCTGTTCAATCTTCTCCACCCGTGCGCCACCACGATCCCCGCTTTGCCTCTCACATTTTCCCTTGAAAACCCATCAGAATCACTTGGTTTTCCCCAGCAGCTTCACCACGGCCATGCCCTCTTTGCTATCAGGACCAGCTTCGCCACCACAACCAACAAAGTTTCTCTGCCAACCCCCATCAGCCAACTATGTCAGGCAAGACTATCTTGTGGTATGCAATTTTGTTTTCTGTTTTTGTTCTTCTTTCTTTAAGATTAATTTATACACTTACAGTAAGTATGCTTCCACTACTATTGCCCATCAAAACTTGTTTCACCTAGTCTTACTTTCTTCTACTGCTTATTTGTTTTGGATTTTGGGATTTATCTCTATTTGGTTGCTGAGAAGATGGTGGAAAGGATTCAATTTTTTGATTGTTTTTAAGTCTTTTTTTCTTCATTGCTGAGCACCCCAGAAGATCAGATTCAAAGTTAGTCTTAGCTGGGGACTTGTTATACATTTGAGAAATAAGAACAACAGAAAATATATGAGTCCCAAATTATATAATTTCTGCTTGCTGTCCATTTCCAGTGCAACCAAACAGGGGGGAAAAAAAATCCCTGAAATTAAATGGAATGTTGGTTTTGTGGTTTGATGTTTTGACTCTGTTAGTTCTCTTATGTGCTATATTTTGGAAAACAAAATTATGGTTTTGTTGTATTTCTTGTTGGTTTGGTTTGGTCTGGCAGAAGAAGTTATCTTCCAAGGAGGTTCAAGAACTGGTGAAGGGAGAGAGAAATGTACCACTTATTATCGATTTCTATGCGACGTGGTGTGGCCCTTGTATTTTGATGGCTCAAGAACTTGAAATGGTATGATATACTGTTTTATATGGAAAAAACAATTTAATTTATGTTTGAATTTTACAACCTACATTCCAGCTCTACACTAGACTCTTCTTTGACTGCATGCCCTAATAGATATGAAATTTTTTTTTGAAAAAATTAAGAAATTAGAGGTCATCTGAATTGATGAAACCTTAAAATGTCCAGTTTAGTTCCCACTGGATGGGGGTCTCATTAATGTAAATTGGGCCATTTTAGAATTGGCTTATAAACAAATTAGATAATTACACAATGTTTGGTTGCAAAACAACTTAAAAATCTATAGATTTACACTTTTTATTTATTTATATTTTTAACTTGTTCATTTCTTAAAAAAACATTGAATTATATAATGTAAAATTTCAAGATTCGATCTGTTCTGTTCAACACCTACCCAAGTTTTTAATTAGCTTTATAATTCACAAAACTTGAATTAGTTAATTCAAAATGGAGCAAACAAATTTTGCAATCAAAGGTGCCCTAAATTACTTACATAACTGAGTTTGTCAGCCTATACTATGAAATTTGATTTGCTTACATCAGAGACAGTTATACTAATGAATTTTAGACCCAAGGTTTGATAGTAACTTTGTCAGATTATATAGACTTTATTCTAAACTGTAATTTTTTTACACCGCCTAGCGCTTTCTTCTCCTAGCTAGAGTGTTTTTTGTGGAGGAATTTGCTTAGCAAGTGGAAGTCAAACTTCCCACTTCGGTGAAATCTTTCTACAAATGTCCTAAAGTTGTTGGTCTGAGGTGACAAACTTGATAAGCAACAAACTAAAAGCCTCAATCTTGCGTAGTCAAACTATGCGATCAAAGGAGGTCAGACTGCTTCACGGATTGCTAGATATTTTGGTTCAACTATGGGAAAGCCAGGCTGGAAACTGTTAAACGGAGGAGAGGGGGGCTAAGCAACATGATTGTCATGGAGAATCCCATGTTAGGAGGATGACATGGCACATAGTAATATATCTTGAGAATACAAGGAGTCGGCATAAATTCTGTTGTTGCATGCTCAAGAGTAATTATTCAACCTCAGTGCTTAGTTGTGCTATTGCCTGCTGATTTTTGGACCTCCACACTATCTAGTTAGAGAAGAAAAAAATGACATAATCATCTGTTAAAGGGTAGATGTCTGCATGCCAATTCAGTCTCCATCATTGATCAATTTGAGGATGAGTGTATTTGTTGGCAATGGAACTAATGGTGAAGGCTTTCAAGAGACGTGATTGTGATGTAATTGGCTAAAAAATGAGCAGTCTTCTAAAGAAATTTTGTATATTGAAAGCTTAAGTCTAGCCTATATTATTTTGGAGCAACGGTCTTTTACTCCAACATAAAAGCAAAGCTCAGTGCAACAATTTTTTTTGATGATGTGTTATACCTAGCAGTGACTTCTCTCACCATACAACTCTTGTAGGTGAATCATGATTGCATAATTGGGATCTCACTTGCCATGGATCCTAGCATGTAGGACTGAGCTCATAAGTCATGCAAGTCATTGCCTTGCCACTTTCCAAAAGTGGTTGCTTCCTCTGGCTAGAATTGTGGAAGAGATCTATATAAGAAATAGGCACAACTAACATTATAGTTTCTTGGTCATATTCTAAGAAACATGGACGCTGTAATAGCATGTGAGTCCCTTTTTGGGATACTTAGGCAGCCTCTATCCGAGGTCTGACCCAACCTTTGCCTTTTGGCCCTTTGTGTTTGTTTTCTTGGCAATGGCATTAATGGGAACCACCAGAAATTTCTTTAAACCTGACAATGAGTAGCAATTACTGATGAATGTGAATCAATAAGATAGGAGAAACAATCATGGAACTAAGAGAATTTTCAATACCTGAATTTATTGACATTGTTTCGAAACCATTATAAGAAAGGCACTATTTTTAACTTATACAAAAGTCAATTAGTCAAACGAATCTTAAGGAACATATATTTACTAAGGGCACAATAGAGACAAGAAAAATCACATTTTTCTCTTTTGTTAAGATGGTTCACTCCTTTTTCTTGCTGTAAAAGATATTTCATCAATCAACCATTGTTTGTACTCTTTGTGAAGTTTCTTTTTGAGTTTCTACTTGGAAACCTTCTTCTCGCGAGATGTCCAAGCTTTCTAGTACCTCTTTGGAAAATTGGCTTTGTATTGAGGAAGGGGAAGGATTATCCCGGATACCAAGTGCCACCACTTGGTTCTCACTAAATTGCTGAAGGATTTGTTTAGGAAGGTAAACAGTGATCATCCGGAGGCAATAAAAACCCTTGTTATGACCCATGGATCTAACAGTCATATCAGCAACATTCCACCAGAGGCAACATTAATAGATTTCTTTGCCAGTCATGGGGACATAACCAATCATTCTAGCCCCCTTCAAGTTCTAATTGGTGAAGAAGCTTGCGGCTGAGATAATGTATCACTATGTAATCATTCACTAATGGCCTCTCCAGATGTTTAACCTTGTCAAGCAACCACATGTGAAATCGAACAGAAGCAAAGTCAGGAAAAATACATAAATAAATAAAGTTGCCTTTTATGTCTAAGCCAAGCATTGTTCAGTGCTCACTATACCATCGCTAGAGTTCTTCATCTCTTCCATTTGCCCTGCTATGTCCATAATCGCATAATCGCAGTGCTCACTATACCATCACTAGGGGTGCCCACGGGCCCGATTGCCTACCCAACTTGCCCAGCCCATCCCGATATTTTTAGGGCTTGAGAAAAATATTTAGCCCATAAGGCCAGCTAGACTGAGATTTTGAGCTCATTAATTTTTGGGCTGGGCATGGGATAAGGAGTTTTATAGCCCAACCTAGCCAAGGCCACCCATTTATAGAATATTAATTTTATTTTTTATATTATTTAGTTACAAATAAATTCGAAAAATAATAAAAAGATAAAAGAAAAGTGTAAATATTTTTCTTTCTAGAGCTTAAATTAAAACATTTGTTAAAAGACAATATTAATTTTACAATTGAATTTTGTTAATGTTCCAAATTCGAATAATTATTAAAATGGTTTAAATAATTTAATAATTCTTCAAGACAAAATTTAAAAATTAAAAAAAAAAAAAAAAAGTTTATGTTTATTGGGTTAAGTGGATAGGTTTGGGATTTAGACATTTCTTTGGAGCTGGGCTTGGGATGGCTAGATTGGACCCAATGTCGGGGTAGGCTAGGTTTGGGATGGCACATGTGCTCTTACTATATAGTGCAAGCCTAGCCTAGTGTATCTCTATCCCTAGGAACAAGGAGAAAATGTGCAAGCAAGCACGTACGTAGGGCATTTTGACAATAGTGTTGGTAAGGGAAATCAGAAAGAACAGCTAGAGGACATAATTTGTCTATGAGCTTCAAGAAACAAAAAAACTCACCGGCATGCATAAAAGACCAAGTCCCTTTTTTTACCCAATCTACAGAGTTTCATTAGTTGTTTAGCATGGTTCAATAGGGGAATGAGAAGAATTACTGAGTCAAGAGGGGTGCACTATTAAACTCCTTTAGTGGTGGAACAAAGTTCTCCACAGGCAAATGGTGTTTTATATAAAGCTTTGGAAATCAAGATTGGCAATTTGTTGCAAAATTAGAACCCCAAACACTGAATGATGCCATAACATTCAATGGGCACATTAAATGGCACCAAGCCATTCAATGACTCCATCATGTAGCGTGCACTACTTGATGTAACACTATGCAATGTTTTCTTCAGTTTTTGATGATCCATTTTCCCTAAATGAGCACATACTCATTCTTTTGACGTCTTGAACCAATCCTTACGCAAATCACGACTCAAAAACAAATTTTGAAAATCAAATACAAACATGCATCATGCCTAAGCAAAAAGAAAAGATTTTCACAAACATTCAAAGGCATGTGCTAGAGAAAGAGAGAGAGAGAGAGAGAGAGAGAGAGAGAAGAACACACACTTCACTTATTTATTCCCTTCATTGATTACACTAGGACCCCATTTGTTTTGGGGTTAAATAGATGGGAGGGGATTAGGATGGAGGTGGGGTTATTTAGTGTTGTGTTTGTTTGTAGAGTTGGGGAGGGGATTAGAATAGAGGAGGTGATATAGATGGAGGTTGGAAGGGGGATTGAGATGGAGGAGGTGGAGATGGTATTAAAAAAATAGTGAGGGGATTAGAATTTTTTTTTTTTAATTTTTTTTTTATATTGGGAATTTTTTTTAAAATATTAATGTTTAATTTTTTATATTTTTTTATTTGTTTTATTATTTTATATAAAAATAATTTAACAATTAGAATAGATTTTCACAAACATTCAAAGGCATGTGCTAGAGAGAGAGAGAGAGATAGAGAGAAGAACACACGCTTCACTTATTTATTCCCTTCATTGATTACACTAGGACCCCATTTGTTTTGGGGTTAAATAGATGGGAGGGGATTAGGATGGAGGTGGGGTTATTTAGTGTTGTGTTTGTTTGTAGAGTTGGGGAGGGGATTAGGATGGAGGAGGTGATATAGATGGAGGTTGGAAGGGGGATTGAGATGGAGGAGCTGGAGATGGTATTAGAAAAATAGTGAGGGGATTGGAAATTTTTTATTTTTTATTTTTTTTTTATATTGGGAATTTTTTTTTAAATATTAATGTTTAATTTTTTATATTTTTTTATTTGTTTTATTATTTTATATAAAAATAATTTAACAATTCCTACACTAACAACTATAGTCAAAACAAATACAATTTTACTTAATCCCCTCACTATCAATGCCCTCACTAACAATGCCCTCACTATTAATCCCCTCATTATGAATCCCCTCCATTCTACCTCTGAAAACAAACGGGGCCTAGTAGTCTTTTAATTGAGAACCTTTTGATCCCAATGACAACTAGGAGTAGAACATGCATTAAGAATATTAAAAAAAAAGTAATGTTATCTATAATCTCAAATTGTTACTTTATTTTCTCACTCTAAGTACGAGGTAATGGGACTAACATTAATAAATGCATATCATGGAGGCAGGGAGGGAAGGAGGGACACACGCTTCACTTATTTATTTATTTTTGCTTGGGCATCTCTGGGAATGATGAAATGCATCATCGGATTTTGTAGCACTTGACTTCTTTTCCATGAATGTGCTAGAGGTGGGCACTCCTTTGTAGGTTGCCACCTAAGTGGTGCCACACCATAGGGTGTGCTGGGGCATGAGGGGGAACTCCATCTAAACCACCCCTCATTAGTGGTCTAGAGAAATGTTAACAGCTATTAGTGCATAAGCAGGGCATACAAAAACATACAAAGGTGATGAACTCACCTCTTTGGCAACTCACACACTTTGAGTGCTAGAAGAGAAAGTGAGAGATTGTATCATCAACTCGGGCTATTTTGAATGGTGGTTCAATCTTTGAGGCAGTGTTGTGAAGGCGCAGCGAGGTGTAACAGTTGTGCCTGCAGGTACCCAAGGCGAGGTGACTTGAAAGAGGCGTACGCCTTATGTGCGACTTGTCGAGGCGAGAAAAGGCACAAGTTGCACGCCTAGGCGCGACTTTTGTTTTTGGATCTCTGAATGAATCTAATGGCTCAAATCGTGCTTTTAAAGGCTCGAATTACAGAGGATTACAACTCTGAGCGATATGCGAGAGTACCCAGCCCCAAATTGATTGAAATGCCCTAATCTCCATTTGTATTTGCTCGAAACCTTGTTGTCTCTCTCTCTCTCTCTCTCTCTCTCTCTCTCTCTCTCTCTTCCCTTCGGCTCGTCTAGGACCAGGTGAGTTCTTCTCCTCCTCTTCTTCTCTTCTTCTTCTTCTTCTTCGACTTTGCTTTGTTTTTTTTTTTTTTTTGTTTCTTTGACTTCGAGTCTCAACTCTCTCTCTCTTCTTCTTCTTCTTCTTCTTCTTCTTCTTTGCTCTCTATTTTTTTTCCTACTTCTTCGACTCAATTTCTTTCTCTCTCTCTCTCCTTCTTCTTCGCTCTCTATTTTTTTTTCCTGCTTCTCGTTCTCTCTCTCTTGCTGGGCAAAGTTCTTCTTCTTCTTCTTCTTCTTCTTTCTTCTTTGCTGCTGGGCTAGTTTTTTTTTCTTGTCTTTTTTTTTTTGGCTTCATACATGGAATAATGCAAAAATGAGAATAGTAACAGTTTGTATAAGCAAGCACATATCTTTTTTTTCTTTTCTTCTCTGGTTTTTTTTTTTTTTTTTTTTGGCTTCTCTTCCATGCTTGTGTGTGTGTATGTGTGTTTTTTGCAATTATGTCATTGTCTTTGTTTTGAGTCTCTGTTAGGGAAAAAAAAAATTACAAATAATTAATTCATGACATCACAAATTACATTATGAATCATTAGTCTATGTTAATTTATCTATTTTTTAATAATGCCTTGCTTTAATAAAGCCCGTGTCTCACCTTGCACCTAAGTCCCAAGAGACCTTTAGTGTCTTGGTGCGCCTTGAGCCTTTAAAAACACTGCTTTGAGGGGTGATTAAATTGTAACACGTCTCCATATGATTGCAAAGTACATATATTTAGGGGTGAATTACCCAAGGAATGGAAGAATACAAGCCAAAATGAGGACATAGAATTCGCTTGTCTTACGCCTAGAGGGAAGGAAACCTTTGATCTTTGAGAATGTGGAACCAAATCTCTTCCATGTCCTACTCTAGGTTTTGACCACATCCTAGGGGAGCCTAGGTAGATTTGGCAAGGGATAGTTTTGGCACATTAGATAAGTTATTTAACTTAGTTCAAAAACACCATAGTCCATGCCATCTTCTAGGTACTCCTTCACTAGATATCCACTCAAAGTTCAATCCAGTTCACTCATTTTAAGTTGGTGTGTTTGATAACCTAATTCAGCACTTAAAATTAAATGTATTAAGTGAAATCAATTAAGTTCATTTGATAACCACAATTAATATCACTTAAAAATTTAAGTGACTTTTAAAATGTAAACTAAAAGCTAAGAAAATTTTAAGTGGTATGGAACTAACTTAATTCTAACTGAATTTATAAATACTAAACATAAGTGTTGACATATACTATTATAAACTTGCTACCACTACCACCAACACTCCACTACCACCGCCACAGCCACAGCTGCCACTATCACCAACACCACCACCGCCACCGCCACCATTATCATTATGCCACCGCCACTACCACTACTACTACCATCACCTTCATTACCATTGTTATCATTGCCATAAGCACCACCACTATTTCACTACCGCTACCACACTATCATCACCACTGTCATTATTCCATCACTACAAAAACTACTACAACCCTTCACCTCCACAACCATTGCCACCATTGCCATAACCACCATCATTACAATGCCACCGCAACCCCCTTTATTTTCATAATATCACTCTTCTACCATCACCACAACCACTATCCCTATATCTCCACTACCATTGTCATTGGTGCCATTGCTAACGTCGTCGCCTCCTCCACTATCACCACCACCAACTCACTATCACAATATAAAAATATAAAAATAATAATTTTCAAATTTAATCTTGGTTCATATCAAATAACTTGTTTTAGTTTAGCATTTAAATTTTTATCAAACAGTTTTTTAGCTTAAAATATTCAACAATTAGTTTTCAATACTTAATTTTCAAATTTTAGCTTTATCAAACACCACATAAAGCACATCAACACCAAAGGGAAGAAGGAACTTTGAACTCATCCAAACCCATAGACTGGCAAACCAAGCGCTTACCCAAACACCATTCCCTATAGAAAGGCCCCTCCAACAAAATTTATATTGTATCAACCTCTTTGCTACTCAGTAGGTCTCCCGATATGTACCTCTCAGCTTTCACCCAAGGATGCAAGTTCACCTAAAAATGAGACAATCTTTGCTTTAACTTGAAAAATAAATAATTAAATAATTATTTTATTTTTTATTTTGTAAATTAGGGTAGGGAATATAACCCAAGGAGTTGGTCTAATGGCAAGGTCTTGGGTCTTGGGGATGTGCTCGCTCAAAGGTTTAGGGATCGGAACCTCTTAGGTGCCAAAAATTCCTTGGGGCCACCGGATTGGGGAAAAATCCTTGAATTAACTGTGGTGCACTTGCAAAAAACTCTTTGCCGAGGGCTTGTGCACCCCTAGGAATTAGTCGGGTTTTGATCTGGACATCCCGGTGCCAATCCAAAAAACAAAAAATTGGGGAAGGGAATACCTTGTTCAAAGTTAACTTCTTGAATTTCACAAAATCATAAGCACCCTCCTTTCTTTTCATGTGCTCTTTGGATTAAACCCCAGGGGATAATGTGAGGGTTGTCATGCCAGTTATAGGGAGCTAACATTACCAAGCATTCATAGCTCCAAATTTGTGTCAAAAAGAGAAACATCATTTGTCCCGTCATGAGTCACAAAGAGAGGGAAATAAGAGCTTGTTAAACCTTTACCTCCCAAACCCATCAGCATCCACCTTTGCTGTAAGTTTTGTTCCAAGAAACGGCACCTAGGTAGCCATAGAGTATTGCTAGTGTTGCACCGCTCCTATCATAATTTTAAATTGTTCTCATGTCTTTCATAGCCAAGAGGTATCGGAGATGCACTTTGTTGTTCAAATTGGCAAAGTTGGCATTGCCAAAGAGATATAACAAGAAGGCCCAAGCCACAATCTCAAAGTCTTAGTCATCGGTGCATGCATAATTCTCAAAGTTCTCCGAAAACCAAGAATGCTTTACCGAATCTACGTCATCCATTGGTGGCACCTCACCTACATAGAACTTTAAAGCCTCAGGATTTGTGTGAATGTCGAGGTTGACAAGGATAGATTCTCTAGCTACCCATATCCCGATGATTATAGCAAAGTCGTATGGAGCTAATGTCATCTCGGTAAAGGGGAAGTGAAAGGTGTTCGTAGAGTCCCACTATCATTTTGCTAAGGCATCCAATTGAATTCGGTCCTTGTTGGTGAGCACTACAAGTTGAACCAAAGCACCTAATCCAACATTGATCACTTGCCTTTAGGCCTCCTGTGGTAGGCCTTTAGGACTCCTGTGGTAAGTTCCCAAACCACCTCTGCAAATATCTTGTGATGGGCCAAAGCCTTAGAGCTTCCGTGGACAATCCTTGGACTAGATAAACAAAGGAGAATTAGTTGAGGCATTTGCATGAAAATTTGGTGAACGCTATCCATTATCATTTTAATAACATGATTATCAACATCATTTCCTAAGTGTGACCATGGCATATGCATGAGCAATTTCATTCGTAATTGATCTCTTAGCAAATGTAGTAACATGAGCATGGCATTAGCACTCTACCTTATCACAAGCTAAACATTTTCACAAACACCTAGAGCACACACATTGCACAAGCGAGATGATATCATGTTTGAATGCATGCATATTCCAATTTTTCAAGGGACAAACAACACGCAAAGCACATACACATCCTGATCAAGAGAAAAATCAAAATGAGTCATTCTAACCCTTACCATGCCCTCTAAGACTAATGCTACAATGACCATTTTTTTTTTTACCACATTTTATTTATCATCTGATGCAGCACACACATTATTTGGATGATAATGACAACAATGGCCCTGTACGAATGTCGTTAATATCCAACTAATTTGTGTGCCATATCAGATCATAAATAAAATGTGCTAAAAGGAGATGGTCATTGTAACATTACTTGCCCTCTAAAGCAAGCCTTGAGAGATGTTTCTCCGATTTGTGTAGTAGGATATCTTCATCATGGCTGCTCTGCACCGGGATGTATGGCTTGAAGAATTGTTGTCTTCAAGTATGTTAGGAAATTTTGAGAATGAAATGCCATTGATTGATTATAGAGTTCAGAGGGAAAATTGAAATCACAAGTGGAAAGCCTCTTTCAAGAGAGTTTAGAGGTTAGAGATAGAGTGTATGTTTTAAAATGAAATGACAGAGACCCAACCGACCTCCTTTTTTGTGTTGGTTGTGGGTGGTGTATAGTCGTCTTCAAAATGAGTGCTTATGCACAAGGGTAGTTTGCTTTTCTCTGTATTTTGAGGCTTTTTTTTTCTTAAATTGGTTTATGCCCTTCTTGCTTACTTGCGTCATTCTTTAATTCTAAATTCAATCAGTAAGTTTTGAGTGTTTTGTTAAATCTACTTTTTCCTTGTGCTCCATTTTTTGCAAATAAAGTCCCATCAAAGTGACAGTCATCATCACATAATAATATTAAGTCCAGTTCGATAGAACTTCCTGCATAATATTATTATTATTATTTTAAAAATTAATCATATATTTTGATATTGAATATGATTTTAGATGGGAAAAGAATTCAGCTAAACAAGTAGTAGCTGGCATAAGTAAGGTATATCTCGTTGATATTGGAAATAACTTGCAAATAATTTTCTATGTTTGGATCATGGATTTGGATAGGGATTTGGAAAGGGAAAGGCAAGGGCAAGGGAAATGTGAATGAAATATAAGCTAAATTTTTTCTTCATTTCATTCACCTCTTCTTTTCTCTTTCCAAAATCCCTATGCAAATCCATTTTCAAAGCACTGCCCGAGTTGACTCTTTCTGAAACAATTGAAGTGCCTTAGCTCCACTGATGTTTGATTAGTATTCATTTTTTTGGCTGAATTAATGGGAGAGAAGCTTATAGGTCCTTGTTGGATTGTTCATTAATTATTGATGGGTATGCATAATGTTACAAGGCTGAAGCATGTAAGTCCACCTTACTTTGGAAATCTACTTTCTACACCACCAACCAACACCCAAAGCCTTAACCGAGAAATAAGGAGAAATGGAGATTTTTTTTTTGGTGAACCATTGAATTTTGTCGTTAACCAACATAATTTAAGTGTTCTGTAACTATTTTCCTAATCTATTCGATCTAAGTGCGAAGTATTCTAAATGAGCAAGTGGAACCTAATTTTCTTGAAGCAGATTAGTTGAATTCATGGTTTTTGCAAATCTCTTTAATATCTTTTGACTTTAAATTTATCCCACAGCTTGCTGTAGAGTATGAGGGCAATGCAATAATTGTGAAGGTTGACACGGATGATGAATATGAATTTGCGCGTGACATGCAGGTTAGCCTTTGGCTCTGTTTGTCCTTCTCAATATTATTTATTGGCAAAAAACTCATACTCTGTTAGTAAGTGCAATTTTCAAATACATTTTGAGTCTCTGATGGCATCTAATATTTTATATAGTATTTTTGAGATTGGATCGTAGAGAAGTTATTGTTTAAAACTATTACTATGGAACCTCTTGGGTAAGGATAAGGTAATGGAATTGATAGAGCTCTCTCTCCAGAAAATTACTCTTATTGTGTTGAATGGAGGAGCCTCCACAAATATCTTACTTGTCTATGTTCATTTAGGACTTAGAACTGAAATTTTGCAAGTAGAAAGAAACCGTAGTAAAATATTATCATGTTCCAGGTCCGGGGGTTGCCAACATTGTATTTCATCAGTCCAGATCCAAATAAAGATGCAATTCGAACCGAAGGACTCATCCCAATACAGATGATGCGGGATATAATTGATAATCAGATGTGACAAGTTCACCACTTTGCTGGATGGATTTGATTAATGGCCATGTTGAAGCAATTGAGGTTTGTTGTAGGAGGAGGATATGCAATTTAGGAACACACTTTTTTGCTGAACTGTTCTATTCTGTTAAGTAGTAGTCAAATTTTGTATTTCCATATAATTATGTGAATAGTTGGGATGTTTTATGCAAGGTGAAGGAGTTGAGGATGCACTGCTTAGAAGCTATTCTAGTTGTTTCTGGCTTTTAAGTTATTTGTAAATTTCAGAGGTGAAGTGCTTCAAGATTAAACCATGTGATAAAAAGAGTTTGCTCACATAGAAGAGAGTCAACTTTCAAACAAGACATACCTAATTGAATGTTGAACTCAAATTGAAAGAAGTTGATTTAACTTTGATTTGAAAAACAGAAAGGGCTTGTTTGGTTTGTTTTTCAGAAAAAATTTTGAAAAAAATTCTCTATAAACAAATTTTTAAGAGTAATTAAACTAAATAAATTTTTTCAAAAAAAATCTCAAAATTTTGTTTGGTTACTTACTTTCTAAAATCACTCTCTCATACATATCAAATCAATCACTTTTTTTAAAACTATCTTTCCAAAACAATTTTTCAAAACTATTTTTAAAAAAAAAGCAAAATAAATAAATTTTCATATTTTTTATCTCAAAAATTATTCTATAAACACAAGTCAAACACACCCAAAATGTTTTTAAATTCTTAATGGGTCAACAATCAGCTGCAATGGAAAGCAAATAAGTCTGGGTAGTCAGAGAACCAATTATGTCAAAGATTGGCTTAGCAGCCAAGCCGAAGGGAGTTTTAGTCAAACAATTTATTGAATTATTGTGTTTGGTTTGGATTTTTTAGATTAAGTTTTTTAAAAATTGAATTTTTTGATTTTTGTGTTTTTTGTTTTTAGTGAATATTTTTGAAATTTTAAACATTTTTTATATTTTTTTAGATGCACCTTATTTATATGTATTTAAAAAGTAAAAATTTGTGAAAAATATTTTAAAAAATTAATAAATACATAAAAATATAAAAAGCATATTGAATTCTCATATTTTTTTTTATATTTTTGGTATTTAGTGAATTTTTAAAGATTTTTTTCTCAATTTTTTTACTTTTTGAGGTATATTTATATTAGGTATATCTAAAAAATTAAAAAAATTTACTTAAAATATTAAAAAATTCAATAAAAACAAAAAAATAATAAAGTAAAATTTTTTGAAAAGTATTTTTGGAAAAATGAAACCAAGCAAATTGGTATTTTGAGATTCAAGACGATAAAGTGCCATTTGGGAATAACTTTTAGCTTTTAAGTCATTTTGGATCATATTATCTTTTACACATGAAAGGACAAAAAAATTAAAAAAAAGTTAAAAAGTCAATTTTTAACTAACTTTCCAAATCAAAAATAATGCCGCCAGCTGTTGCCTAACAAAAATAGTGTATGGAACAACTAAGCCTGTTTAAAGAATTGAGAAATATCATCTTATCTCAAATGAGAAAAACTAATCCAAGCCTAAGAAAATTCATCCAAAAATTTGAAATGAAATTGCAAGATTGCGTCCCAAAATTCTTAGGGCTCTTTTGGGATTAGAGCAAAACGCAGCTCTTTACTGCTAGAGTAAAACGCAAGGTTGCGGTTTTTTGCTCATTTGAGAAGTGGCAAAAGTAAGTTGGAAAATTACATAAGTACCCTCAATGTTTATATCTTGTGAGTTTGGGTAAAATGTAATTTTTTTAAGTTTGGTGAGGTTATTTTAGTCATTTTAGTGTGACGTGACACCATAAATAAATATTCATTCCAAAAAAAAAAACAGCTTTTTACTAACTTCCCAAATCACTCCCAAAAAGTTTGATTAAAAGCAAAAAAACTACTTTTTACCATCTTCCGAAAATACCATAGCTTCACAAAACTTTCAACCTAAATCAATGAAATTACATGCCAAAACTAAGAAAATTCAGTCAAAAACTAAGAAATTTAATCTCTAAAACAAGAATTGTGATGAGAAATTTAATCCCAAGACGAGAAATTGTGACGAAATTCTGAAATTTCATCTAAAAAATTTTAGTTTCACAACAGTGAAAATTTTCCTAGTTTTGTAAAAATGAGAAATTTCAACTATATACTTTAAAATCACAACCAATACTGACAAATTTTCACTCCAAAAAGAAAATTTTAATGCCTAAAACTGATAAATTTAATCCTAAATTGATAATTTGTAATAAAAATTTAAATTTCGTCCTAAAATTTTCAATTTTACAAATAGAGAAATTTCTTAGTTTTAAGAAAAAGAAAATTTTCATCCCAAAAACTATGAAATTTAATCATAAAATTCAAAAGGGCAAAATTTATTTCATCTTCTTGTGATTTGAGGTCAGAACACTTTACCCCTTAAATATAGCTAGAAAGTCCCGATGTGATTTTGGACCAAAGTGAAACCGTTAATATCGTTAACTATACATGTAAAATGACTATAATACCCTCAAACTCTATATTTTTTGTTATTTTCTTTCTTTCTCCTCTCTCATATACACAATTTATAATGTCTAATATTAGTTCAATTAAATCACAATTAATTATAAATTTTTAATTATTTATTGTAATTCTTAATTATTTATTTTAATTTTAATTTAATTATATTTTAGATCAAATTTAATCCTAAACATTTAATTATTTATCATAATTACTAACTTCTTAATCTAATTTTAATTTAATTATATTTTAGATCACAGTTAACCCTAAATTCTTAATTATTTATTATAATTCCTAACATATTATCCTAATTTTAATTTATTTATATTTTAGTTCAATTCCTAATTATATATTTATATTTAATTATATTTTAAATCAATTCTTAAATATATTTTATATTTTAGATCAATTCTTAATTTATTTTATATATTTTAATTAACATATTAATCTTAGTTTAGATTTGGAAAAAAATGCAGGTAAAATTATCTTTTTATTGTATTAATTTCACTTTAATTTTTTAAAAAACCAAACCCGCCCTAAAAAATGGAGTGTAATACACATTTTGTTAGTTTTGACGAAAAAATTAACGATAATACTTTAGTCCAAAATCACATTAACGCTTTCTGACTATATTTGAATCATAAAGAATATGGTGCTCTAGTCCCAAATCATAAGAGGATAAAATGAATTTAACCCAATTGAAAAAAAAAAAAAATATAGTTTTGAGAAATGATAAATTTTAATGTAATACTCTAAAATTACATCCCAAACCAACAAATTTCAACCCCAAAATGAAGAATTTCATCTTGAAAATAGATAAATTTAATCCCCAATTGAGAAAAATTAAAGGTATTTTAGTCATTTAAAAAAATTATATGTCAAAAAAAAAAAAAAGAGGAAAAATTAAAGCTATGAGCTTTGTCACAAATAAGTTTAATTTTGGATTTTTTATTTTATCAATTTGAATCCTAATATTTTTATTTATTTTTAATCTAAATCGTCAGTCTATATTTATTAAATAAAATTGATGTTTAAATTCAATACATGTATTAAAAGAAAAAAAAAAAAATCTAAAATAAGCATTTTTGTTGAGTTTAATAACTACTTACACTTTTTCTGACAATTTTATTTAACAAATATAGGTGAATAATTTAAATTAAAAATAAACTAAAACATTAGATTTTGAATTGTTTGTTTAAAAGGCTCAAAGCATAAAATGAATAGACAACATAGAAGAGAAATGAAAGGAGCAAGCATTGTATTGAGATGTGAATGTTAGAGGGCGAAACAATGAAGTTTTTAATAGCAATAGAAATGGGATGGGATGGGAGACAAACATGTATGTATATTTGTCAGTGAGTAGTAAAAAGGAGAATGTTGGCATTGGGATTGGCATCAGGAGGAGAGAAGGCCAAGAACATGAGAAGCAGCATTATCCCCACCGGAAACAGCATCAACATCATTGGTGGCGGCGGCAGAGGCGGCAGAATTGG
This sequence comes from Camellia granthamiana, assembly GCA_036172215.1. Classification (NCBI taxonomy): domain Eukaryota; kingdom Viridiplantae; phylum Streptophyta; class Magnoliopsida; order Ericales; family Theaceae; genus Camellia; species Camellia granthamiana. Next base: position 70,662,986 of record CM069908.1, read on the forward strand.
TGGCAACACCAGCAACGACGCCGTCAGAAACCCCAGCACCAACACCCACCTCACACTGTAACAACTTACCATTCTTCTTCTTTCGATTCTTCTTCTTTTGATTCTAACTGCGATTGTAATTGTATCCTCTTGTCCCTCTTCTTCCCTAGCCTCGTTAAATCCCAGATCATAACTTTCTTGTCCTGGCCCCGATCAACTCCTCCTGCTCCCCCTTCAACTCAGAACTCTTTTTACGAACTCTCTCTCTCTCTAATATATAAGGGCCAAGAGTAATAGAATGTTGAATGATGGCTGCTAAGCTGTTGGCTGGCTGCGTCAAAACTTGGTGGGAACTCCATTTCGAGTTCATTTCGCACATTTATAGCGTTATCGTCCTCTGTGGGCTGGGGTGGGACCACATTATTTGAATAATACTTTATTTTTTATAAAACAATGTGTAAAATGATAATTTATAATAATTTTGTAATTAAAATATTTAGTCTCCAAACCATACCATAGCGTGTACCTTGTCACTCTTGTCTAAAGAAAAATTTGTTATTTTATTTTGTCAGCAACTTGTCTCTACTTTGTGGATTGAATTGTTGTATTTCTGTTTATAGAACTCGTCACGAGTCTCATCTTAATTATTTAAATTATTTATTTTATAATCATAATGTGTAGATTATTTATAAAAAAAAATAAATCGATATGATAATCATAGTTACATCAATTCATGACATTTATTTTCAAACAAATAAATAAATAAAATTATAGAAATTATTTACAAATTTATTTTTTGATAAACAAATGTAATAATCTAATAAGGTTATGGTTATCAAATCAATTTTATTTTATTTTATTTTTTTTATAGATGATTAATAACGTTATAGTTTAAAAAATAAACAATTTAAATTATCAAGACAAGACAAATGAAGCCAAACAATACGGCTTAAGTGAACTAAAAGACAAGTTTTGCCCTTTTATTTTCACACTATCTATGTTACTTTTTGTTGTATTAGTCTTTGAAAAAAAAAATGATATAATTATAGTAAAATTATTAAACTTATTTGTAATTTTTTTAAATCTTAATTGAGATTATTATAATTTACTTATAAAGCTAATTAGGCACAACCATTATAATTTTCAATAAAACACTATATTTATGTATCATAAAAATTTTATTATTTCATGTATTATTATTGACAAAGTATATGGACACTAAAATCACCGATGTAAAGCAAAATGTTCATTCTTTATAAATGCAAATAAAATATTTACATATATAGAGATGCGAACATTTTATTTGATATTAATTGAGATTTTCAATATTCATAACACTTATCATTATTAGTGATAGTCCTTTCTAAATTTAAATCAATATAAATAATCACACATTATGGCCTCGTTGGCTAAAAAGCTAAACTGACTAAGGCTTCATTTGGCAAAGTGACAAAACAGGATATTTTAGCCACAACAAACAAAATATCACATCTAACTCATAATCATTACATTCTTCTCTCACAAAAAAAGTCAAAAAAGCCAAAAAACTATTCCCAAACCAAGCTTTTTAACCCACGCTAAAATAGTCAAAAAAGTCAACCCACTTCCCAAACGGAAGCTAAATAAGTACAATAGGATAAAATAGGCTAATTTAACTAACAAGATAAAATATCATATTCAAACCATAATCATTTTTTTTTTCTTTTATAACTATCACATTCAAATAAAAAAAATCAAAAATTCTTTCTAACTAATTTAATCCGGTTAAATTAACCAAAAAAAAAATTAAAAAACTAAGTCTAAATTATCTCCTTCCAAATCAATGCTGTATATGTTTTACGGTATTCACATATAGCCTTTGTAACATTATTAAAACAATCTTTAATTTTTCCTAGAGGATGAGAATGTGATTGATGTCTGTTGTTGAGTAATATATATATATATATATATGTGTGTGTGTGTGTGTGTGTGTGTGTGTGTGTGTGTGTGTGTGAGAGAGAGAGAGAGAGAGAGAGAGAGAGAGAGAGAATCAGACAGAATCAGAGCTGATACGTTTAGAGGAGATTTGTAATCAGTCCTACTGCAATATAATATGGTGTCTTTTTTTTTGCTTTTTTCTTTTTTCTTTTTTTATATTTAAAGTTGGTGGATATAATATGGTGTCTTGAAGTATGAAATATTTTCTTCGTATTTACTCATGACTTAATTTTTCATTAATGGCTAGATAAATGGACACCTTTATTAATGGCTAGATAAATGGACACCTTTATCTCATCATTAATGGCTAGCACCTTTAATGAGCACCATCGTGTTTAAACTTGGCTCTGATACCAATAAAGGTGCTCATTAAAGGTTTCTAGCTTGAAATGGCTAGCACGTCTGTCAACGATTTACAGGCATCAACGGTCCTCACACACTCTGTATTTGACCTAACCTAACGCGACTTAGATGACGTCCCACTAACCTCAAACTTAAACAATTAATTAACCTTACATTAGCACAAATCCAGGAATAAATACATACATAATACAGGTATAAAGAAAATAAATTATCACATATATGACCTCATGTACCTTACTGTTGAGGAGGCGGAGGAGGCCTCCTGGCCGCCCAGGCCACTACCTGTTCTTGGATCAACGCCTTGACCTCTGCTATATGCTGTTCACACTCGGCAATTCGAGCAGTAATATACGGTTGGGTATAATAATCTACAGGTGTATTAAGATAATGATTTTTCTGATTTTCCCAAAAATTTAACAACCATAAATATTGTTCAAGTGCATCAACAGAGGGCATACATAGAAAATACTAATTTTTATTGAGGAAGTACAATTATTTTACAAGAGGGGGTTGGAAGGAAATAGTACAAACAAAGAAAACCAAAGAAAGAAACTAAAATTCAACCTGCCTTCAACAAGGGTGAGGCATCCCTTTTATAAACAAAAACGGATAAAAAGAGGGACAGATGTTACAATTTAATTCGACCGACGATATTACATCTTATCCTAACTGATGAGGTCATCCATGACGTTGGCTGCTATAATGATAAACACGGATAGTGGGAATCTGCTTTTTCAAAGTTTGTTGTCTGGATGTGCCGACACCTAGTCATGTCTTTTTCCTTTGCGGTTGCTTTTGGCTAATTTTTCTGTGAGGACATCTGTCATGGCATCCCAGAAATCTCCAAAGTGGGTATCTTCATCATCGGGTAGTTGGCTCTCTCCAGCTAACACGTGTTCGGCTGGATCAGCATCAGGTTCGGATGAGGGCTGACTGGTACCTGACCTCATGGATACATCATCCTCTAGAGGCATGGTCTGCAAAAACTGTTCTTTGAGAAAATTCATGCTTTTAAGAATTATCTCATTTTCGGATAGGTCAGGATACTGATTTCTCAATTCTTTTTGAATTTGGATAAACGGATTATTGGATAATGCTGGTTGTGGAGCAGGGATTGCTGATTGTTTGACTGTTTCTCGACATGCCTGAGCATGCTCCTGGATTTTAGCTACGGTTTCAGTGATAATCGGATCCATACCCTTATTCCACCATTTAACAAAGAAAATTCTTTTCAGGCGGGGTACCTTATTCTGGTAATCACATGCAAAGTCCCATTTCCAAATCCATGGGATACTAAAACGGATGGTAAAATGGACTAGGGATTTACTGATAGACAACTCCCTGTTTTTATTCAGATAAGCATAAGCTCGAGAATAAGCATAATGCCAATCATTGTATGCATGTCGGATTTCTTCTGGTAAAATGTCAAGTGATAACCCAAATTTATCCCACCACACGAGGAACCAATTTGGGACATCGTGTTTAAGGACGTCAGGGCAAATCCGGATAAACCATGAATGGGAATGGATAGGATTCTGATAGTAAAACACCTGGGTAAAAGCATCAGTATAATCCCAGAATGTATACTTAGTCTGTTTATTACGTAGATCAAGATCGCGTAAGGTATGCGGATGAATGCCCCAATTAGCAATAGGCATAACGTTACGGATAGTAATTTTACTAAAGGAGATCGGGCTGGTGGATTTATGCGGATCATGGAGATGATGCTTAAATTCACAAGCTCCAGTTTCTGTTAAGATTTGCTCATAAATGTAGCGATACTGGTCAAAATGTGGTGGTGACTGTTGAGTGGTCAGATAACGTTTTTTCAGTTCCCATGGATCTTGCATCCATTGTTCATCGGCTGAATCAATCCAGAGGACAGTCTCCTCTGTGATACTGTTTGGGGTATACGGATCTTCTGGTTTCAGAAGTATATCTCGTGCAGATTCAGTACTGGTTTGTCCTCGAGAGAGAACAGGATATTCTGTTTCATAGAGTGGGGTATGACCACCACGGCCACGTCCACGGCCCCGATGGCCTTTACTGGTCATGCTCCTCGGCAGGAGCGGACTGTTGCAGATATTCCCTGGTTAAGAAGTCAGGCAAAGAATTATTTTCACCTTTGATATGCTCAATATCAAAATCAAAATTAGATAAATAACTTTGCCAAGTAAGAAATATCTGTTTAGATGTTAAATTTTTTACATCTTTTTTGAAAATCTGTTTAGCAGCAGAGCAATCAACACGGATAAGAAAATGTTGGTTTAAAAGATCATCTTGAAATTTTAAAACACATTTAACAATAGCTAGGCATTCCTGTTTAATGGTCGGGTAATTTAAAGCGGCTTTATTCCAATGGCCAGAATGGAATCTTAACAATTCTTCCTTCTGGGTTTTGGGATTAAGCTGTTTTAAGATCCCACCAAATCCTTCATTAGATGCATCGGTTTCAACAATTTTTTTCCAATTAGGATTAGGTAACTGTAAACATGGTAACTGTTTAACGTTAGCTTTAATTTTTTGTACTGCTGTAGTATGCTCAGGGCCCCAAGGGGGAGGATTTTTGCGAAGTCTGGTGAATAGAATACTGCAATCAGCTGCAACATTAGGATAGTAATCACGGATATAATTAAGACTTCCTAAGAATCTTTGTAACTGAGTCTTGTCCTTAATTTCATCAGGAAATTTAGAAGCAAACTCAATACTGCGGTTGATTGGAATAATACTACCATTAGAAATATTATGTCCAAGATATCTGATAGTGGTTTGAAACAATTGCATTTTTGGTGCAGAAAGTACTAAACCATTTCGATGGATGACATGCTTAAAAATGTTAAGATGTTTAATGTGCTGTTCAATTGATGAAGAATAAATTAATACATCATCAATATAGGATAAAGTAAATTCAGAAAACGGATTAAAAATATCATTCATAATATGTTGAAATTCGGATGGAGCATTTTTAAGGCCAAAGGGCATCACATTCCATTCATAATGTCCAAATGGTACAGTGAATGCAGTTTTATAACGATCCTGTTCAGCAATTTCAATTTGCCAATATCCAGATTTTAAATCAAATTTGGAAAATATGATTGCATCCTGTAATCGATCTAATAAATCTTTTTTATTAGGAAGAGGATAACGGATCCATTTTAATTTCTCATTTAACGGTTTGTAATTGATAACAAGGCGAGGAATACCTCGTTCAATTTCAGCATTTTTGTTTACATAAAAAGCGGTACAACTCCAAGGAGAATGGCTAGGTCGGATTAATTTTTTGTCCAAAAGACTTTGAATTTCTGTTTTGCATAATTCCATATATTCCTTTTTCATTTGACTAGGGCGAGCTCTAGTTGGAACATATTTTTCATCAAAATCGGGTTCATATGGTAAAGTTACTGTATATTTCTTTCTATTCCAAAAAGCATTAGGAATAGTACCACAAACTTCTGTTTGAAAATCTTTTTCAATAAGTTTAATTTTCTGTTGCAAAGAGGTTTGTTTTAATCTCTGTTCTGTTGTTAAGAAAGAAACTTCCTTAGCTAAGAAATTAATTTGATTCTGTTTGACAGACACTAAATCACGAATTTGATCTAATTCTTTGGTATACGGTTGTGTAATAAATTCAAAGATAACAGATCTTCCCTGCAATTGGGAATAGATTCCTGTTGAATCAATTTTATCAATAGGCATTAAAAGACATAAAAATGGTGTGCCTAAAATAATATTTGTGGCAAGATTTCTGATTAACACAAATGAGGTTGGAAGGCAGAGATCATTATTACAAATATAAGCTTCTGGTATCTTATACCTGATCTGCATGGAATTACCACTTGCACTGGTTAAACTCTGGGTAGTTTTTTCAAAATACCTGGTTGGAACTATACCTTCTTGGATACAGTTCATATCAGCTCCGCTATCTACCAAGGCAATGGCATCTTTAATAATAAAATCGGGTTTAATCATAAAAGATACTTTGATATACCATTTTTGGAAAGTTACTTGATTAACGAGTAACAAATACTGATTTTCTTCTGTTTTATCTTCAAGTTTTTGTTCAGTTTCTTGAATTATTTCTTTTTCTTTCGGTTTTTGTGGCAGCTGGGTGTGTAGATATTTAATATCTTTTATGGCTGCTGCACTAGCTGTTTGTAAATGTTTTATTTCTGTTTTTAAAATATTTATTTCCATTTTCAGATCTTGGATTGTTGTTGGTTGATTATTAACAGATTTTATGGTTTGGATTCGATCAACCACATGTTTTAAATTATAAGAGTAATCGGGTATGTTTGGCGCTTCTGGTGCAGTTTGTTGATGTTCATAACACATTTTTAAATATTTTAATTTTATTTCCGGATCTTGTATCTGGTCTGCTACAGCAAGCATATCCTTTTGGGTGTCAGTTAAAACATTAATACTACTGGGTTCTCCTAAGTTTAAACCATTCATTTCAACTATGGATTTCCAATAGTTAATTTCTGATAGTTGATCCTGATTCGTGCTACAGGGACAAGTTTCTGTTGGTTCTTCATCACTAGGAGAGGATGAAGAATATAACTGATTAATCTCATCGTCTGATGGAGATTCATTACTGGATGAATTTTCTTCGTCTTCTAAAGCATTAATTATCTGTTCTTTAAGCTTATCATCTATCATTAATTCATTAATTTTAGATTTAGCTTTAGATTTACATCTATTGGCATAGTGTCCTGTTTGTCCACATTTATAACATTTAATTTCAGATTTATTTTTTCTTTTTCCTGTGGATTTACTGGTTGAAGATTTCTTGGGATAAAACTTCTTACTGGATTTTGGATGGCTAGACTTATGAGATTTCCTATAAGGTTTTGAAGATTTCTTATGGGATATTCGCCTAGCCTTTTGCGGATACTGGACTACGGGTTCATAGGCAAATTGATCACAAAATTCACCTAATTCTTTTCTACCAGTTAAATTCTGTTGTTTCATTTGGTAATGAAGTTTGAGATCATTACACAAAGAAAGACCTTCATCGGTTATGATGGAGCAAAGTTGTCCATAAGTGTACTGGTCGTAAGGAATAGACATCCGGTCATGGCGGTCCCGAAGTTTTTTCCTAACGCGTTCGGCAAAAAGAGTAGGAAGGCCATCAATAAATTTGGCTTTCCAATGTTCACTGTTAGCATCAGGGCGTTGCATAACCTTGAGAAGGAAAACATCCTTATACCATCGAAAATGGGTAAGGGATGGACAACGGAGATTCTGGAGAAGTTCGCGACTGCGATCTTGAGTACTGGTACTAGTTCCAATAAAATGGAGGATGATGGTTTGGATGAGGGTATAAACAGCATCCTGGTGTTGAACAGGTTGATTTGTAGTAGGATCTAATTCAGTTTTAACAGATGTAAGAATTTCATTTTGTTGGGCAAGGGAAATTACATTATCCCACCAACCTTTAAGTTGTCCGGTGAAGCCAGTTATAATAAATTTAGCAATGGCATGATCCTGATTACTATATTGCCTACAGATAGTAGCAAACATTAACATCTGATGTAGTTTTTTAAGAATAGCATATTCAGATTCACCATCTATATTCCATTCATAGATAGTTTTACCATGATAACTTTCCTGATTAGGGAGATAAGTTTCTTCGTATAACAAATCGGGAGGAGTAGGTCTAGCATAATAATTTCTGGTATAGGGAAGAAATTGTGGTCGACTAGATGAATACCCATGTAATTTATTCACATGAGACGGTTCCTGAAAATTAAGTTGAATTTCATTTATTTGTTCTGGTGATAATTCTTCATTAGTAGAGAATTCGGATCGCAACATGTTAATTGTTCCACTAGTGGATTCTGGTAAGTTCTCTGGAGGGCGAACATTTAGATGTTGCATTTTCTGTAATAGAGCATCCATAAATTCATTATCAGGTGCTTTCAGCTTAAAATTACTGATTTCCAATGGAGGTTTAATGGATACCGGATGGATAAGAGAGCTCCCAGATACGGGTGGAGCTAAGCTTCTATCTTTAAAGGTAGAAACTAAATTTTCAACTCTGGTTAACTGTTTACTCATGGTTTGACAGATCAGATTAGTATAATTATGTTGGCGGATAATTATACCTAAATCTTTAAGTTGAGCAAATTCTTTTGTTGAAAATCTACCGGTTTGTGCATCAATATATGCTGTGGCTACTAGAGGTTGCCTAGTGGTTTCCCCATTAGGAACTAATTCTAAAGCCTGAGGAGGTGGATGGATAGAATTGATAACTTGACCATCAGCTGTTGTCCAGGTCTTAAATTGGTCTTCTATGACGGTTATTTTTGGTTGAGTTTCAGTTTGAAACCATTCTTTAAAAAATATTATCTTCTGGTGTAACTCAAGATGTTGGTAATATTGAGTCTTATACTGGTTTAATTGTTCTGGAGTATGAGTGGTAAAATACCATCCTCTAAATTCTTTATTTTTATCCTGATAAAATTCCTGGTTTATTAATTTTCTATTTTCACTACCTGGTGTAAAATCCATTAAATATCAAAATTCATATCACTGGCCGTTGGACTATCTGGTGGTTGAATTGGTTTGTTATAAACACCATGAGGAATTTTATTTTTAGAAAATCGGATTCCTTGTATTTCTGATGTCATCGGATCTAGTTGGTCTTCTTGTGGATCACTAGAAGGTCTACTAGGTGGTCTATCAGGTATTTGTAGAGAGTCTACAGATTGTCGACTGGATTCAGGTAAATCAACCCTATAGGGAGGAATTGATTGGAAACTGTTATTGGAAAAACTTCTGTTAGCAGTTCTAAAGCTATTATTAGACAGGCTTCTAGGAGCTGTTCTAAAACTAGCATTAGACGAGTTGCTGCGAGTGAATTGAGGTTTCTGGAATTGAAGATAAACATTACCTTCTTGTGTCTGGATAACATCATCTAAATGATGCTGGATCATCGGTTGAGGAGGTACGGCATTAGGAATATGCCATCGTTCTGGAAAGGTTATAGATGACCACGGAATTTGTCTAGGTACAGCTACTTGACTACTGTATAAATTAGTTTCAATTAATACAGTATTTTCTTTTTCAGTTGTTTTTCTTACATAAGGATTTAAAGTTGTTAAAGCCTTAATGTAAATTCGGGAATGTACTGAAAAAAGAGGGGATCCTGGTTTATACTCATATCCATGAGTAAGAACTCTCAGTTCTAACAAATCGGATATATTTCTATCAGTCATAGAGATACTTATATTCGGATAGATATCAAAATATACTGGTCCATGGGAAAGACTGGTTTCAATAGCTCCCATAAGAGATGCTCTCCAATCGAGGCATCTACCATCCCGGAGGGTACACTGAATACTGGTATTTTGACCTAGGAGTGTCAAAGGTTTAAAGGCTATTTGTACTAATCCTATGTGGATGTACTTATAATCTTTAACAAACGGAACAAAGTCATTAATATGAATTAGTCGGATTATCTCATCATTATTCTGAATACATGATGCATGTTCAAATGTTTTAATGATTGTTTTACTAAACCATTGAAATTTTCCTTTCTTATAAATGGTTTTTGGATCGACGGGTGGTATTGTCCATTTATCTAGGGCATCTTTTACATCCTGGTAGGCGACCATTTCGGCTGCTTCTGCTAAAGAGGAGATTGTATTTCCTAAAGAAGTAACAGATTCATTTTCTGGTACTATTACGGTATTCTCCTGGGGTTCAGTCATGATGTATGGTGGTCATATATGTATAATTTATTTAATTTATACTTATTTTATGTAACTACTTAAACTTGACTCTGATACCAATAAAGGTGCTCATTAAATTAACCAAAAAAAAAATTAAAAAACTAAGTCTAAATTATCTCCTTCCAAATCAATGCTGTATATGTTTTACGGTATTCACATATAGCCTTTGTAACATTATTAAAACAATCTTTAATTTTTCCTAGAGGATGAGAATGTGATTGATGTCTGTTGTTGAGTAATATATATATATATATATATGTGTGTGTGTGTGTGTGTGTGTGTGTGTGTGTGAGAGAGAGAGAGAGAGAGAGAGAGAGAGAGAGAGAATCAGACAGAATCAGAGCTGATACGTTTAGAGGAGATTTGTAATCAGTCCTACTGCAATATAATATGGTGTCTTTTTTTTTGCTTTTTTCTTTTTTCTTTTTTTATATTTAAAGTTGGTGGATATAATATGGTGTCTTGAAGTATGAAATATTTTCTTCGTATTTACTCATGACTTAATTTTTCATTTAATTTTCACACCTCGAATTTTGATTTTAATAAAAGGTAAATTTTTAAATTAACAAGTTGGGATAAATATTGAATATAATAATAACATTATTTTATATGATGGGCTATTTTGGAAATATGATTATAATCAACTTTTTGGTTAAAAGCTACCTATAAACAGTTTTTTTGTGAGAGAGGAAGTAGGTTATAATCCGAGAATTATAACCTACTTCCTAAAAGAGGCCGACCTCATTAATAAATAAAAAAATTCTAATTAATGTGGTGTAAGGTCTAAGTTGAAATTAATTTCGTCTTTCTCTTCACCAATCAAACGGTCCTTGCATGCATTTGGAGTTTCACAATCATCAATGATGCTAGGGGTGTTCAAGAAAATCGTAGAACTGACAAATTGATTCAAATCATGTGTGATTTGGTTTATTTTTTTGACAGGACAATTTGGTTATTGTTGTAATTAAAAAATATTCAATACAATTTGATTGACGGATTAAGATTTATAAGAACTGAATAGAACCAAATTTAATAATCCCTTCTTTTTTTTTTGTTATTAATTTGAAAAGGCAAAACATAAAGTGTTTATACGGAAGAATCAAACCATCAACCTTTTATTCATTTTACATTAGTGCGTGCCAATTGAATTGTTCTCGACTTTTTACATTATTTTTATGATTTTACCAGAGCTATCTAGAGACGTGCGAGACAAACACACGAGGAGTTCTGAGCACTCACCAAGCCCTGAAGGGTGCTGTCGACGGTGAAGGTTGCACACTCAACATCTAGAGAGCAAGCTGATGGACTCGAAAAATGGCGTTGGAGATAGTGGCTATGAAGCAATAGCTAAAAGGAAAGGGTGCCGCTGGAGTAGAAAACCACAGTGAGCGTGCCAATCTCGTCACTCAAGCAATCGGAGTCGGCGAGAGACTCCTTCACTTTCCATCACCAGAAGTTACAAAGGTGGCGATTCTGTACCGTCAACAAAGAAGTTCTACACTCAGGACAGTAGCTACCGCCCCTCACGTTTGACACCGACGTCAGGATATTCATATTTTCTTCATTCAGAGGACTTGAAGGATGTCTTGGAGGAATAGGTATGCCGGAGGAAAACCTTGAGGGGGTCGCTGTTACAGAGGTTGGCTCCCAGAGTTTATGGAAGCAAAGAGGTCACCATGTCGACGCCACATTTGGTGGTGGATGCGCTGGCGGACGGAGACTTGGCGAGGTCAAGCGCCACCCCATTTTCCTTTGAGATTGAGAATATGCCAATTCCCGTCAACTTCCACCAACCAAAATTTACTCTCTATGGTTGGAAAGGCTGCCAAAGGAAAGCATTGAGAGGTGGTAGCAACTAACGAAAACCTTTGTCACTAGATTCAAGACAAACACAAAAACACCTAAGGAAGTCGACCATCTTTTGGGAGTAAAGATGGAGCCAGGCAATTCATTGAAGGCATACAATGCCAAGTATTGTGAGATGTTTAATGAGATCCTCAATTGTCCTATCAACTTGGCAATCGCCTAATATAAGCACAGTCTTCCAGTCAAACATAGGCTGAGAGATTCGCTCACTATGAATCAACCCACAACAATGGAGTTGTCGATGCAAAGGATTAACGAACACATCAGAGTTGAAGATGACGTGGCTGCAGCTACTGTGAAGGCAACTATGGTAGTGGCAGACAAAAAAGTCGCTGGAAAAGTCAATGCAGTTGGACAAAATGATGGCTGTTTAAACATGTGAAAACCACCTCCTTAATTACGTAAATTAATTATAATAATCATGTGATTATGTATTATGTGAATTATGTGCCATATGATATATGCTTGCGTTGAATGGTATTGCAGTGTTATTGTGAACAAATATGTAGTGTTATGGATTTAACCTGTCTGAATCGCTAATTTTACCAAGCTAAAATTCAATAATAGAATATGAAATTAGAGCCTAATTCATAATAGGAAAATTAAACTAGTTTGATTTAAGTTATAAATGTTAGAGATTAGTTTAATTTAAATGAGTTTGATTTTAATTAATTTAGTAGTCAAATTAATTTAAGCTTAAGTGGCATAAACTAGTTCGATATTGTGCTGACTATGTTGAATTAGAAAATATTATATGCAAGGGATTAAAGTCAAGAATTAAAGAGAGAGAGAGAGAGAGAGAGAGAGAGAGAGAGAGTTAGTAGCCTAGAGTACTACACATAGAGAGAGGGAGAGACTTGAGAGTATGAACTCAACTTAGAGAAGAAGAAAAGAAGAGAAAGAAAAGGGAGAGGAACTAGAAATTGAAGATCAAACCTCCTCAACTTGTTCACTTTAGGTAAGAATTCTTCTTTCTAACCTCATGAAGTTGTAGGATCATGCTCATAACTCATAGACATTCAAGATTAACCAAGAAAATATAAGTTGATCGAAGTTTGTATAGCGATCCGAGTTTTTTCCCGTCCTTTGTGTAATCCCGGACTCAAGTTCCGAGTTGTGTGCTGTTATTTGTATCTTGTTTCCATCCCTTGATTTCTTATATTTGAGTTTTGGGATGTATTGGGCAGGTTTGTAGTAGGTTGGTTGTGTTTGGAAGCACAGTGTTGCTGCCCAGTTTTTGGTGACTTCGCTCGAGCGAGACTTTTGTCGCTCGAGCGAGCTTTAAGTTTGTGTCTCTTGGCTCGAGCGAGAACTCTTGCGCTCTAGCGTATGTTTGCGTCTCTTTTTGACCTGAAGGTTGTGATTCTTGGCTCGAGCGAGCTGTATGTTTTGGACTTCTTCGTTCGAGCGAGCTTTTCTTCACTCGAGCATGCTTCTGGGTTGCAGTTGTTCACTCGAGCGAGGCTTTGTGCGCTCGAGCGAGATTTCTTTGTGTCTGGTCGCTCGAGCAACCACTCATTCGCTCGAGCGAGGATCGTGTATATCAATTCACAGCAGGGGCCTTCTTCTCCATTTTTGATCCACTTTCTTTTCAAAACCCTAGATCGGCTGCTCTCTCTCTCTCTACATATCTTCTCTCTAAAAATCCATCTAGCTCTAGTGTGTTTCTAGCCTAGTTCCTTTGTAAGAAATGTGAAGTTTGGCGTGGCCTTCGTTTTGATCCGAGAAAGGTTGGGTTTGGAGCACTTTCGAGTTTCTCTATTCTTCTCCTTGGGTTCTCCATTTGAGGTAGGGATTCTCCTTGTTCTTTTTTAATACTCCGTCTATAGATAAACATGTGGTAGTTTGTATTGCATGAAAATCATAGCCTTGTTGGATTTGTTTGAAAATCATGAGAGGGAACCTAGGGTTGGTTGTTTGAGAATGGGTTTATCATCATTGTTTGTTGTTTGGGTAAAAATTGGAGAGTAATCTAGCATGTTATTGTTGAAAGAAGAGAAAACCCTAAATTATATTTTGATTTGATTTGATAAATTAAAATGGAATATGGTTGAGCAATGTTTGTAATTTACCATTGTTAATATGGGTTATGTAAAAGTGTTAACGGTTAAGGGTTTAACTATGGCAGTGGGATTATTTTGAAATGAATGTAGTGGACTAATATGAGTTATGACTTTATTATCCATGGAATTGGTTTGTGAAAATGAAAAGAATGAAATTGGTTTTGTGTAGCGGGGAAAGTGTTTTGGAATAAATGGTGGAATATCTTGGCTTGGAAAATTATGAAAGTTGATCTTGAAAATGGAAAATGAAATGTTAGCTCTATGTAAGTCTCAGAAAATAAATATGAGAATTGAACTATTGTATCATGAGTGTTGAGTACACACATTTGGGGGTTTTTATCTTTAATTATCGTATCAGTGTCGTTGTTGGGTTTAAGATTGCTTGAGAGTTGAATCTCTTTTAATAGATGTACTGAATACATGCATCTAGAGGTTTTGTCCTTGGTCATCGGTGGAGGATGACATTGTTGTGTTGAATCGTTGTGTATGCATTACACTTGTGTTGGTTGAACATTGTTGAATAGTTTATGTGTATGTATTACACTGGTTGGTTGTGCTTTGTTATATTGAGATGGTTGGTGTTATATACCGTGCTTAGAATGAGAGGTACCATTATCTTCCAGCTAGCGCCTGGAGAATGTGGACCAGGTACCATTACCTTCCAACTTGTGTCTGGAGAATGTGGCTAGTCATTTGATCGTAAGGTGTATCCTTAACTTACCATGCTTATGGCAGGTAGAGCAGAGCTTTTATCATCATGGTCTCAGTGTATCTGAGTATGTTATGAGTTACGATGGTTACGGTTTTGAAAGGCCAAGTTGCCTTATTTGTTGATTATATATATGTTGATGATTTGTTATTTCCCTTTTTACTAAAGGCATGCATGTATAGATGTGAATGCGTTGGGAACCGACATAAATAATATTTTATGTTATTTTGGTAAGTGGGAAGGAATTGAGTATTTCTGAATATGTTTTGAAAAAGGAAAATTGGTTGTAAGAACGGAAAATGGGGGAAAGTAATGGGCTTGGTGAAACTGTTTTCTAGAATTGTTATTGAAATGAAAGTTTGGGAAAGAGGGGTAATGAAAAGAAAAGAAAGGTGAATCGGTTTCAGTGTTGAATGAAATGGCTGATTTTGAGAAAAGTTCATACATATGTATATTTTGTATAAACTGTCACATTACTATTCTAGTATGAGATTGGGCATTCATGATTATAACTATCTATAAGTTGTTATTGTTGAGGAGCATGTTGAGATCCTTACTGGACTATATGTTCATCCCACGTTGTTGAATCTTTTTCAGGTGATAATTAAGATGTGCTACAAGATTTTGGATCTTCATATTTGTTGGCCACGGGCCTCTTTTGTGTTGGCAGAATGCCATTGATGTAAAAGGGTTAAACCCTTTCTTTCGTCTTTAATGATGTAAGCCTACAGGCAGTATATTTGGCAAGCTCATGTTGTATTTAATTTGCATTCGGATGAGAGAATTATTATTTAATTCTACTAGACGAACATTTGAGTTTATTTCTGCATGTTATCTCTGAACTTGAATTAAAGTAATGAATTTGGTAATGATTTCGAGTAATAAAAAGTGGGGCGTGACAGTTTGGTTCATGTGTTTGAAGGTTTCCTACATGCATGGTTTCACATGTGATGAATAAGTGAATTAGCTCTTAAATTCATCGTGCATGGCATTATTGTTATGGAATTCTTGATCATACATTGTAGACTTCCATGAATGTTTAAATCTGAAGGGAAATTCCATGGGAATTGGGAGCTCAAGATTTCAATTTTTCTAACTTTTTATCTCATTTCAAAAATTTGATTTGTATTTGATGATTAAAGTTCAAATTCTAACATGATTACATGGGGATTTGAAAGTCAAATTAAAGTTATGAATTTTGTCTAAGTTTACTATGTTTAACTCCATGTATTCTTAATCATTTTTGGGACTTGAATTGCTTGAAATCAAAACTAAATTTGCATGGAAATGAAGTGCCAAAACAGAGCAATTTTCGGGTTCAATTTGTAGCACTGCCGCACGTGTGGCTTGAAGCCCTGCACGTGTAGAAAACAGGGCATTTCTGCTGAGCACACTGCATTATATGCAGGTGCAGGAGGCACGTGCATGATGGTCACGCACGTGCGGCCATGACCTCTGCACGTGCGGCCCTTTGGATAGTCCCGGGTTCGTTTTTCGCTATACTTTTCCACCTTCCGGGCTTTCGATTGCATGGTTTTAAAGTGTTTTCATGATCATTTGCATCTCACAAGGGCATTAGAGTGCATAAATGAAAAATTAGAACCAAATTAGTAAAGACGAATAGTTATTGAGTAAGTAACAATCGAATCGAATGGAATTAACTAGCGATATGAATGTCATTGAATTATTGTGCTCAAATTTGTTTGTTAGGTCGGACGCTGAACCAATAATACGTGTATCGAGAAGCCCACTGTGAGTAATAATGTTGTAAAGATATATTCAAATTGTATTTATTTTCTGAATGATGAATTATATTGTTTCTAAATGGTTACTTTCTATCGATTGAATAATGATCCTCTTTTGAATTGTATTCGTAGCATTCATAGCGTATTGTTATTGTTATTATTGATATCGTTATTGTTACAGAGATCTCTGTCAGTTCCAAATCTTGGAACTATTGTTATTGTTTAATGGCCATCAATTGATTGTTCGGTCTTTAAGACCTATTGTATTGTATTGTTGCTATTGGATGTACCACGTATGACCTATATGAATATGAATATGATTGAAAATGATTGATTGAATCGAATGATTAAACGATTGATTGACAAAGGATATTGATTGAAATCGATTGTTTCAAAGGCCATACGGACATCATTCTTAACCTCTTTACACATTTGTTATTCACTGGGCTTTAGCTCACAATTTGTTATATATATATATATAGGTGACCGAGCACTGGACCAAAGCTAGTGGCGCCGACCCGAACCCTTGTTTTGTCAAGCCAACTATTGTGCCTCATAGCGAGGTTCCGAACCTGAATGTGTCAAGGCTTTTGGGTAGTTCAAATCCACCCTTTTGATGTTGCTAAGTGTAAAGAATGTTTTGAGACTTTTATTAATACTGTTTTCGATAATGGGATTTAATTCCCTAACTTGTGTTTTGTCTTGTATATATGTGTTTTATGGACATAAGTGTTTGTATATATAACTTTGAATATGAAAGTTTATTTCCATTCAAGTCCTTACAGCTTATTGGACGATGTATGTTATTATTGTTTGGCTTCCGCCAGCCCTTCATTTATATTATATTATTGTCATTATTGTTAAACAGGCCTTCAGTAATCACAGATTACTGGCTGGTTACGATGCTAAACCTATAGGGGCGGGTTTGGGTCATGACAAAACAACCGTGGAAGGAAGCAGAACCGTGACACTAATTGCAATAACCGGAATACGGATCGAAATAATGGCCAGGCTAACAACCTGCGTGACACAAAGGATGATGCCAAGAGAATGTTAAAAGCCCGAATTGGCATCACAATGCTCTTCAAAGTACCATTCTATCGCATATTGAATGAAATCCATAACGAGGAATATGTCCGGTGGCCTGCCAAGTTGGGGG
This sequence comes from Camellia granthamiana, assembly GCA_036172215.1. Lineage (NCBI taxonomy): Eukaryota > Viridiplantae > Streptophyta > Magnoliopsida > Ericales > Theaceae > Camellia > Camellia granthamiana. The sequence goes on from CM069908.1 coordinate 70,680,583, forward strand.
ATATCCAGAGAGGGTTTAATCAAAAATACCATTGCACCTTTCATGATGAGAAAGGGCACCAAACAGAAGATTACGTGCCATTCAAAGTACACTTGGAAGAGTTGGCAAGGCATTTGGATCACTACATTGATGAAAAGGTCAGGGCGGCTTCTCAAGAGTAAACCTTCCCAAATGGCCTAGCAATCGAAGACGTCCCTCCTCGAGGAGTGATCGACTGAAGAGATCTGGGTAGATTGGTTTTGAAAGATGGCGGTAATAAGGCCGAGGAAAAAGGACATAAAACTCGCAGGATATAAATAACCAATCTATTTCCAAAACGTGAAACACTGTCAATCTAAAGTTTTAGTTCAATCTTTGTAACCCTCCTACTATTCATGTAATGAAACAAGTAGACCGTTTTCTTGGAAATTGCTGTATTTTCATAAACTTTCTTTCTGGTTTACCATACTAAGCCCTGTCGAGCAATTTAGTGCAGTCAAAGGTGCAACTAACGATCACTCTGAGGGAAAGATTTGTGACACCCCAAATGTTTAATTGATTTTAACACTGCGTTAATATTAACAAAAATATATATGTATATATATATTTAATTTACTTGTTATATGTACTAAAATGTAATTTAATTTAAGTTAGCAGTCATTGTATTAACAAATAAATAAATAAATAAATAAAATAGAAAAATAATTATTTTAGGATAAGGGCTTAAGTGATAATAGGATAAAGAGGATAAGCCTTAGGGGATAAGCTTGTTTTGGGGAGTCAATTAGTGAGTGCCACTAGATTATGCCTACGTGGTAACTTTGCTAGATGAAATGAACCATGTACTGAAAAAAAACACTTATAAATAGGAGCATGAAAGCAAGGAAAAGAAAAACAACAAATGAAAGTGTGATTAGTCAATAAAGGAAGGGAGTTTTGTTGAACAGTAAAGTAAAAATAAGAGATTAATATTAATGTGAGTTTTATTATACTTTGAGTAACCATAAATTGTTTTATTGTTTTATGATTTGTTTTATGCGAAACATACTTAAATTATATTAACATTTTAACTATGTTATTTATTTATGAACCCTATTTGTTTTAATAAATGGAAATCTATGGATATAGCTATTTATTAAATATGTTTTTGAACAATTATTTTATAAATACCATCACGAAGGTCCCATTCCTTGAGGGACTTCTGAATGAATTGTCACTTTAGTGACCCTTTGACGGTCCCATGCCTTGGAGGACTTAAATAACCATTGGCCTCTAATTAATCACTTTGTAACCCTCTGTTTATCATAGATCCATTGACTCTCTATTCTGTTTTGTACTGTGGTTACGATTATTTACTATAATTGTGCATTTTGTTTTTGTTATTTAAATGATTTACTCGAACCAAACTATTCTCTGTTTAACCTAAATAATTATCCATGGTGATTTTATACATTTATACTCTCAGTATAATATTTCTCACTCTATCTTGTACTTGTAGTTGTTATCTCCTTTCAGGTGATGAAATGTAAGAAACAGTAGTACTCTCGTGTAATGGGACTAGCACACGACTTAATGCGGACATTTTGTATTTTTTTTAATAATTGTCTAATCATCAATGAAATAAATAAAAGTTTTGAAGAAATTTTTTTTTTTTTTTGGTAACATTATTGAGTATTTCAATTATTTATTTACCTATTTAATTCTTTATCTCGTCTTTGCCTACACCATTTAATTTGTTAAAATTATAATTAACTAGTTAGTTGCGAATCTAGTCTTCAGCATCCGGGGTTGGGTCGTGACAAGAGTGGTATCAGAGCCAAGGTAAAAATAAATAAATTAATAAATAATAATAATAAAATAAATCAATTAATAAATAAATACAAATACAAATACAAATAAATAAATATATATATATATAAATTAATATTTCTATACTATTCTTAAACATTAGTTACTATATGCGCGATCTTTTTTTGCGCCATAGTTAATTTATGTGATATAAGGATGTCCAAGCAAAATCTCAATGAATTATTCTGACGTGAGCTCAAGACCATGAGTCTAGCAGGGATCTTAGAAGAGCACCACACCCCTGCCTCGCCAAAGGAATCAAGAGACTCCGAAAGTATAATTAGGCAACTATACCCAGTCCTAGACCAATAGATGGATGTGCAAGTTGATCCTGACGACGTAGCATTTCTGCGTTAGAGACAAAGCTCCAGCTATACATGAGGAAGATACCTTAGACCTACCCACGTCGTCAGGATCGCTCCGGGACTAGACAACCCCTTCTTCGTAGTCACGCATTTGCCCTCAACATTTGCTGAAATGAGGGGAAATATATTTTTCATCAACCACATATTCACCGACACCCCCAACCCTCTGGACATTATTAATGTCCAGAATGTTGATTTTAATAATAACTTGACATATCTCGAGACACCTGTACGGATCACTAACCGAGCATTAGGGATATATACAGTGCGTCCCCATTTACATAATCCATGTAGCATGGGTTTGTTTTGGAGTAACACAGCTAGGTTGGGAGTCTAAGCCTTCATGCAGCATTATTTTCCATGGCTGTGTGACTCCCCGATCTAGACTACGGAAATGAGGACTCTTTTTGTAAGCTGACTACGATTAGTTCTAATCCCTATTTTTGTACTGACAGGATTAGACTCTAACATGACTTCTAACTTATGTAGCACAAACACCATATGTGTATGAATAATAAAACTGGTGTTTATATATATATATATAATACTGGTAAATATGAGTAATGTTTATTAAATTATGTTTTTTTAAATCTATACTTGTAGTAATAGCCAATGATGGTAACGAAACCAGATCGTCGGTTAGTGGAATAGAACCAATAGAAAGAATCATGGAAAGAGCAGTTACTAGTTTTCTGCAAGCCTTACAAAACAACATAAACAATGGAATGCCAGAACGGTGAGAAGAGCCGGTTACAGTGAAGTAGTTCCAAGATTTGAAACCCATCACATTTACCGGTGACTCAAACCCACTGGTAGCAAAAGCCTAGGTCAAAGACATGGAAAAAAAATTTCGAGCACTACCTTGTGCAAAAAGACAAAAGGTAACCTTTTCCATAGTTACCTTCAAGAAGATGCACAAGAATGATGGTTTCTTAACTTAGAGAATGAAGAAATCGTAACTTGGGCAAGATTCATGGAGGTATTCTACAAAAAATACTTCCCGAATTTGCTACGGGAACAAAAGGCGTCAGAATTTATATACCTAAAACAAGGAATGATGTCGGTGGCCGAATATGAAAGCAAGTTCACCCAACTAGCTCGATTCGCGACATATGTCATTCCCACCAAAGCTCGGAAGGCCAGAAAGTTCGAAGCCGGCTTAGATGATGATATCATAAGCAAGATTAAGGTTTTGAAATTGCCAACTTACGCGGTGGATCAATCATACATCACCGAAAAAGGGGATTAAAGCCTACATTCTGGAGAAACGAACCAAAATAAACGGTTTTAGGAAAGAGTCAACAAAGGATTTGGTGTTACACCCCCAAAGAAGGCAAATACGGGCTTAGCCAATTCAGGCAACCAAAATCCTACTATTCATAGAAGCAATGCCATTCCAAATTGTCGTACTTGTGGAGGGACTCATTGAAGGATGATGCCACCGAAACACGGGAACATACTTTAGATGCGGTCTGGTTAGCCATTTACTGAGAGATTGTCCAAAGTTCACTAATTCTATAGTAGGCCCTTCCGAATCAGCTCAGAAGCCTGCAGTACCTGCAGGTGTGACGAAAGACCAAAAACGCCTAGGAAGAGCTTTTACTTTAGTGCTTGGAAACTCGGAGGTTACCAAAAACATTGTGTCAAGTATACTTCTTATTTGTGGACATTTAGCCTATATTCTCATTGATTTCGACTCAACTCATTCTTTTGTTGCACCACGCTTTATTTCCAAATTAACATTGGCACCAGAACCCTTGGAATATATACTATCTGTGTCTTTTCCTTCTGATAACGAACATGAACGTTGCTTCCAAGAGTTAAAAACGCAGACTTGTGTCAACCCCGATACTAGCACTCCTTACGGGAACAGATGGGTTTGTAATTTGTAGCGATACTTCATACAATGGGTTAGGTTGCGTCATTATGCAAAATGGAAAAGTCATTGCATATATCTCGCGTTAACTAAAGACTCACAAGAAGAATTACCCAACCCACGATCTAGAATTGGCTACGGTGATCTTCGCCCTTAAGGTCTAGCATCATTATTTCTACAGAATAACTTGCGAGATTTATACTGATTATAAGAGTCTCAACAAAAAAAATATATATTTTAATATATTATAATTAATTAATTAATTTAATAGCGAGTCGGGTCAGACAAGACTGGTTGAAATTATAAATTTCAAGCCCAATTCATCAATATATCAAGCTGAAAATATTAACCCAGCCCAGCCCAATCCAGCCCTATGAGTTAAAATAACATTCTCAAACCTTAAAAAAATAGGATTGGACTAGACAGAGTAACAGGCCGATACTCATCCCTAATTAATAGTAGTAGTGTTGGGGAGGATAAATTATTTGGTGGTTCTGAAATACGGTTATATGATATTTTAAATATATTGTGATTAATAAAAACGATAGAATTTACAATTTTATGTCAAGAAATTAAAAAATATATAAATAATAATTTGTAATTAATCAAAGAATATGATTACGTGTGCCCTGGGTTAAGAAATAGATTTTCTTTCGAGAGGGCGACGTAACCTCGTGGAAACGGCACCAGGATCATCATTCAAATACAATGTACCTTAGAAAAGCAGAGATACTTTTTTTGTGATGTGTGTTGTAATTTATATACATATTATATTATATAATTTATGCTGAGAAAGAATCATCATCGTTCATCATTGTTCATTGATCATTGATCATTGACCATCTGACAAATGAAATGAGCCAGCTTTAAATTTGAATTGCTTTTCTTTCTTTAGACTACTATATATTAGGGCAAATTACATATTTCCCTTCGAAATTTTGTAAAATTACAGATACTTTATCAAAGTTTAAAAAATTACAGATATTTTCTTGAAGGTTATATTTACCTAATAAATTAGAGAACAAATTATTATAAAAATATAAATCTCAGAGAATAATTAGTTATGAAAATATAAACCTCAAAAAATATCTATAATTTTTAAAACTTCAAGAATATTTATAATTTAACTAAACCTCAACAGAGGTATATGTAATTTGCCCTGTATATTAACCCTTTTGTCAGTCATCCTTTGAACCAAGACACCCCCAATTGGCTTGTGATCTTTTCAAAATCTCACAATATAGCAATATGGGTATGCCCCCATGCCTGCCTTCCAGTGCCCTATATCTCCATGATTTGCTTATACTAGCATTCTTGGAGTTAGGGAAGAATCTCTGAATCCCATACTATTATTATTATTATTTTCTTACAAGACAAACCATGAAATCTACTTTGAGATAATAAAATGTGGAAGATCACATTCGCCTCATTTGGGATTTTTTTTAATTATTTTAGTTTGAAATTAAAATTTTTTGTTTAGATTAAGTTTTTTGAATTTTTAATTTTTTATGAAAAAAATAAAATAATTATAATTTAAATATGATATTTTATTTTATTATTTTTTTAATATATTTTATCTTTTATAATTATTCTAACTTAGGGGTGTTTTGGAAACTTAGTAAAAAGTTGACTTTTTGACTTTTTGATTTTTTTTTGACAAAAAACTGAGTTATTTTGAGTAAAAAAACTAATTTTTTTGATTAAAAAAAACTAAAAAACTAAAAAACTGACCATTATTCCCAAAATGGCCCTTAATAGCCTCAAATTTCACATGTCAGAGGAGGGCATTGTTGGCGGGCTTCTTGAGTGATTGGACCACGTCTCACACTCCCCCGACCTCCAATACTGATCTTGTTTACCAAATAAGTAGTAGTTGTCGTCTTGGAGACTTGGGCTGCTCTTTGGTTTTAGATAAAGCTATAATACGCAATTTTTTTCAAAAACAGTACATCATTTTATAAAAGAAAGATACCTTATAACCCGAAAAGAGAGGGACTCGAATAATTTGAATTGGAGTTTATTGGATGACTGGCCGGATAATTATTCAGACAACTATTGTGATTGTCACATCGTCAGTCATAGCTGACAGTCTTTCTGTCAGACGATCGACTGGATGACCGGTCGAACAACCGATAAGATGAATTTCATGTCATTCGGACCAAGCTCAAATTCAAGTTACGTAGCAGTGTTAATTGTAAAATATTATAGTCAAATTATTTTTTGTCATACTTAATAAATTACAACTAAGCATCTTTAATGCATAATAAAAAAAATTATTTTGTCATAATTAAAATTATAATCATAATAAATCATAATCAATACCACAATATGTCATATAATTAAGGGTCATAACCAAACAAGACTCAAGACATAATCAAAATATTTCTTCAATTATAATTAAAATAAATTATGAAGCTTCTTTTGGGAAGTGGCTTATAAACCAACTTATTGATTTTTTGATTTATTTTTTGTAGGGCGAATTACACCAACAGTCTATATAGTTTAGGACTCGTGTCACTTTGGTCCTTAACTTTTCAATTGTGACACATTGTTTTAAATAAGGACAATTGAAGATATCATTGCTTAATTTTAAGGGTAAAATTGTCAATTTGATAAAATATAAACTAATTTGATAAAAATAAATGTGAAAAAAATATTTTTAAATTTTTAAAAATTATTTCTACCCACAAAAAATAAAATTATGTAAAATTAATAAATCTTTTAGACATTTATTTATTTATTTATACCAAATTAATTTTTATTATGTGTTTGGATGATGATCATGTAATGGGTGGTTATTAGGATTTTAATGTGTAATCAATATATTTAATATATGAAATCTTTTTAGTTTTAAATTTTTTTCATTTAATGGATTGGTTTAATAATGATATCAAAGTTGTCGCGATATTTGACTTTTGAAAAAATAGAAACTAATTTAATGAAAATAAAAACAACTACCCATTACATGATCATCATCCAAACACATAATAAAAATTAAATTGGTAAAATAAATAAATAAATAAATAAATGTCTAAAAGATTTATCAATTTTATATAATTTTATCTTTAGTGGGTAGAATTAATTTTTAAAAATTTAAAAATATTTTTGACATTTATTTTTGTCAAATTAGTTAATATTTTATCAAATTGACGATTTTACCCTTGAAATTAAACATTGGTATTTTCAATTGTCCTTATTTGGAATAAGATTCAAAGTTCAGAATTAAATATGTCACATTTGAAAAGTTCGAGACTAAAGTGACATAAGCTCCAAATTATAGGGACAGTTAGTGTAATTCGTTCTTTTTTGTATGCCTTTTCATAATAAATAAAAAAAACCAACTTATTTAGCACTTTTCAAAATAACCAAAGTCATAATCAATATCATAATAAGTGATAATAAGTCAAAATTAATATCATAATGGATCAAAAATTAAAAAACATGAAATTATAACTATAACGTATAATATACACATTTTTCAAGGTTTGTATTCTAGAATTTTCCATAGTGTGGCTCCTTCAAGTTCCAAGTTTATATATTTATTAATAACGCACAGGATTTGCAATTTGACCATGTGTATTGCCTAAATATCGTTAAGGGTGCTCGAATCTTCTCAAGATTTTGGATTCTCCTATTTCAATGAGAACACTAGTTACATATTCGATGTTGGGACAGTTTTTCCCTTTGTTTGCTTTCTCTTTTTTTTTTCTCATTTTTTTTAGTTTCTGAACAAACTAATTATTTACCTTCAATGTTTTTTTTTTTTTTTTTTTTTTTTTTGGATAAATTACACTGACACCTTTGAAATTTTTATTTAATATAAATCTCTCATCATATTTAAAAAATTACACTTACTTTCTAGTCAGATTAAAATAACATATTTATCTCTTAACCTTTATATATATAAAATAATAAAATAATATTGATATTTTGTTCATGTTATTTTAAGAGAAATAACAATCATCTTCTTTGGTTTAATTCACACAAAAAATTAATTTTTTTATTTTCGTGTTTTTTTATTGTTACTGAATTTTTTTAATATTTTAATTATTTTTTATTTTTTAAATACACCTAATCTAGATATACTAAAAAAATATAATATTTTGTGATTTTTTTCAAACTCACAAAATACAAAAAATAAGAAAATACAAAAATTCAGTAATGCTATAATAAATGTGAATGACGGTATTTGATAATACTGTAACAAATGTGGGTGAATAGATGAAAAAGAAAAATGATAGTGAAAATAAAAATGAAAAATTCTATTCATATGTATAAGTTTATATAAAAAAAATATCATAAAAATGTTGTGATAGTGATATTGTAAATATAAATCATGTTTATGAGTATTTTATTTTAAAGTGAAAGGTCACCATTAAACTATCTCATTGTGTTTGAAAATTTTTATATAAAATTTATGTTTGTATATCGTTACTCAATAAGAATATATTTAGGTAGAATTTAATAATAAAAAATTATAGAATGCAGTAATGATAATAGAAAAAAGAAATGGTAAAAAAAGGATAAAATGGTCATTTAAAATTTTTTATAACATAATATCAACAATTGAAGAAGTAATTTGTAATGAGATTACAAATCTCAAAAAAAAATATATATATATATATAATTTTTCAAACGTTAAAAGAGAATTTGTATAAGAATCCTAATAGAGACCCCAGTTTTTCCCACCACCACCACCTCTACACACATGTGGAGGTTGGTTATTGAAAAAAAAAAAAAAAAAAAAAAATTTGGCCAATCAAACTCCACTGGAGTCCGGGGGGGGGGTCTTAAACATAATGATTTGTATAAAATAAAAATATCCGAGCATGTCAATAAAATCACATTTTTTTTTTCGTACATCAGAAAAAATATTTATCTTGAACGTTATTCAAAGAGCTACAGTTAGATCTATGAGATACCCAACAGTTAGATCTATGAGATACCCACTTGGTTTTTCAAAACAGTACAGTACAAAGTTATCATCGTTTCCCAAAAACTTTTTTAGTTAACTCTTTTTTTTTTTTTTTTTTAGTTGAGATTTTTTTAATTTGAAACTAAAAAATTTATTTGACAAAAATTTTAAGGAAATTTAATCAAAATCTTTTCATTAGACTATTGTTTAATGAAAATAACAGCCCAATTTATTTTGATTCATAAATTATCTAAGGAAAAAATACGTAATTGAATAAAGATAAAGTAAAAAATATATATATATATATTTTATAGACAATATTTTCAAAGTAAATGTTATTGTTAAATAGAGCAATATGTTACTATAAAACAGAATAACATATTACTGTCAAACACAATAACATATTATTGTTACTATTTACATCAATTTTGACGTAATAATTTTTTTTTAAAGAATTTCATAGTCAACATAAATTTTATTTGATAGATTTGATGAGAGAATTTTAAATAATATTAATTTTATTAAAGTTTGACATTTAGATCAAAAGTTATATTATTTTAAAATTTAATATTTTGATAATAATGATATGTGTTAAACTTTTCAAAAAAAATATTTTGTACTTGTCCTTAATGTATTAAAGTTTTATTGGGACTTTTACCAAATCTCTCAAATTATTATTATTATTTTTTATTTTTATGAAAGTAAAAATAAAATAATTATGATTTAGATTTGATATTTTATCTTATTAATTTATTTAGTCTTTTCTTTTTTGTATTTTTTTATTTCCAAAAATCTTAGTCAAACGAAGCCAAAATTTTGGTGAAGGTAATGTATCCATACATGTACATCCATGTGAAACTCGTGCTCATATGAGAGTGTAATTCGAAATTTGGTAAAAAATTAATTTTTTAATTTTTTTACACAAAAAAAAGCAACAAAAAAGTCACAAAAAAATCAACTTTTTTAGTCAAAAAAGCCACCAAAAGGTCAAAAAAATTAAAAACTTAATTTTTTACCAACTTCTCAAAGCACCACTTTGTACATCGAAATTAAGCGTGTGTTTGGGAAACAAGTTTCAAGCTAAATTAGCCACTACAGGACAAAACAGGCTTAATTAGCCAAATGAAGACAAAAACTTGAGTTCTACTTGGCAACAATCAATGCCCAGCTAAATTTACGAAACTACCCCACATGATTTGCAGGGGCATCGCCTCAGCACATGAAAAGTAAAAAAAAAAAACTTTTCCCAAAAAAAACTTTTCTCAGGAAAAAAAACTTAAAATACAGTTGAAAAAAAAATTAAAAACATTTTTTTTGTTTTTTGTTAAAATATTTTATAAAAATAAATTCAAACTCTATTTATAAAAATATTTTTAAATATTTTTATTTTTTTGTTATGTATTTGGTTATGATTTGAGTGTAGAGTTGTGAAAGTAGTATAGAGTTTCGAGTTATGTGTTTCGTTATGACTTTTAAAAATAATTTATTAATTGAGTTTTATTTTATGTGTTTGGTTACGATTTGAGTGTAGAGTTGTTTTTAAATTTAAAATATTAACATTTTAAATTATTTCAATTATTTGAATATTTAAATTATTTAAATTTTTTTGTTAAAATAATTTTTTGAATATTTAAATTATTTAAATTTTTACGATTTAAATTTTTTGAATATTTATTTTAAATTTTTGCTTATTAAATTTTTTAGATTATTTACATTATTTAAATATTTAAAATAAAATTAAAATTAAAATTAAAATTAAAATTAAAATTAAATTAAAATTAAATTAAAATTAAATTAAATATTTAAAATTAAATTATTTAAAATACACAGGACAATAAAATAAAACCTCACTTTTTATCATTTCACAGAAAATGAAAAAAAAAATAAAAATAAAAAACACATGAAAAAACCATTTGCAAAAAAAAAAAAAAAATTAAAATTAAAATACATAAATTATTTAAAAAAAAATACGTCTCGTTCAAAAATATTTAAAAATATTTAAAAAATTACAAAAACGTAAATTCTAATAAAAAAAGAACGACAAAAATACGCCTCATCCAAAAAGGAAAAAAAAAAACAGAAATTACCATGTGCCATGTAATTTACAAATAAATAAAACACATGAAAATCCATTTTTGAAATATAAAAACAAATTAATGTGTGCAAATTAAAGAATGACAAAAACGTAAATTAAAAAAAATAACGAGAAAAATACGCCTCATTCAAAAATATTTAAAAAAAAAAAACGTAAAAACATAAATTATCATTCGCGACGTAATTTAGAAATAAATAAAACACATGAAAACTCATTTTTGAAAAATAAAAAAAAAGTTATTGTATACAAATAAAAATAAAAAAAGAAAAATAAAGTAAATTAAAGAGCAAGAACTAATTAATGTATAAAAAAAGAAAAATGACAAAAAAAATAAATTAAAAAAAAACATAAAAAAAGGCCAAATCCAAACCCAACAGAGAAGAAAAAAAAAAAAATGAAATCAATTGTGGTCCACACCATCAACTGACGTGGAGGAGCAGAACCAATTCCTTCACATGTATTAATTATGTGAAGGGTAGTTTGGTAATTTACCATGAAGACACATTACCAAAAAGTTAAAAAGTCAAAAAAGTCAAAAAGTCATTACCAAACTAGGCTTTTTAGCCCTACATTAAAATAGCTAAAAAAGCTAAAAAGTCAAAAGTCAACCCACTTTCCAAACGGAGGCTAAATGTAAATAGCGTCGGTATCCAAGAGTACGATAAACAGGGATATCTCTCCCCCTCTCTCCATATATATATATATAGAGTTGTTTTAAGAAATTAGTTAAAAGTTATTTTTTCTTTTAATTTTTTTAAAAGATATATTAAAAAATAAAGAGATAATAGTAACTCAAATAGTTAAGAGTTAAAATTTAACTTTTAATTAAATTTCCAAATTGACCCATATGCGCAAATGTAGAATTATTTCAAAGCCCCAAAAGTTAAGAGTGCAACTTGGGCGGGTTCGGTCGAGTTGAGAAAGTGTCCAAGCCAGTTAAGTTGTGCTGAGACCTACCCAGGCCCGTCCAGTCCCGAATTGTAACCCGAGATTACCTGTCCAAGCTCGACTCGAGTTAAACCCAAATTGCCCAAGTTATCCGAATTGTAAATGAATTTCAATATTTTTTTTAACAGCTACATTATTAAAATTTCACTCTATTTACTTTTTTTTTTATTTATAGAAAATCATTAATATCATTAAAACAAATAATTTATATAATGTAAAAGAGATGTCACTATAGTAGTTTTTACAACTTATGAGTGAAAATAAAAAAAAATAAAAAAAGTAAGATTTTATATTATTTGTATATATAATATATATTCAATATGATTTAATAATTTAAATTACTTTAATATCATGTAATGGCTAATAATATTTATATATATATTTTATATTTTATATATTTATATATGTGTAATTCCGACTTTGGGTTGCTCGGATTGTTTAATATTTTTGCCCAAGTTCATCCAAATTTAATTTAGGTTTTTAAAATTTTGTCCAAATCATACCAAATTTAAAAATATCTTGTCTAAATCTTAAAAAAAATTCAGACTAAGTTTGGATTGCGACCCCGCCCAAATTATACCCTACCAAAAGTTCATTCATAAATTCTCGTAATTTTGAAAGAAAAAATAAATAAATACGTGGCACTCCTTTTTCACTATTCCGGCATTTTTACCTCGAGAAAAAAGTGAGACCCTCATTGGGGTGACCCCCACAACCCCCAGTAAATACTGATTGGTCTAATTTTTTTTTTTTTTTTTTTGTCCTCCCCTCATTGCTCCCCACGCATATGTGAGGGTGGCAGGACCCCAAGTGAGGGTTGGATCATCTCTATTTTACCTCCTTTCCCAAGACTGTTACATTAAAAAATAAAAATAAAAATTAAATAATAAAAAAAATCACATAATATCTCTCAGTACCACAAGTCACTCGTGCATATTCGTCACCCACAAACCACTCATGCCACGATCTCTCACTCACATAAATAACTTATACAAATTAATAAAAAAATATAAATCCCCAAACTCTATAACTTAAATAAATTTAAATATATATATACATGTAAATGTTAGAAAATAATAATTTTTCGATAACTTTAATTCAAAATTAAAGTAGAATTTAACCGCCAGTTGATGTTGGTCTAAGTGATTTTGTATTCTCTTAAATGATAATATTGCAATACAAAAATAATGAGTCGAAACTATTGAGTTGTGAATGAGAATTGTCTCATCAAGTGGACATCAATAAAGTTAGGCTTAGATTTCGACTTAATCTTAGTTTAGACTAGGCCTAGGCCTCGACTTGTGCATGTGCTAGGTTTGGTCTTGGACTTGTACTTGGACTTAATCTTGAGTTTTGGCTAAGCTATATTGTATTGAGCTTAACTTGTGTATGTGTTTAAGAATTAGGATTGGATCGGGTTGTGACCCAATATTAGTATCCATTTTGTGACCCATCTAGTTGGTTTATTCAAATATCATTATATACATATTTATTTGTATATATATTAAGCACATGAAAAATATAAGATTTTGTAACTCTTATTTTTTGATGATGGAATTGATAACCATATTAGTGGCCATAGGTTTTCAACATTTGTAACTCTAGTCCTAACAGCTAGAATTGATGGCCTTAGTTAATGGTATTTGATGGCCCTATTGATGTATAACTTTCATGGCTAGGGATTCCCCTACTTGTATAAATAGAGGCATTTCCCCTCCAACTTGGTAGAATAATTTTGGAGAGATTTTTTAATGAAAAAATGGAGATGGTATTTTGAGATAAAAAGTTGAAGATGTTTTTTTACACCAACGGAAATTTTTTCTATCTTCTTTTGCTAGCCCATTTTTTTGTTCTTGTTAGAGAAAGTGCATCCATTGTCAAGTTCGCCGAAATTATTCAGAAGGCGCTTCTACATTAGCTGGTCTCGACCATCGTATCCTGGGAGACAGATGTCGGCGTACCTCTAGCATCCATCGGGAGATGGTGAATCTGTTTTATGGAAACTGTCTAGTGCAGGCATCGATTTGCTTCTTTTCTTATCATTTGTTCTTAAATTTTTCAATATTTAGTTTACAAAAATGAGTTCTAATCTTTAGTTATCCATATTAATAATTTGTTTATTAGTAATGTAATCTAATTCATTTCTATATTTTTAGTTGTGTCTTTTATTCTATATTTCATCATTTTAATAAAAAATTATTTTATCATTTCTATTTAATTTATTTTATATATTTTTCATGTATTATTATGGAGAAATACCAACAATCTTAAAACAGACATTTTATAAATAGGTTTTGATAAAAACAATTTAGTTTTTATTATACTTTTATTCTAGTGACTCTTGGAATTAAAATTAATTTAATTGTCTAAAATTATTGAAATTTGAGCTGTTTGTTTCATGTAATTTATTCATGCAATTTATTTTATGTTAATTAGTTGCTATTGCATGAGTTATTTGATAGTTAGTGCTTATGTTGTTAGGAGTTTATAAAAATAAAATAAGAATTTTATTTCTTAAGATTCTTACTAATTTATTTGATTTGTTTGTTATTTGTTTTCTTTTGTAATTAACTTTCTTTATAGGTTTACCTAAACGCGAAAGTAGGATATATAATACAAACAAATAAAATAAATTGAAATTAGTGAATAGGGCTACTAATTTTGTTTTGAACATGAAAACCTAAGCATGAATAAGAATTTTAGATCTTCAGATTTTTGGACATATTTGTGAGTTTAAGCATTCACCTTAATGTGGAGAATTATTTTGGATTTATTTCATATTGTTTCGAAAGTTTTTTAAACAATTTTGATTTAATTCGATTAATTAAATTCTGGGAAAATCAAAGTATTAGAATTCTTGTTTTGAGAATTTCAAGAGATTCATCTAGTCGAAATGTTTTTAACAATATAGAATATCTCCAAACTGGTTTGTTTTAGGAGGAAATTTAGTAGAACAGTTTCGGTTTTTCTATATAATAGTCTTATTTCTAAGCTTGCTTATGATTATATTGCAATATCACATGGTGGTATAACTTGGTATTGTAGTGATATTAATTCTTATTTATTCTATTTATTTTTGGTTGTATCAATTCTTAAATATTCTTAAATTGGTGGCTCCTAGTGAGTACAAGATTACTGATCACAGAGATAGAAAACCGGTGGTTCCTAGAAGGTGTTAAACCATTGGCTACACAATTATGAAATTGTGGTTCCTAGTAGTGAATAGATTACTGATCACATGTCAAGACATGATGGTTCCTAGTAATAGAGAGGCTACTGATCATATGTCAAGACATGATGATTCCTAGCAATAAAAGAGTCTATTGATCCTATATGAGGACGTTGTGATTCCTAGTAGTAAAGTGACTATTGATGACATGTTAAAACATTGTGATTTCTAGTAGTAGAAAGTCTACTGACTACATGCTGAGAAATTAATGATTCCAAGTGATAAGACTATTGATCATGTTATGAAGTTTCGAATAGTAGACTATTATTGAACACTGGATTTGTGTTTCCTAATAGTAAGACTATTGGTTTCAGAGTGATAGGTTGGACCAAATATGTCTAGGTACCTTGAATTTGAAAAAGACCTAATTTGGTTAATGACGGTCTGGGAATGTATTTTCTGTGATATGATTTTGAGAGTTTCATAATCATTATGACACAAAGAATTGTTTAAAGACTTTGTATGAATTTTTCAAAAGGCCAAAAGCCTTTGTATAAATTCTACAAAATGTGGGGGTGTTATGCAAAAGGTGGTAATACCTAAATCCAAGAGGGTTAGGATAAGCCTTAAAATCCGTTGACTTTGTATTCAACAGTTATGCACAATATAGTAGTGCATATCCATTTTTTTGTGGACAAATTTGATATTTAGATTTACACAAGAATATTATTATGAAATTAAGAAAATGGTTTTCATGAGAAAAGAAATGAGCCTAAAAGATGTTAACATGTTAGGACTTTAAAGTACTATCTAAATCTTCTTAAACCTATATGGTGGCTAGTGAGGCTAAAAGCTTCTTTGAAGCTATGATTTCTCTAAAAAAAAGTTATTGATTTAGCTTTATCTTGCATAGATAGTAAGCCTTGGGATGCAAGTGAATGAAGGCCAATAAGATGGGCTTGTTATCAAAGGATACTGGCAAAGAGAATGCATTGATTACTTTGATACGTGATCACCAATTATGGTGAGTACGATCACAATTGTGCGAAGTCTGTAGATACATAAAGATGGATGTTTATATAGCTTTCCTATATGAAGATTTAGTTGAATAAATCTTTATGGAACAACCCGAAGAGTTTGTTGGTTCCAGGATGAGGAAAGATTGTACACTTGAGAATTATTTTATGATTTGAAATAAGTATTGAAACAATGGCATGAGAAATTTAACTACACTATGTTGTCAAGTAGGTATTGACAAATGTGTTTATGTCAAAGACACTGACAATAGTATATGTCATTGTGTGTCTGTGTGTATGTGACATGCTCATTGTTGGTAGTTATGAGAAGATGTTCAATACTACCAACTAGATGTTGAACTCTAAGTTTGGTATGGGCCTTATAGATGTGATTACCAAAACATATGCTAATATTGTACTTTCTCAGTCTCATTATGTTGATAAGATCCTTGGGAAATTTAGTAAATCAGATACAAGTGTGTCGAGGACACCGGTAGACTTGAGTCTACATTTGGCCGAGAATAATAGTGAGAGTGTATTTCAACTAGAATATTCTCGGATCATTGGAAGTTTAAAATATCTGATGAGTTGTACAAGGCCAAGAATAGCCTACTTAGTTAGCAGGCTAAGTGGATACACGAGTAATCCCAGTGCTTATCTTTAGAATGCGATTGTGTGGGACTCAGGTGCTTACGATATAATCGAGATTATTGGTAGCATTACACTTGATATCCAGTTGTATTAGGAGGCACGCCTACTGGATATCTTGTCCGTTAGTGTCACGACCCAAACCCGATACCCAAAAGTTTGGCGTCGCAACAATAAAATAATTTTAAAATTTCTGTAGTAGTAATAGTAGTAATAGCGCAAGCGGAGAAATTAAATAAATTAAAATAAAATAAATGGGTACCAAAAAGTTTATTAAAATGGAAAGTAGTCATCTGGGCTTTTATTTATTACAACAGTCCGATCATAATTACAAATAGTAAATAATAAAAAAAACACTGCGATTCATTCCCAATCTCAATCTCGCTAAATCTCATCACCTAAAAGGGGTTAACAGCTATAAGCACAAGGCAGAATGAGAACTATTATACAATGAGCATGAGGGTACAGAAATTATCATGGATAATTATTTGGCTAAAAACAGAGATTAGTTTGGTAACTGAAATATATAATTAATTTTAACTGACAGAAGCATAGTGTGGAAATCATGTAAGCAAATAATCATAACCATAGTACAGAACAGAACAGAACAGAGGTCACTGGAGTAACAATCAGAACAGAGGTCAATAAATCCATGACAAGTAGAGGACCACAAAGTGGCCAAACAGAGACCAATAGTTGTTTAAGTCCCCCAAGGCATGGGACTCCCGTGGTAGTACTTACAGAAAATAATTGTTTACAAGATCATTGTCAAATACTTTCTAAAATTTAAACAACATATCCATGGGTTTCAATTTAAGCAAATAGGGGTCAGGAAATAATCCACGTAATCGAAATATTAATATAATTTATAAAACACAAATTGCGTAAAATAAATTATGGTAACTTAAAACATATGTAAAATATATTGTGGTGATTCAAAGTATAATAAAACTCACTTTAATGTTAATTCCAACTTTTACGTTTCGTTCACTGCGACCCACTAAATACTCCAACTAAACTCAAAGGTTATAAAACCAAACTAAAAAGCCAAGAGAGAAAATTGGTGAGTTTGGAATTGGTAATGATCCTTAGCTGAGCTGATGGATATCTATTTATCTAGGCCACAAAGCACGGGGAGGAAGGGGTGTGCTCAGCAAGACACTTGCGGGGCACGTCTTTTTGTCACACAGAAAATATTATATTTCAGTATATTTTAATCTAGGAAAAATATAGAGAAAAATATAATAAAACTACCATAATACTCAGAAAATAATATCAAATAAAAAAATCATTTTTTTGAAATAATTTTCAGTATAAAAATATACAGACTATTAACTGTTCAGAAAAAATCAAAAAAAATATACTATTTATATATATATGTATATGTGTGTGTGTGTGTGTGTGTGTGTGTGTGTGTGTGTGTGTGTGTGTTTGCATACTCTAAACTTTAATACCATCTAACTCTTTAAATCATATGCTTCCACAAATTAAATATTTGGGGTGTCATATTTATCTCGTCTTAAATAGAAGTTTGTCCCCAAACTTGACGTGCCTTGGTTTTCGAAGAGGTGTGGGTACTTGGTCCGCATTTAACTTTCAGTTTCCCATGTTGCTTCTTCGACACGATGGTTTCTCCATAAGACTTTTACAAGAGATATGGTCTTGTTTCGAAGAACCTGATTACGACGATCGAGAATCTACACTGATTGTTCTTCATAAAAGAGATCTTCTTGAACTTCCAGGTTCTCATAATTGACAACATGTTCTGGATCTCGAAGATACCGTCGGAGCATCGAAACGTGAAACACATTGTGAACATTGAATAGTTCAAGTGGCAGTGCAAAGTGATATGCCACAGGATCAATCCTTTCTAGTATCTCGAATGGCCCGATGTAATGTGGGTTTAACTTTCCTCGTTTTCCAAATCAGATAACCCCTCTTGTGGGTGAGATCTTTAGAAATACATGATCTCTTATTTAAAATTCTAAGTCCCGTCTTCGTGTATCAGCATAGCTTTTCTGGCGACTTTGAGCAGTGCGAATTCGCTGTTGGATGAGTTAAATTTTATCGCTCGTTATTTGCACGATCTCGGGGCCTAATAGTTTCCTATCTCCGACTTCCGTCCAACACAGAGGTGATCGACATCTCCTTTCATACAGTGCTTCGTAGGGTGAAATTCCGATGCTTGCTTGGTAGCTGTTGTTATAGGTGAACTCCACCAAAGGTAGGTGATCATCCCAATTACCTTTGAGGTCTAGCACACACACACATAACATATCTTCTAAAGTCTGGATTGTTCTTTCAGATTACCCATCGGTTTGCGGGTGATAAGCAATGCTAAACCTCAATGTAGTTCCCAAAGCCTCTTGTAATTTGTTCCAGAAGTGAGACACGAAGCGGGGGTCTCAGTCAGACACGATTGAAACTGGGGTACCATGAAATCGAATGATTTCTTTGATGTACAAAGTAGCAAACTTAGTAAGGGGGTATGTGATTCGGATTGGTAGAAAATGTGCCGATTTCGTCAATTGATCTACTATAACCCAGATTACATCATTCTTCGAGATTGACTATGGTAGCTCGACCACGAAGTCCATAGTAATGTGCTCCCATTTCTATTCAGGAATAGACAGTGGTTATAGCATTCCTGCATGTCTCTGATGTTCTGCCTTAA
The DNA here is from genome assembly GCA_036172215.1 of Camellia granthamiana. NCBI lineage: Eukaryota > Viridiplantae > Streptophyta > Magnoliopsida > Ericales > Theaceae > Camellia > Camellia granthamiana. Next base: position 70,700,116 of record CM069908.1, read on the forward strand.
CCCATTAACAATGCAGGCATTTGGAGACGTGGCTTACTATGTCTCTTTTCATTCCTGTCCACCAGTAGTGTTCCTTTAGATCGTGATACATCTTCGTGTTGCCAGGGTGGACCGCAAACCTCAATCTATGAGCTTCTACCAATATCTTCTTCTTGAGTTCTAGAAGGTCGGGTGTGCAAATTCGATTCTGAAATTTTAGCATCCCATTGCTTATCGTGAAGTCAGGATTGGGCATGCTTATTTGCTCCTCGTACTTGTTCTTCAAAAGTTTATCTTCACATTGGCATGCTCTAATTTCTTCAATCAACGTGGGTTCCACAATTATGTTGGCAAGCAGTCTATTGATCTTGTGAGAAACGAGGGTACATGTCTTTCGACTCAACCCGTCTGCTACCACGTTAGCTTTGCTTGGATGGTGATGGATTTCTACATTGTAGTCTTCATAAATTCTAGCCATCGTCGTTGCCTCATATTTAGCTCCTTCTGTGTAAACAGATATTTAAGACTCTTGTGATTGGTATATATCTCGTAGGTTGCTCCATAGAGATAGTGACGACAAATTTTAAGAGCGAAGATTACTGCGGTTAATTCCAGATCGTGGGTCGAGTAGTTCTTCTCGTAGGTCCTTAGTTGATGCGAGGCATATGCAATGACTTTTTCATTTTACATAAGGACGCAACCCAAACCATTGTATGAGGCATCGCTATAAATTACGAACCCTTCTGTTCCCGTAGGGAGTGCTAGTATAGGAGCTGTCACAAGTCTGTTTTTCAACTCTTGGAAGCAACGTTCCTGCTCGTCCATCCATTCAAAGGGCGCATTCTTCTGGGTTAGTTGGGTCAAGGATGATGCTATCTTTAAGAAATCTTACACAAAGCGTTGATAATAGCCGGCTAGACCCAAGAAGCTTCGAATCTCGGACACGTTAGTAGGTTGTGGCCAATCCACGATTATTGTAACTTTTTGAGGGTCGACCAAGATGTCATCTTTGTTAATGATATGACAGAAGAAGTGTACAGTAGTGATCTAGAATTCGCATTTCTTCAATTTGGCATAAAGTTTGTGATCACGTAGTGTTTGTAGAACCATTCGCAAGTGCTACTCATGGTCTTCCGATGACTTGGAGTATATGAGAATGTCGTCAATGAAGACGATGGCAAATTCATCAAGGTAGGGTTTGCACACTCGGTTCATGAGGTCCATGAAAGCTGCTGGGCCATTCGTGACGCCAAAAGGCATGACAAGAAACTCGTAATGCCCATAACGTGTTCTGAAGGCAGTCTTTTCGATACTTTCTGCTTTGACTTTTAATTGATGATAGCCAAAACACAAGTCAATTTTTGAGAATACTTGAGCGCCTTGAAGTTGATCAAACAAGTCATCGATTCGTGGTAGAGGGTATCGATTCTTGATGGTGACTTTGTTTAGCTCCCGATAATCGATGCATAGCCTCATCGTGCCATCTTTTTTCTTTGGTCGGATGAAGCCTTTGTCCAAGAGTTCCTGAAGTTGGGTTTCTAGTTCTTTCAATTCTGTCATTGACATACGATAAAGAGCTTTGGATATTGGTTGTGTACCAGGTTGAGTTTCAATGGTGAATTCGATTTCTCGATCAACTGGGGTACCGGGTACGTCTTCAAGAAATATATCTGAGAATTCTCGAATCATAGGGATTGTATCAAGTGTGGGGGCTTCTTGTTGAGTATCGATCACATAATAGATATAACTACAACAACCATTTCTTAGAAGTTGTTGGGCTATCATGAAGGATATAACACATGGAAGGGTGAAAATTCTAGTTCCATCAAAGACAAGCTCGAGTTGGTTGGGTAACTGCAAAGAGACTTTTTTGGCTTTGCAACCGATAGAGGCGTGATTGGTAGCTGCCAATCCATTCCTAAGATCACATCAAAGGTACTAATGTAGAGAGGAATTAAATCTACGTGTAAGGTTTCACCTGTTAAATATATAATACAAGATTTGTACACGTTTGTACCAATGGTGGAATTTCCAAAAGGGAAAGACACAGGTAGCATATATCCTAAGGGTTCGAGTGTTGATGTGAACTTTGAAGCAAAGTGTGGTGCAACAAAAGAATGAGTGGGACCAGAGTCAAAAAGAACATGAGCTAAGTGACCACAAATAGAAAGTGTACTTGACACAACATTTTCGGTAACTTCTAGGTTTCCAGGTACCACGACAAAAGCTCTTCTTTGGCATTTTTGATCCTTCCTCACTCCTCCAGGTATCGCGGGTTTTGGGGCTGGTCCAGAGGGGCCAGCTATAGGATTGGTAAACTTTGGGCAATCTCTCAGCAAGTGGCCAACTTGATCGCATTTAAAGCATGTTCCTGTGTCTCGATAGCATCGCCCCCAATGAGTTCTCCCACAAGTAGGGCAATTTGGAACGGTGCCGTCTCTGGGATTAGTAGAACCTTGATTGCCTGCATTAGTTGAACCCGTATTTACCTTCTTTAGAGGTGCAACACTAAATCTTCTATTGTCTCTTTCCCAAAATCGCTTCTTTTGGCTCATTTCCCTGGAACGTGAGGCTTTAATCTCTTTTTCGGCAATGTATGCTTAATTCACCACCTTTGCATAGGTTGGTAGTTTCAAAAACTCAAGCACATCCTTGATTTCAACATCTAATCCTACTTCGAATTTCCTTACTTTTTGAGCTTTGGTGGAGATGACATACGTCGCAAATCGAGCTAGTTACGTGAACTTGCTCTCGTATTCGACCACCGTCATGGTTACTTACTTTAGATGTATGAATTATGACGCCTTTTGTTCCCACAGGGAATCTAGAAAGTATTTTTCATAAAATATTTCCAAGAATCTTGCCCAAGTCGCGATTTTTTCTTTCTCCAGGGTAAGAAGCCACTATTCCTGTGCATCGTCTTTGAAAGTGAATGTGACGAAGGTTACCTTGTGTCTTTCTGTACAAGGTAGTGCGCGAAAAATCTTCTCCATGTCTCTGACCCAAGCTTCTGCTACCAGAGGGTTTGTACTGCCGGTAAATGTGGTGGGTTTCAAGTCGTAGAACTATTTTATTATAATTGGCTCTTCTCGCTGTTCAGGCATTCCATTATTCACGTTGATTTGTAGGGCTCGCAGAAAACTGGTAACTGCTTTTTCCATGATTTGCTCTATTGGGTTGGCACCGCTAATTGACAATCCGGTTCTATTTCCATCATTAGCCATTACTACAGGGTAAAAACGATTAGTGGAATAGTCAAATTTTTTTTTGGAACTAAGTATGCAATATTATATCTATGATTTACAAAGATACTATAACATCACATATATAATTTACACGACACTTGTGTTACTTATGCAAAAGAAAAGATGTTAATACAACATACTTAGATAACAGTCAAGGGTTAGTATCTAATCCTACCAATACAAAAACATAAGGATCAGACTAATCATGGTCAGGACACAAAAATCTCTTGATCGGTCGTCTAAAATGGACTGTTAGGCCACTATGAGAATTGGCTCTGAAAAACTAAGCTATGGAACAACCTTGCAAACTCACTCTGCATGAGGGACTCAAACTCCTAACCACTGTGTTCTATCCCAAAGCAACGCCATACCACTCGGACTATATAGACAGGAACATCGTGATTGTAACCCCAAAACTCTCGTCCAGTGATCCGTACAGGCGTCTCCAAGTATGACAGTGCGTCAGTGAAATCCACAGTTGGAATATGGATAATGTGCTGTGGGGGAGGTGTCGTAGTGCGTATGTGGCTGCTAAGGTATGCATGCCCTCTCCTCTTAGCAAAGCCCAGGGGCAATGGTGCAACCAAAAAGTGCGGCTATCCTAGATTCGGAGCAAGACCAACAACGTGGGTCGGCCTAATGTATCTCTCACGTGTGCTGCCTCGGCTAAGTCTCCAAAACCAGAAATTGTCATCGGGGTCAGCCTGCAAGTATACAGGTTTCCCCATGAGCCGGTCAAGTGTGGGGTGGGCTTGCCCTACAAGACTCTCTGAATCTCCCCAGTTCTCTACTAGGTTCCGGATAAGATGAGCACACTCAAACTAGAATAACTCCATCAAGTTTGTCATTTCCTACAACATAGGAAAACTTAGCGTAGAAATATTTATAAAATGGATGAATCATGTTCGTCAAACTAAGGTTTTTTTTTTTTTTAAGCCCAAAAACCATTGCTCTGATACCACTTTGTCATGACCCAAACCTGGTACCCAAAGGTTTGGTGTCTCAACAATAAAATAATTCTAAAATTTCTGTAGTAGTAATAGTAGTAGTAACGCAAGCAGATAAATTAAAATAAAATAAATGGGTACCAAAAATTTTATTAAAAAGGAAAGTAGTCATCTGGGCTTTTATTTATTACAAAAGTCCGATCAGAATTACAGATAGTAAATAAAAAAAAACACAGCGATTCATTCCCAATCTCAATCCCGAAAAATCTCATCACCTGAAAGGGGTTAACAGCTATAAGCACAAGGCAGAGTGAGAAATATTATACAATGAGCATGAGGGTACAGAAATTATCATAGATAATTATTTGGCTAAAAACAGAGATTAGTTTTGTAACTGAAATACATAACTAATTTTAACTAACAGAAGCATAGTGTGGAAATTATGTAAGCAAATAATCATAACCACGGTACAGAACAGAATAGAACAGAGGTCACTGAAGTGATAATCAGAACAAAGGTCAATGGATCCATGACAAACAGAGGATCACAAAGTAGCCAAACAAAGGCCAATGGTTATTTAAGTCCCCCAAGGTATGGAACTCTCGTGGTAGTACTTACAGAAAATAATTGTTTACAAGATCATTGTCAAATATTTTCTAAAATTTAAACAACATATCCATGGGTTTTAATTTAAGCAAATAGGGGTTAGGAAATAATCCATGTAATTGAACTATTAATATAATTTATAAAACACAAATTTCGTAAAATAAATTATGGTAACTTAAAATATACGTAAAATATATTGTGATAACTCAAAGTATAACAAAACTCACCTTAATGTTAATTCTAACTTTTACCTTTCGTTCACTGCAACCCACTAAATACTCTAACTAAACTCAAAGGTTATACAACCAACTAAAGAGCCGAGAGAGAAAATTGATGAGTTTGGAATTGGTGATGATCTTTAGCTGAGCTGATGGACATCTATTTATATAGGCCACAAAGCGTGGGGTGGAAGAGGCGTACTCAACAAGACACTTGCGGGGCACGTCTTTTTGTCGCATAGAAAATATTATATTTCAGTATATTTAATCTTGGAAAAATATAGAGAAAAATATAATTGTAACATGCCCGGGGGGTACCCGCGCGCGTTAAACAATTCGGACTCCCAAGATCTCTTTGATCTAGTCTCACGAGTGTAATGTGAAACATAGATGAAAGTCCAGATTTGGCAACTTTTAGAAAATTCATTTTATTGCAAAACCTTTTGTCAGAAATGGACTGCGTCATCAGATCTCAAAGTCGCCACCTAATATTTATTTTGGGAAAATTAGGAAACCCATGACTCGTGCTAAGGCTACTGTTCGTTGTAACCAAAGATGCTTGGCTCGGAACCTTAGGTATGAGAGGGGAAGGCCAATAATGAACACCTCCGCTCACCCGATCAAAGATCAGCCTCTACTAAACCATGATATGAATTTTATTTACTTTATATGTTTATATTTCAATTTTTTAATAAATCCTAAAATTTACTATGTGAAGCATACAAGTATAAACTATGTTATTTATTTTGAAATATTTTGATTTCATGTAGTTTTGAAAGAGTTTTGGAGATATACAACCTAAATAAATTGAGTTTACAAGTATGAAAATCAACACTATTCCAAATTAAGCGACACAACTTCCATCCACTAGCATTCATACAGTTATATCAAGTAAGCAAGTAGCCACATGGTAGGATACTTAAACATAATAAGAAAAACGCACACAAACGAGATGCTAAAGCATAAAAACTTACATATTTATCGACGTCCCTCGAACAGCTACAAAACAAACTTAATAATACATACATGATCTTATATACAAAATCCTAATGCAATTCACTCATGAAATGCAACTAAAGATTCAACTCCTAAGATATGACATGTGAATCATCTCAAAACATGAGGTAGCGCACATAATCACATAGGAATTGATTAAATCTACAAATGCAAACTTAGCCGAATCAATATGCATGAAATATGGATGCAAAACATGGATAAAGAAAGTCAAAATATGATGTGTATTCACACATAAAGAAAGCAAGTAAAAGAATGGGATAAAAAAAAGCGGGGCAGGAGAATTATTACAACATTTTAAATATTACAGATGAATAAATATTACAACATAATATAAAAAAAAATCCTCACAAACACTCAAAATGAAATAAACATAATAAAATAGCAGTTTCAAGCTCTTCAAAGACTATCGAAGGTTGTCGGAAGGCTGCCCGATTTTGCCTAGAGGTTGCAGGCACAGTCATGAAGGTTACAGGTGCGATGGTGTATTTTTAGGTGGCTACCCTGCCAACTAACGGGCTGGGTAGCTCGATAGGCTCGGCCAAATTCTATTTTCTTAGATTTCAACAATAATATCTATGGGAGTTTCAACTCACCACTTTCAGTTAGATTACAACAATATGTAATATGACAAGAAATCAAAGTAAAAGAGCAAAATAAGTTGAAATAAAAAAAAAAAACAATGGGTTCAATATGACATCTGATTGAACCCAACTCAATTTTATCATCTTGTGCCTCTTTTAGTCCAATTTTATTAGCCCTCTTAATTACCTTGCCATTCTTTAGTCATTTTAGTCCAAAAATGAGAGTTATGTCCACTAAAATAAGAGAAGTGTCAAACAAGGAGTTGTTCTTGGCATGAGAGAGAGGTAATGCCCTGGTAATGAACCTCCGAAGAGATTAAACCATTCAGCATGGAAAGTCTCTTTCTCGTGCTAAAAATAACATATATGGGACTTCAATTCCCCACTTTCAATTAGATTACGACAATATAAAATATAACAATAAATCAAAGCAAAAGAGCAAAATAGATAAGAAATGCAAGAAAATGAAAGGTTTGTGAAATTCACCTTCCAAGGAAATGATTAACTTTTTAGTTCTCAAACTTCCTTTTGATCACCCTCAAGTATAGGAAGTGTGTTCTCAATCCTCAATTCGAAATTATGGAGTTTATGGTATGAAAAGTGGCTAACTCTCTAGTTTTTCTCGCTTTCAATTACTAAACACTCTTCCTTATGATCAAGGCAATTGATTTTTGGCTATATCAGAATTTTTTGAGTGGTTTTGATGTATGGAAATGAGGAATTTCAGTAGTTATGGAAGCTTGGAAGTGTTTTGGCTCAAGTTTGAAATGGTTAATGGTTTCTCTCTTTTCTCTCTAACTCTCTCTTCAATCAAATTTGTTTTGTTTTTGTTTTACCTCGCTGAAATCTCTCAATTTGATTGCTTTATATAGGCAACAAATAGATAATATAATAATATAAATCTATATAATATATATCTATATATAATATAATAATATAAAGTATATAAAGATTATATATATATTTATATATGTTTGCTAAGGTTGATGTCGGCAGCCAAGGGCTGACCGACATTGATATATTTTTTTATTATTTTTCTTTTATTATAATATAATATATAAAATATCTAAAATATATACTTTACATAAAATACTAAACATATAATATAATAATATTAAACACATATTTTAATATTTTAATTTTTTTATTATTTTCTTTTATATATATAGAATATATAATTTATACCAATTTATAAAAAAACAACAAAAATATGAACAAACACATAAAATTATGCAAAATTACAAAAATACTAAACTAATGAAATATTTAGTATTTTAAAACAATTTGGCCATAATGGTGAAGGTTGGGATTAAAATTCAAATTACATCTCTCTTACTGAGGATTCTGTGAGAAACACATTCTAATTGTCATTATCGAGTAATCAAAAGAAAGTGCCCAAGTTTTATAACCGGTTAAAATGGGGTGTCTACAATAATAAAAATATCATAATACTCAGAAAATAATATCGAATAATAATATAAAATTAAAATTATTTTTTTGAAATAATTTTCAGTATAAAAATATACAGACTATTAACTATTCAGAAAATTCAAAAAGAAATATACTATATATATATTTGTTTTTATACTTTAAACTTTAATACCATCTAACTCTTTAAATCACATGCTTCCACAATTTAATATTAACGTGGTGTTAATTAAATATTTGGGGTGTCACAGTTAGTGGACTTGTTTTCACTTTTGGGAGTGCAACCGTATCTTGGAAATCTTCCAAGCAGATGTGTATCGTGAGATCAACGATGGAATCAGAGTTCAGTGCTTCAGATAAAGCTACTAAAGTAGTTGAATGGTTTTGCCGTTTTCTTGAGAATATTCCATGTTGATCAAAACTTGTGCTAGTAATTTTGTATATTTTGCGACAACCAATCAAGTATTGGTAGGGAATAGAGTAATACATATAATGGAAGGTCTAGACATTTGTGTTGAAAACATAATTTTATACGACAACTACTCTCTTGTGTTGTCACTATAGACTATGTAAAGTCTAAGGATAATATTGCGGATCCGCTAACAAATATAACTGCAACAACTCTTTCTTAGGAGTTGTTAGGTTGTCATGAAGGATATAACACATGAAAGGGTGAAAATTCCAGCTCCATCAAAAACAAGCTTGAGTTGGTTGGGTAACTGAAGGGAGACCTTTTTGGCTTTGTGTAGACACCCCATTTTTTACGGCCCTTACGACTTGGACGTTATCGCGTGGACACCCGATGATGAGTTTATATGCTCGTCGAGTGCTCGAAGTCCTCAACGGAATGCCATAGCTTCGAGTCCTTCAAAACCTATACTCTTGTTGCCTCATTCTTGGACCAAGCCTTGGTTCTTCAAGCCTACAGTTTTTAGTGGCCTGCCAGCCACCTTTTTGGGCTGTCGGTCATCACTTTTTGGTTGCCGGCCACCAGTTTCTTTTGCAGATATTTTGTGACAGCTATGCCAGCTGTTTGCACAGATGCATGCATCGGCCCCCACGTTAGGCCTGGATATTCTTGAGGGGAATTCATGTTTTCTATATATAGGAGGCCTCCCTCTCATGTTTTAAGGTTAGAAAAATTTTAGAGCAAAATTTTTCCTCTCTCTCTACAATTCTCTCTCTCTCTCTCTCTAGTAAATTCCTACACTTTTGCTTACAAATCTTCAACCTATGCCTATACACTCTTAACCAAACCTCTTCATCTTTGACCTGAGCTATTCTTGAGCCTTGTTGGAGCTCTAGAGGGTGTGTTTGCTTGGTTTTGTTACTTGGAATTGTTTTTCCTCTTCAAAGGTATAAGGCTTTGCCTATTTGCTTGCTTTGTCTACTCTTTTTCTTACCATTGTAAAACTATTTTTGGGCTATAAAAAGTCTGTATTTTTGGGCTGAAACTTGGGTTCTAGGGCCATTAAAGGTTGAGGTGTGGTTCACCCTTCTTTGTACCTTGTTTTGGAGGCCTTTACCCTTGTGTTTCCCACCCTTGTACTATCTTTTTTTGAGCTTTTAAACACTGCTTTTCAGAGTTATTTCAGTGGCCAAAATCATATTTTAAAGTCCAAATTTGGAGGGGTCAGCCTCCTCTCCTTGTGTTTTGCTTACTAACCTAGCTTGTGCCATGTTTTAGCATATTAATCTAGCCATTTTTAGCTTAATTTCAGTATGTTTTAGGATTGTTTTTAGACTTCTTTAGCACTATTTTTGGTTGATAGTTGCATTTAAGCTTTGTTTTGCATGCTTGTAGTGTAATAGCCCTTATAAGTTTAGTACTCTAGGCCTTAGACACCATCTCCTTTTAGTTAATTGCATTTATTTATGGCTTTCCATACTTGTAATCACACTTAATCATCTCTGCAACCTCCCTCCTTTCTTGGCTTTTGTTTTACTTTGAAAATGGTTCAAACAACTTGTTTGTTTAAAGCATGAGATTGAGATATCATACTTAATGGTTTAATCCCTTAGGGGGTTCATTACCAACGATATGACGTCTCTTTCATGCCTAAAACAACTTTTGGTTTGAGCCTTCTTTCCATTTAGAAGACTTAAACTCACCATTAGACTCAATGAATTAAAGAATGGTTGGTAATCTAAAATGAAGTAATTAAAGTTGAGACTAAAATGATGCAAGATAATAAAAAGTGTTGTGTTCAATCGGACGTTAATTGAACATATGGAAGCTTAAGGCATTTCATACTCATTAATGATGAAATGGTTCAAGTGTCCAAGGTCACCACTTCCCTTGATCAATTCGTGAAAGCAAGGAGGTTAGAGTCTTATTTTGTTGCATTCATTGAACTTACACGCTTTGGTCCATGAGCCATCATGCAATGAAATTGCTTGAGTTCATAGTTTGTGGAACAAGCTTACTACTCCTTTGATTTGTTCATGAAAAGGAGGGGTGAGTTGTGCAAACAAACCCTTGAGAATACCCTGTGCATGCTCTGTTTGTCCTTTGTTGTAGCAAGGTGAACTGGGCAGCAATGGCCGACAAGCCACCTTTGATGGCTGGCCATCCATCACTGGTGGCCAGCCGGCTGTCACTGGTGGCCAGGTGGCCACCAATGCAAAATTCAGTAGTGTGTTCTTCAAGCAGAGCAGAGTTATTCTGGAAGTGGACAAAGGTGTATGTGTTCTCTATGCAATAGAGGCTCTCCGGAAGCAAAACAGTGGCCTTTTCGGATGGAAATCGAGCACGTGCATGAGTATCCCTCTCTTCCCGAGGCGGAGTAGTTAGCTTAGTACTTAATTGTTTAGCTTACTTACTTCTTTTAATTGCCCTTGTGTTGGAATTATATAATTAGTTAAAGTAGTTAGCTAGTTGTGATGTTATAATCGTTAGTTAACTAGAATAGTTAATTCATTTGTTGTAATAATTAGTTAAGTAGTTTAGCTAATTTCATTTGTTTTGTAATAATTAGCTTAGCTGTAATTAGTTAGCTAGTTAGTTAGTTAGTTCATTCGGACTCTCCTTCGTGAGAGTGTAATGTAATAATGTGTATGTCTTTCAACCCTACGTCTTTCTCCCTTTTGTTTACTAGCTTATGATGGTTAGTTTAGGGACATCACATTTTGTTTAGCATACTTCATGTTTGTATCCATTTGTATTGCATGCACCAAAGCTCGGTTCATCATTCTAACTGCATTGTTAGTTTAAACGCTTCTTTGAATACGTGCTTAGACCGCATGCTATTTCATTAATTTATATGTCATATTAGTAGCCGAGCCTAGTAATTACATCTTACATGTGTTGCATTAGCTATATTGCATAGTTAGGATCATACATTTTTCTAACTCTTTTCTTTTTCAACTTGGAGTACTAGGTAAGCCTTTACTTGTTTTAGCATAATTGCATAAATGTGATTGTTGCCATGTTTAGCATGCTTGCCATGAGATTAATTGCTTAAGTGATAAATTGCTTGAATGCTTGTAGATGAAGGCTTGTTCCTTGAATTGGAATAATTTGAGCAATGTTAATATGCGATCACTTTTTCAAGTGGTACATATTTTGAAACAATTTTTAAAACAAACATGACTCGAAATGTTCCAATTCTTCCAAAGTTAGTTTATACTTGTGTGTGTGCGTATCATATAGTAATGCCAGCCTAATAAACTGGAACAAGAGCATATAATGTAAATAAGATTCATATCATGATTAGTAGAGGCTGATCTTTGATCGGACGAGTGGGGGTGCTCAATTCATGACCTTCCCCTTTCGTACCTAAGTTCCCAAGCCGAGACAATCTTGGTGATGACGGACACGTGGCCTTTGGCACGAGTCATGGGTTTCCTAAATTTTTCAAAAAAAAAAAAATTTAGGTAGCGACTCCGTATGTGGCAAAGCAATCCATTTTTGGCAATTTGATTCAAAATCGATTTTTCAAAAGATTTTCCAGATTTGGACTCTTTTGTGATTATCTATTTCACATTGTACTTATAGGATCAGATTCAGAACCGGGAGATTCTGATATTATAGGGCTTATTTCGACTTCCGAAAGAGGGCACGAAAAAGTCGAGCTACAGTTTGCAATCGATAGAGACGTGATTGGCAGCCAGCCAATCCATTCCTAAGATCACATCAAAGATACTAATGCAGAGGGGAATTAAATCTACGTATAAGATTTCACCTTTTAAGGACATAGTACAAGATTTGTACACATTTGTACAAAGGATGGAATTTCCATAAGGGAAAGACATCGATAGTATATATCCTAAGGGTTCGGGTGTTGATGTGAACTTTGAAGCAAAGTGTGGTGCAACAAAAGAATGAATGGAACCAAAGTCAAAGAGAACATGAGCTAAGTGACCATGATAGAAAGTGTACCTGACACAACGTTCTCGGTAACTTTTGGGTTTCTAGGTACCAAGGCAAAAGCTCTTCCTTGGTGTTTTTGGTCTTTCTTCACTCCTCCAGGTACCGCGGGTTTTGGGGCTGGTCTAGAGGGGCCAACTGTAGGATTGATAAACTTTGGGCAATCTCTCAGCAAGTGGCCAACTTGATCGCATTTAAAGCATTCTCCCGTGTCTCGATGGCATCGCCCCCAATGAGTTCTCCCATAAGTAGGGCAATTTGGAATGGTGCCACCTCTGGGATTAGTAGAACCTTGATTGCCTACATTAGTTAAACCCGTATTTACCTTATTTGGAGGTACAGCACTAAATCTTCTGTTGTCTCTTTCCCAAAATCACTTCTTTTGGCTTGTTTCCCCGAAACGTGAAGCTTTAATCCCTTTTTCCGCAATGTATGCTCGATCCATCACCTCCGCATAGGTTAGTAGTTTCAAAACCTCAAGCCTATCCTTGATTTCAACATCCAATCTTGTTTCGAATTTCTTTGCTTTTTGAGCTTCGATAGGGATGACATATGTTGCAAATTGAGCTAGCTGTGTGAACTTGCTCTCATATTCGGCCATCGTCATGGTTCCTTACTTTAGATGTATGAATTCCGGCGCCTTTTGTTCCTGCAGCGAATTTGGAAAGTATTTTTCATAAAATACTTCTAAGAATCTTGCCCAAGTTGCGATTTCTTCTTTCTCCAGGGTAAGAAGCCATAATTCCTGTGCATCGTCTTTGAAGGTGAATGTGGCGAAGGTTACCTTCTGTCTTTCTGTACAAGGTAGCATTCGAAAAATCTTCTCCATATTTCTAACCCAAGCTTCTCTTACTAGTGGGCTTCTACTGCTGGTAAATGTAGTGGGTTTCAAGTCCTAGAACTGTTTTATTGTAATTGGCTCTTCTCGCCGTTCAGGCATTCCATTATTCACATTAGATTGTAGGGCTCGCAAAAAACTGATAACTGTTTTTTTCATGATTTGCTCCATTAGGTCGGCATCGCTAACCGACGATCTAGTTCCATTTCCATCGTTAGCCATTACTACAGGGTGAAAACAGTTAGCGGAATAGTCAAATTTTTTTTGTGAACCAATTATACAATATTATATCTGTGATTTACAAAAATACTATAACGGCACATACATAATTACACGATGCTTGTGTTACTTATGCAAAAGAAAAGATGTTAATACAACATACTTAGATAACAGTCAAGGGTTAGTGTCTAATCCTACTAATACAAAAATATAAGGATCAAACTAATCATGGTCAGGTCACAAAAATCTCCTGATCGATCATTTAAAATGGACTGTTAGGCCACCATGAGAACTGGCTCTGAAAAATTGGGCTATGGAACAACCCTACAAACTCACTATGTATGAAGGACTCAAACTCCCAACATTGTGTTCTATCCCAAAGCAACGCCATACCACCCAGACTATGTAGGCAGGAACACCGTGATCATAACCCCAAAACTCTCATCCAGTGACCTGTATAGGTATCTCCAAGTATGATAGTGTGTCAGTGAAATCCACAGTTGGAATATGGATAATGTGCTCTAGGGGAGGTGTTGTAGTGCATATGTGGCTGTTAGGATATGCATGCCCTCTCCTCTCAGCAAAGTCCAGGGGCAATGATGCAACCAAAAAGTGCAGCTATTCTAGATTTGGAACAAGACCAACAACGTGGGTCGGCCCAATGTATCTCTCGTATGTGCTGCCTCAGCTAAGTCTTCAAAACCAGAAATCGTCATCAGGGTTAGCTTGCAAGTATACGGGTCTCCCCATGAGCCGGTCAAGTGTGGGGTGGGCTTGCCTGACAAGACTCTCTAAATCTCCCTAGCCCTCTAGTAGGTTCAGGATAAGATGAGCTCCTGGGGCCTTGAACTAGAATAACTCCATCAGGTTTGCAATTTCTTACAATAAAGGAAAATTTAGCCTAGAAATCTTTATAAAATGGATAAATCTTGTTAAACAAACTAAGGTTTTTTTTTTAACCATTGCTCTAATACCACTTTGTCACGACCCAAACCCAGTATCCATAGGTTTGACGTCGCAACAATAAAATAATTTTAAAATTTCTGTAGTAATAGTAGCGCAAGCGGATAAATTAAATAAATTAAAATAAAATAAATGGGTACCAAAAATTTTATTAAAACGGAAAGTAGTCATCTGGGCTTTTATTTATTACAAGAGTCTAATCAGAATTACAGATAATAAATAAAAAAAAAATACTGCGATTCATTCCCAATTTTGATCCCTCTAAATCTCATCACCTGAAAGGGGTTAACAACTATAAGTACATGGCAGAGTGAAAAATATTATACAATGAGCATGAGGGTATAAAAATTACCATGGATAATTATTTGGCTAAAAACAGAGATTAGTTTTGTAATTGAAATACATAATTAATTTTAACTAACAGAAGCATAGTGCGGAAATCATGTAAGCAAAAAATCATAACCACAGTACAGAACAGAACAAAACAAAGGTCACTGGAGTGACAATCAGAATAGAGGTCAATGGATCCATGACAAACAGAGGACCACAAAGTGACCAAACAGAGGCCAATGGTTTTTTAAGTCCCCCAAGGCATGGGACTCCCGTGGTAATACTTACAGAAAATAATTGTTTATAAGATCATTGTCAAATACTTTCTAAAATTTAAACAACATAGCCATTGGTTTCAATTTAAGCAAATAGGAGTCAGGAAATAATCCACGTAATCGAAATACTAATATAATTTATAAAACACAAATTGCGGAAATAAATTATGATAACTTAAGATATACGTAAAATATATTGCGGTGACTCAAGACATAATATAACCCACTTTAATGTTAATTCCAACTTTTACCTTTCGTTCACTGCAACCCATTAAATGCTCCAACTAAACTCAAAGGTTATAAAACCAACTAAAGAGCCGATAGAGAAAATTGATGAGTTTGGAATTGGTGATGATCCTTAGCTGAGCTAATGGACATCTATTTATATAGGCCACAAAGCGTGGGGAGGAAGAGGCGTGCTCATCAAGACATTTGCGGGGCACGTCTTTTTGTCGCACAGAAAATATTATACTTTAGTGTATTTTAATCTAGGAAAAATATAATAAAAATATTATAATACTCAAAAAATAATATCGAATAATAATATAAAGTTAAAATTATTTTTTTGAAATAATTTTTCGTATAAAAATATACAAACTATTAACTATTCAGAAAAATTCAAAAAAAAATATACTATTTTTATTTATATATATATATTTGTTTTTATTCTCTAAATTTTAATACAATCTAACTCTTTAAATCACATGCTTCCATAATTTAATATTAACATGGTGTTCATTAAATATTTGGGGTGTCACAGTTAGTGGACTTGTTTTCACTTTTGGGAGTGCAACTGTGTCTTGGAAATCTTCTAAGTAGATGTGTATTGCGAGATAAACAATGGAATCAGAGTTCAGTGCTTTAGATAAAACTACTAAAGTAGTTGAATGGTTTTGCCGTTTTGTTAAGAATATTCCATGTTGATCAAAACTTATGCTAGCAATTTTGTATACTTTGCGACAACCATTCAAGTATTGGTAGGGCACAGAGTGATACATATAATGGAAGGTTTAGACATTTTCATCGAAGACATAATTTTATACGACAACTACTCTCTTGTGTTGTCACTATAAACTATGTAAAGTCTAAGGACAATATTGCGGATCCACTAAATTAAAGGGTTAAATCGAGAGTTAGTAAGAAGTCGTCAAGAGGAATGGGTTTAAGGCCTTTAGAAAATGTTACCGGAACGGAAAATCCAACCTAGTTGACTGGAGATCCCAAGATCTAGGTTAAAAGGGACAACCTAATTATGTGTAACAGGTGAGTCACTGATGAGGTAAATCCTCTTGTTCATTCCTTTATACAATAATACCTTGTGGGATGGAAGGTTAAGCTGATACTTTTAATGACCTAAGTGCTGTGAATAGTCAACCGTGGTATTGCGAGATACCTTATGTCGGTCACCTATGTGAGTGCGAAGTGGGACCGCTTCTTTAAAAATTGACAAGGCTGAATTCTTTAAAAACACTCACTGAACCAAGCTAGTGTTCCAAGGCCAAATCCGAGACACCAGTGAGAATAAGAACAATGGTTGGAAGAACTCCCATGTGAGGTCTGTTGTCTTAGTTTACACAAATAGAAAAACAGTTCAATACATCACGTTCACCGGTCAACTAGTAAATCCTATAGGCTTTCACTACGAAAGGTTCAAGGCCAACAACTACCTTTTCTGATGCAGGGTTATTCTGTGTGTTTTCTCTCCAAGTCTTTGTTGTTAAGCATTGTTCGTTTTTCTTTATTTGGCCAATTTTATTCGTGTAGGGGATTGTTGAAAAATAATGGTTTTTCGGCAACTTTAATTCAAAATTAAAGTGGGACCCAACCGCCGGTTAAGGTGGGTCTGAGTGGTTTTGTATTCTCTTAAATGAGAAAGTTGTAATACAAAAATAATGAGCCAAAACCATTGAGTTGTGAATGAGAATTGTCTCATAAAATGGGCATTAATAAAGTTGAGCTTAGATTTGGATTGAATCTTGGTTTGGACTGGGCCTAGGCTTGTGCTTGTGCTTGTGCATGTGCTAGGTTTGGTCTTAGAATTGGGCTTGGACTTAATCTTGAGTTTGGGTTAAGCTATGTTGTGTTGGGCTTAACTTGTGCATGTGTTTAAGAATTGGACTTGGATAGGGTTGTGACCCAACATTAGTATCCATTTTGTGGCCCATCTAATTTGTTTATTCAAACATCATTATATACATACTTATTTGTATATATATTAAGTACATGAGAAATCTAAGGTTTTGTAACTCTTATCTTTTGATGATGGAGTTGATGACCATATTAGTGGCCATAAGTTTTTAACCTTTGTAACTCTACTCCTAATGGCTAGAGTTAATAGCCTTCATTAATGACGTTTGATGGCCAAGTTCGCCAAAGTTATTCAAAAGGTGCTTTTGCATTAGCTGGTTTCTACCGTCATATCCTGAGAGACAAATGCCGGCGTACCTGCAGCATCCATTAGGAGGCAGTGAATCTATTTTAAGGAAACTATCTTGTGCAGGTTTCGGTTTGCTTCTTTTCTTATCATTTCTTCTTAAATTTTTCAATATTTACAAAGATGAGTTCTAATATTTAGTTATCCATGTTAATAATTTGTTCTATTCGTAATGTAATCTAATTTATTTATGTAATTTTAGTTGTGTCGTTTATTCTATATTTCATTCTTTTAATAAAAAATGTATTTTGTCATTTCTATTTAATTTATGTAATATATTTTTCATGTATTATTATGGAAAAATACTAACAGTAAACCCACAACAATCTCTATAACTTAAATAAATTAATATAGATATTCCTTCATTTTTATTTTTATTTTTATTTTCAATAAAAGGTTTCCTTTTTTCCTTTATATTGCTTTTATTTAAATTTTTAACTTTTAAAATCTCTTTTATTATCTAAAACTCATTTATCTCTTTTCATTTTGCTTAATCTTCTCTAATATCTTCATTTATCTCCAATTTCTTATTTCTTCCTTATTTTATTTTTATTTTTTAATTTTATCTCCAATACTATCATTTTCTCTAACTTCATTTTTATCATATTTTCCAAATGATGCTATTTTTTTTTTTAAATAATCTTTATTTTTTAAAATTTTTTTCTTTAGTCTGATAATTATCTTCAACTTCATTTCTATGTGATAATAACCTCCAATTTCATTTCTATTTAAATTTTCAAATGCTTCACATTTCAGCTATATAACATGCCATCAATTTTTTTAGTATTCTCATACTGGGTATAAAGTTTAGTTTAAACTTTGCGTTTAAGATTCGAATTACATTCAAGCATCAATAACGCTATAATCGATCAAGCAGTTATAAGATTTTATGGTTTGATGAATTTTATTTTCTTTGCGTGTGTGCCTATGTATTTATGTGGTAGAGGAACTTTTTATTGTTGTTTGGGAGACTTACGTGTAGGTCCTAATAGATGGACTTATTGTCCAACAGATCTTATGATAATTAATAACATTTTTCATCGAACACTATTAAAAAAGTCATTAATTGTTAATTTTTAGCGACAGTTTAAAAATTGTCACAAAAATGTCACTAATTATATGTTTTAGCAACAGTTTTAAAAAATTGTCACAAAAAAGTTCACTAATTTTTAACTTTCGGCGACAGTTTGAAAAATTTATCAAAGAAAAATATTACTAATTGTATGTTTTAGCGACAATTTATAAAAACCATTAATAAAAACAGTTACTAATTATCAATTTTTAGCGACATATGTAAAAAATTATTAAAAAATTATTTTTAGCAACAATTTTACTAGAACTTATTTTCAATAGAATTTGATGGGAATTAAGTCTAATTATTAGCACCTAATGATAGTTTTTGTCTGAATTTTTTTTTATTGCAAAACAGGTTAGAACTCAAGAACACCTTCAACCCAAATTTTTTCTTAACGACCGCACGTGAGGCCACCAATCACCACACAAGTAACAAACTTCAATTCAGTCATTGCATGACCACCGCACGTACGACCAAAATGCACCACACGTGCGACCAAGTCACCGCTCGAGCGACCACTCCCCACTACATGAGCAGCCAACAAGGAAATGGTTGCTGCTCCACTTCCGTACGTGTGGCCAAATAGGGCACTTGCATGGATCAACTTCTTTCTGTTCTCCTTGATTCACTAGACCTTACTACACTTGTTTGAAACCTGAAATAAAATTGGATGAGACTTAGGAACCGACCTAAAGAGATATTAGTTAAGAAAAGAAAGTTGAAATTAAGTTAACACCTTTGTTTCACATTTATTTCATTGATGTTTGTATTCTTATTTGTGTAGGTCAAGGTCGTGTGGAGTATCCCGCGTATGAGAGCCCTTGTGAGTAATATTATTGCAAAGTTATATTTTAAAAAGTTGTTTGAAAACTCGACAATATATCATGATTTGTGAAAACTCTATTTTGTTTCGAAACGAATAAATGTCCTATATTCTTTGTATTAATAAATTAGATGACATCCTTAGATTAGTTCTAGCCAGTGGAGGACAATAAGCATACTATTAGCAGATGTTTGAGATCTCTCTCACTACCTATGGGTGGGTTTGTCTAATAGGTGTACGGACCATTTAGTCCCTCGTTTCGTTTTAATAGATGTGCATTGTTATTATGTTTTAGATACAAATTGTTTTTGGAAGAAAATTTTGAATTCTTTCTAAAATGTGATAAGTTATTTATGTTTTGCAAATTAGATTTATATTCATTCATTCACTACTTTTCTACGATATTATTCATTGGGTTATGACTCACCTTCTATTCCTTATATGTATGTAGGTGATGGCAACAAAGAGCGGGGTTAGAAGGAGGTTTTATTTTAAAAAGTTTGTCCTTGTATATGATTAGTATCTAGTTTGTGACTTTTGTACTCTCATTAAGAGAGTTAGTTGAGTTGTAACAGTTAGTTTGGGTTTTGTAATAGAAAAGTTGTAATGTTTGTACTTCTTATGATTATATACAAGATGTAAATTATTCAAAAGTTAATAAAAAAAAAAAGGCTTGTATGTGGGGATATATTTTCTAAGTATCAACACGTGGCAAGGTGACGCCGACGTGTCAGCCGAGGTGCCACGTGTCCTGGTCATGACGCCGAGGTTATCTCGGCGAGGCCGAGGTTACCTCCGAAGATGTCGGAATCAGAGATAAGCGAATAAGGGACAGGAGTCCTAGAATGAGGAAAGACTTCAAGATGGATAAGGATAATGTTCTTAGGGAGTCTATCCTTATCTCTTGAGGAGTCCAAGGTAAGTACTGAATGGGAGTCCATAGAAGTCAGGCTTCTATAGGGACTAGGATTGAGTTAACTATAAAAGAGAGGCACTCCCATGGATCTAAGGTACGCAATTTATATTCTGAACAGTGAGTTTGCACTATTGATTATCTTTGAGAGATATACTGACTTGATTGTTGGAGTGCCCCCGGGTGGACAAACCACCACCAGAATCTTCTCTTTCTGTTACAGGTTAGCCAGGTGTCATCTATTCTGCCAGTTCTCTCCAGCTGATCACTGAGTTGGCAGTGTGGTCAGAAAATCACTCACACAATTTGGCGCCGTCTGTGGGAAAGATCGGAGAATAGATGGCCAGCAACGGACAGAAGGAAAAGATTGGGGACGACACTCCTGCTGGGAGTGGGAGACCTATTGACCTTGATGTCACAGGAGACGAATGCAACGCAGAAACTCGTGACCAGAATCACGGAGTGAAAGACGTCGGCCAGATTGGTGACGCACCAAAGAAACCAGATCGAAGTGGCTATTACAACGAAGACGACCTCCAGGTATGGAAGGATAGGTGCCTACGGAGGGACGAAGAGATAAAAGAGATGGCAAACAAATTGGCAGACCTGCAGTCGGCCGTTAATTTCATGATGCAAAATAACGTCATGCAGCCACCGTTCCCGCTGCAGGACACGCCAATTCCAGCGGCCAATACCCAGAAGAGAGGACAGAGAACAATCCCCGTAGCCCCTCAGCACAATCGGAGCGAAAGACACTCTCACCGACCTTCCAGGGAGGTCAGACGAAAGGAGTCGAGAAGAAAAGAATCACGGAGGACGCATCACACAAAGGACATCGGCATGTTCAGGGGCAGGCGCTGTGCTTTGACACAACTCATGGAGAGGGGTCGAAGAGGACTCACCATGAAGCTGAAAGTAGTGCACCAAAAAGACTGAAAGCAGAAGATAGCCGAGCTCCTGGGAGGACAAAAGAGGACTTAAGAGATTACCTCAAGAGGAAGCAACAGAATGCCTACACCGAGGTAACCTCCCCAGATACGCCGAGGTAACACAGGTTTGAGGCGCCGAAGAGATTCAGTATGCCGAGGTTTCAAATATACGATGGTAAGTCAGACCCCAACTTCCACGTCGGATTATATTTGAACTCAATGGCATTGTATAGTGGGAACGAGCCGTTGCTCTGCAAAGTGTTCCCCTCATCCTTCGGGGAGATTGCATCAGATTGGTTCCACAAACTACCAAAGGGAAGCGTGAAAACTTGGGAAGGCCTGGATTAGATGTTCGTGGCCAGGTTCGTAACAAACAAGCTGCAGCCATTAAGGGTGGACGCATTAATGGCTCTGAAGATCAGTAAGGATGAAGGCCTTAGGGCCTATGCAGAAAGATACTATGAGGTATTCAACCGAATACCAGAGTGTAATCAAGAAGTGGCGGTCGTGTCATTCAAGAACGGCCTAAAGGACAACTATCCACTACGGAAGTCTTTAGCAAAAACTTTGCCAAAAAGCATGGAAGAGCTCATGGCGAGAATCGAGAAGTATGCCAGAGTCGAGGAAGACACGACGGGGACTAAGGAGATAAAGCAAGAGAAAGGAAACGGCTCGCCGAAGCGAGGTCGAGGTAACAACGGATTGAACAAGCAAGAAGCAGAACTGAGGGCTACCCAGGCAGTGACAACTGTGTTCCGAATCCCAATTCACAAAGTCCTGAAACAAATTCGGAATCAACCCTATTTCAGAACGCCAGAGAGGACTCCAGGAGAGTTCATGGAAAGAAACATTGGCAAGCATTGCGCCTACCACAATGAAGATAGGCATAAAACTTAGGGTTGTAGAGCCCTGAAAACACACTTGGAAGACCTAGTGAGACAAGGACATCTGAGAGACCTTGTCGATGAGACCAGGACAAGAGAAGAATAGGCAAGATTGCCCCAGTCACCAGCAACTCCGCCTCCCCCAGTATAGCAACCTCAGGCAGGAGGACTTCGGGTAGTCAATGTGATTCACTCAAAGGTCAACGAGAACGAAATCAGAGGGGAGACCTAGAAGGTAAAACACCTACAACATGTCTACTAAGTCGGGAAGAAAAGACATCAGGTAGAAAAGTGCCAGGGACCAATGATAACCTTTATTGAAGCCGACTTAGAGATGGTCCAGCATCCGCATAATGATGCCTTGGTAGTATCCCTCCAGGTTGGGGAGTGCCAAGTGAAACACATCCTGATTGACCAAGGCAGCTCTTGTGACATCATGTATATCCGATGTTACAAGGAGCTCGGCCTTCACCCGGATGATATGGAACAATCCAACGGCCCAATGGTTGGGTTTAATGGAATGCCGACATGGCCACTGGAAGCAGCAAGTTTGGAGGTGCAGGCTGGCACCAAGAAGATCAAGACAGAATTCACCATCATCGACACACCCTCCCCTTACAATATTATCTTGGGAAGGCCATGGTTGCATGCGATGAGGGCAGTTCCCTCAACGTTGCATCAATTATTGCGATTCCCAACAGAGCATGGGATAGAGGAAGTCAGAGGCGATCAGCTGCAGGCGAAGAATTGCTCCATGGCAGCAATGAAATCTACCTGCAGCATACGGGAGCCAGAAAAGGCAGAAATTGAAGATGAGGACGTGGAAGTCCTAGAAGACGTCGGCAAGGAGCCAGCCGAGAAGAACGAAGAGGCACTGAAGAAAATCCTCGTCCAGGATGGGGATGAAGAACGCTTCTTTCTTCTCGGCTCGGGCTTAGCCGAAGAAGAGGAAAGAGAGTTGGAAACCTTTTTTAGAGCAAATATTGAGGTATTTGCTTGGATACCTTACGAAATGGCTGGCATTGACCCCGAGGTCACTTGCCACAAACTGAATGTTGACAGGTCGGCCAAACCTGTAATTCAACGAGCTAGAAGACCGACGTTGAAGCACGTCGAAGCAGTAGAGGAAGAAGTAGACAGACTTCTGGAGGTTAGGGCCATTAGAGAAGTTCACTACCCGACATGGCTATCCAATACAACGGTGGTAAAGAAGAAGAACGATAAGTGGAGGGTCTGCATAGACTTTACCAGCCTCAACAAAGCCTGTCCCAAAGACAGCTTTCCTCTATCCAAGATTGACCAGCTAGTAGATGCCACTTCAGGGCATGGAAGAATGAGCTTCCTAGATGCCTATAGAGGGTATCACCAGATAGCCATGGACCCTACGGATGAAGAGAAGACTGCGTTTATCACTCCTAAAGGGCTGTACTGCTACAGAGTGATGCCCTTTGGGTTGAAAAACGTAGGAGCCACTTACCAAAGATTGGTAACCAAAATGTTCAAACACCTGATTTGTCGGACAGTAGAAGTCTACATCGACGACATGGTCGTTAAGACCAAGGAGCCTGAGGGTCATCTCGTCGATCTAAAAGGAGTCTTTGAAATCCTTAAAACATATTGGCTCTGACTCAATGCATCGAAGTGTGCATTTGGAGTTGGATCTGGTAAGTTTTTAGGATACCTGGTGACCAGAAGGGGCATTGAGGCCAGCCCAGATCAGATCAAGGCCATCCTAGAGTTGAAGAGCCCGACGTCGGCAAAATAGGTGCAGATGGTAACTGGAAGGGCCGTAGCCCTGAACAGGTTCATAAGCAGAAGCTCAGACAAGTGCAAACCTTTCTTTAACTTAGTGAAGAAAGCCACAAACTTTCTTTGGACAGAGGAGTGTGAAGAAGCATTAGCCGATCTGAAGAAGTACCTGACCACAACTCCAGTTCCTTCGAATCCAGAACCCGGGGAGGAGCTGTTCCTGTACTTGGCAGTTTCAGAACATGCGATAAGTGCAGTATAAATCCAAGAAGAAAAGGGGGAGCAAAGGGCTGTTTACTATGTAAGCAAAACCCTAGCCGACGCAGAAATAAGGTATCTACCCTTAGAGAAATTGGCACTGGCCTTAGTAATGGTTTCAAAGAAGTTGAACCATTACTTCCAGGCCCATAAAATTATGGTACTGACAGAACATCCATTGAAGTCCCTATTGTAGCAGGGAGACTTAACAGGAAGAATAGCGAGATAGGCAGTTGCCCTAGGCCAGTATGATCTGGAGTACAGGCCCAGAACTGCAATCAAAGGCCAGGTTTTGGCCGACTTCGTGGCCGAGTTCACGCCAAAATCCATCGAACATCGGGCTCCGTTGAGCCAGGATAAACGATGTTCGAACAAGCAAGGAGAAGCCCAGCCAAAAACAAAAGAACAAAGGAAAGAGGACAAACTCAGACCCTGCAGCATTTACATCGGCGACTCCTTTCGATTGTTTGTTGATGGGAGTTCAAACCGACAAGGAGCGGGGGCAGGAGTAGTACTGATATCCCCAGATGGGCAGGTACTAGAACAATCGATTCGTTTGGGATTCAAGGCCTCAAACAATGAAACAGAATATGAAGCACTCATTGCAGGACTGAAGCTGGCAGCAGCAGTACAAGCAGATGAGGTAATAGTTTTTTGTGACTCACAATTGATAGTTAACCAGACAACGGGCAAGTTTGCAACCAGAGATGAAAGAATGTCGGCCTACGCAGAGGAGGTCATCAGGTTGGCGGCCTTATTCCAGAACTGCCGACTACTTCAGGTTAGCCGAGATGATAACAGCCATGCCGATGCATTGGCCAACCTAGCTAGTGCAATACAACCAGGAAAAGCAAGGACAATAATGATTGACTACTTGTTGGGCTCGAGCATAGAACCAGTAACCACAGAGCGTGAAGCAATGTGCGTAGACATGGGACCAAGCTGGATGGACCCAATTGTTGCATTCCTAAAAGAAGGAAAGCTGCCAGATGACCGCAAGGAGGCACACAAGATCAGATTGAAGTTGGAAAGATTCAGTCTGACAGCAGAAGGACATCTCTACAGAAGGTCCTTCACTGGACCCCTTTTAAGGTGCGTACACCCTTTACAAGTCAAAGATTTTTTATATGAAATACATGAAGGAATTTGTGGAAGCCACACTGGGGGCAGATCACTCGCCCATAGGGCCATCACCCAGGGGTATTGGTGGCCTTATATGCAGAAAGATGCAGAAGCCTATGTAAAGAAGTGTGAACAATGCCAAAGGTTTGCACCTCTAATACACCAGCCAGCAACAGACCTGAACCCTGTATCCATTCCTTGGCCATTTGCCCAATGGGGCATGGATCTCGTCGGGCAACTACCCCAAGCAACTGGACAAGGGAAGTATTTGCTGGTAGCAACAGATTACTTCACTAAATAGATAGAAGCTGAACCTCTTGCTAGGATCTGAGATGTGGACGTGAAGAACTTCATTTGGAAGAACATTATCACCAGGTTTGGGATTCCAAGAACAATTGTTGCAGACAATGGAACTCAATTTGACAGTAAGCTGATCAAGAACTTATGTGCAAAGTTCAAGATCAAGAACTACTTTTCAACCCCAAGCTTTCCACAAAGTAATGGACAAGCAGAAGCATCCAACAAAGTAATTCTAGATGGGATAAAAAAGAGGCTGCAGGCAACAAAAGGAAAGTGGGTAGACGAATTGCCCAATGTACTCTGGGCATATCGGACTACGCCGAGAAGATCAACAAGGGAATCCCCATTTGCCATGGCTTATGGCACAGAAGCAGTCATTCCGCTGGAGGTCGGCATCCCTGGGATCAGAACCCAGGGGGTTAGAGAACGGGACTAATGATGTACTCTTAGCCCGAGATCTAGATCTTCTAGAAAAACGAAGGGAGAAAGCTGCAATTCAGCTCGCAGCATACCAGCAACAGCTTGCCAGAGCTTACAACAAGAAGGTTAACCCAAGGGAATTTCAGATTGGTGACCTCGTCTTAAGAAAAGCCGTCGGCAACAAGAAGGATCCCAGAGAGGGCAAGCTTGGCCCAAATTGGAAAAGACCCTACAGAATCATCTCGGTGCTGGGCAATGGGGCATATCGGCTTGAAGATAATGAGGGCAAAGAGTTGCCAAGGCCTTGGAATACTTGTAATTTAAAATTTTTCTATCATTAGAATTTCTTTGTTCCTTTGCCATTTGCCGAAGTAAATAAATAAAGATTCAGTTAGTTCTCTTTTCAAGATACTTGACATTGTCTCTAGAATACATGCATAATGAGAACCCAAAGTGAAACTCAGGTTCACATTAGGGGGCAGAGAGAAGAAGAATATGTTTAACACTTGTTGAAATTTGTGGACAATTTACAAGTTGAAGTTAAACTGAAATCATTGTTTAACACTTGTTGAAATTTGTGGACAATTTACAAGTTGAAGTTAAACCGAAATCATTGTTTAACACTTGTTGAGATTTGTGGACAATTTACAAGTTGAAGTTAAACCGAAATCATTGTTTAACACTTGTTGAAATTTGTGGACAATTTACAAGTTAAAGTTAAACTGAAATCATTGTTTAACACTTGTTGAAATTTGTGGACAATTTACAAGTTGAAATTAAACTGAGATGATGTCTAGCACTTGTTGAAATTTGTGGACAATTTACAAGATTGAAGACTAAGGTTAAGCACTTGTTGAGATTTTATGAAAAATTTACAAAATGAAACCAAGCTTACGCCGAGAAAGATATTTGGGTATTTGCCGAGGTAAAATCATCAATTGTACAACCGAGGTATGTCACCCCGAGAAGATTGTACAAAGATTGAAGTGTATACTGAAGATATATTCTAAGTATGGAATCATACAAGAGTAATACAGAGAAGGCAAGCATACAAACATTCAAAGAAAGAAGGAAGTTGTATTCATTAAAAGGCATGTCGGCCAAAAACTTACAATTGTTCCCAAAAGAAGAAGAAAAACAAAAGTACAAAGTAAGGAAGGAAAAAACATAAGGCTAAGACTTCTCAGCAGTAGCAGTTGGTTGAGTTTGAAGGTCAGACGATTGTTGGGAAGACATCTCAGCAGCCTTATCCGCCACGAGCTCAGCATCAATCTCCTGAAGGGTCTGGTCAAGGCTCTTGTCAGCAAGAAGCACGTCGGCCAATGCCTTCTCAGCTACAGCATCTTCAGGAACCTCCAAAACTCCTCATCTTGAGTCAAGTCTAGGACTTGCTCACTTGAGGAGAAGATTTGGCCCCAGCAGCATCCTTAGGCTTCCTCACCAGAACCTCCTCCTCAGATTCAGAATCGTCATCAGATTGAGATGGAGTTGGAGGGAATGGCAGGGGAATGGCATCAGCATTCTTAAAAGGGGAGTCCTCAGGGACATCAAGTTTCTTCAGCAAGGTCATCCAACCAAAGGTGAAACCCTTGTTGCATGCTTGCTTGACTTGTTTTTCATAGGCCTCCGTAACATCGGCCATGCCCTGAGCATACGCCTTCTCATCGGCATCTTTGATTTCGGCCTCTTTGGTGGCCAAGGCATCTTGAAGCTCCTTCTGGGCCTGGGCCACTTCATCCTCGGCCTCTTTCAACTGGGCTTGAAGAACTTTGTTTATTGCCTCAGCGGCACCGACCTTTTCCTCAGCATCGTCCTTCTCTTTGATGGCGACCTCGGCCTGATCCTCCAGGGTCTTCATCTTTGACTACAGATTTTTGTTAATTTTCTGAAGACTAGAGATCTCCCTCTTCTTTTCGGCTAGCTTCGCACGGTTCTCAAAAGATTGTATTGAGAAAGAGTGGGCATGCTGGATGGCCTGAAAAAAAACAGAAGTATTAGAAAATATTCTAAGTATGAAATGAAGGGAAAGGAAGAAAAAGTACCAAGCAAAAACACTTACCTGAATAGAGCATTGAAACATCAGAGCGTATTTCTCGTACTCACTGAACTCGGCGTTTCGCTCCAGATCGCCTGGCAGAAGCAGAGCAGTACTGAGGGCAATGCCGACATTGATATCATCAGCGCTATCACTGGCCATAACAGGCTTATCTTCCAGGGTAATCTCGAGGGCCCAGGGGGCATCAGGCTTTTTTGACCCCGAGGTCGTTGCAGAAGATGACCTTGGCCTTTTGGATTTGGTAGATTCGGATGGAAGTGTTTCAGCAGACCTCTTCGCAGGGACAGAGGCAGTCTTCTCACTCGGAGCCAGCTTGGAATTGGCAAGTGAGAGAGTAATTTATATATATAAATTGGGCCGAGCTGGGTAATGGGCTATAGTGAGCCACGGTAAGAAGGGCGGAGTAAAAGGGCCCTAGCGTTAGCCCGGTCCCCAGAAGGCCTTGTTGTTATCCCGGTCCAAGAGAGCGTTACAGACAGCCCGGTCACCACACTCAGAGTTAGCCCGGTCGTAGCATGTTGCGGTTAGCTTGGTCAAAACCTTGCTATTTCTTAGCTCGGCCTAAACACACCATGGTTTGTACAGGAGAAGCCGAGGTAAGAACAGTGAATGGAAGAAACCGAACTGGCTTTAGTTCGGTCTACTCTACGGTTTAGCATAGTCATGCTTACCTCGATTATATTGGAATCCGACCATGGTAAAACCATCTCACTTGGTTTAAGCAGTGAGGGGGGTGTTGAAGATAAGCATTATCTTTCAGGAAAGTGATTCCTAGGAGGACTCTACATGGAGGAGTAAGAGTCCTACTAGGATTGTGCCACACGGAACCTATAAAAGCTCACAACATCACCTATGGAGAGGTAACACAACTTTGATTCTCGAATACACAGAGCTTTTTGTCTATTTGTCTATTTTTGCTGACTTAGGCATCGAAGATATATCCAGCACACACCCGCCAGCTAGCTCACGTTTGTGTTTCAGGGAGTAAAGCGATGTCGTGCGAGGAGCGCAGACTTGATCAACAGAATTATACGAGGACAATATTTCGTGCTCGTACAATTGGCGCCGTCTGTGGGAATAGCAGAAAGAACAAAACCTCTTGATCAAGTTATCCTCACTGATTAGAAGCAATGGCGCACAACGAAGATTTGCCACAGTCTGCCATCGACGGGCAAACCCCAGAGGGAGGTGGAAGGTATGAAGGTTTGCCTTCTATCCCTCCTATGGCGGATTTGGTGCCACAGCGACAGAACCCCCGAAGGGATGCAAGGGGGAGGCGGAATAACACCCCCCGTCGCTCTCGCTCACAAAGTCCTGAAAGGCAAAAGCGAAGAATCGACCCTCAAGCTCTTGAGGATCGCGTGAAAGAGCAGGATGAACTAATAAGGATGATGGCGGCGGATATGGAGGCCATGAAGCGCCAGATCAAGGGAAAATGGGTGGCGACAGGAGAGGGGCGTAAAGGCAACACGCCTCCTCTCCACTCAGAAGATCGCAGTAGGCATACCACGCCATCACAAGTGGAGAATAAGAGCCTCAGAACAAGTGACACTCAATCTAGGACTTCCAGAACTCGTCACTCCAAGTCTGAGAGGACGAGATCTGAGATGTCATACACAGAGGGAAGCACCTATCGACCCTTGCGCACACACCAGACATCATCCAGGCAGACAGAGCTACCTAGATCGTCCGACTTACGAACTGTGCTAGAGGAAAGGGCACGATGGAAGGAGGATGCCAGGGCGCGCGACCCACACAGAGTTTCTGCCCTTCAATGGTTGGCTCCTTGGACGCATGGAAGCGTCGAGGTAGGAATGCCAATACCGCACCCTGCTTACGAACCTACGGACAAAGCATTAGTGAGGCTGCAAACCTCGCCATTCGTTCCGGTAATTGAGAACGCGCCCTTACCTTCCGGCTTCCTGCAGCCCAAATTCACCACGTATGAGGGGAAGACGGACCCCTACTCCCACTTGAGCCACTTTCGCCAGGTTATGGCTGTATACCGATGAAACGAGGCTTTGATGTGCATCCTATTCCCATCCAGCCTTGGCGACCTAGGATTAACCTGGTTCGAAAGGCTACCAGAAGGCAGCATTGCCTCCTGGGCACAATTAGCAGAGGCGTTCGTGACAAGGTTCAGGACGAACACCAAAACGCCAGTGGAGATCGACCAGCTTCTCTCCATTGACATGGGCGACAAGGAGACATTAAGATCCTACAATAGTTGCTACTAGGAGACCTTCAACCAGATTGGGGATTGCCTATCAATCTCGCCATCGCACAATACAAAAGAGGTCTTCCAGTCAGGAACAGGCTGAGGGACTCAATCACCATGACGCCACCCCTCACAATGGAGGCCTTAATGGAGAGGGTACACCAGCACATTCGGGTGGAGGAGGATGGCGCCCGTGCTAAAACGAAGTCTGGTACAACCACAATACCAGATAAAAAGACTTCGGCAAAAGTCAATACGGTAGAACGTCCAAGCAGAAACGAACGAGGCAGGCGGGACAACGAAGAGGACCAAGATAAAAGATGGCTGAGAGTCCGCACTGTCATCACCACGGTATTAAAAAAACCAATCTATCGGATTCTAAGCGAGATACGCGATGAACCTTTCGTCAGATGGCCAGCTAAGCTGGGAGAAGTACAAAAGGACTACGACGAAAGATCCCGGTGCACCTTCCATAAGGAAAAGGGGCACCGCACTAAAAATTGCACACCATTGAGGCAACATCTGGAGGAGTTGGTTGCAGCCGGTCATTTGGACAAGTACATAGAAGGAGGGACGCAGCCAGCCCCCCAGGACCACAACAACCCAAACAGAATGCCAATCGACGCCCCACCTCAAGGCGTGATCAACGTAATCCATGGGGTATTCGAACCTGAGCGCGTATGCGAGCTCAAGGGCATGATCAAGAAGGCTGAGCACTTAAGGGAGGTACTAAGCGCCCAACCTACCATCAAAAAGGGGAAAACAGAAGCCACGAACGTCATATCTTTTTCAGATAGAGACTTGGCAAGGATATACTGCCCTCACAATGATGCGCTGGTCGTCACTCTCCGAGTCAAGGATTTTGACGTCAAGCAGATTTTGATTGACCAAGAGAGCTCATGTGAGATAATGTACTACGAAACATTCAAACAATTGAAACTAGAAGACAAAGACTTGGCACCTGCTGTATCTCCCCTGATCGGATTCAACTCAATGCCAAAATGGCCAGTTGGCAAGATAATCCTCCCAGTCAGAGCAGGAAGTGTGACGAAACAAGTGAAATTCTAGGTATTGAAAGTCCCTTCCACTTACAACATAATCTTGGAAAGAACATGGCTGCATGCCATAAGATCAGTAGTTTCATCCTACCATCAAGTAATGCGGTTCCCCAACGAAACCGGAGTAATTGAAGAGGTCTTAGGAGACCAAATTATGTCCAAGCAATGCTTCGTCACAGTAAATGGCAGCCGAGTTGCCAAGGGGTTTGTTCAGATGGTGGAAGAACCAGAGAGCAATGAATTGTTCGCAGATGTTAGCAAAGCCGCTGAACAAAAGGCAGTGGAAGACTTGGTACAGGTAAGAATAGATGAAAAGAACCCGGATAAGTTCTTTTTGCTTGGCTCATCTATGTCCAGCACTGAGAGAATAGAGGTCATGGAATTCTTGACCTCTAATATCGAAGTGTTTGCCTGGACGCCGTATGATATGCCTGGCATTGACCCAAGCTTCATCTGTCACCAATTGAACGTCCACCTAATCGCCAGACCAATCATTCAGCGCACTCGCAGATCGGCACTCCACCACGCCGAGATAGTGGCGGAAGAAGTAGAAAACCTGCTAGAAACAGGGGCTATCAGAGAGGTACACTACCCCCAATGGATCTCCAATACAGTGGTGGTGCCAAAAAAGAATGGAAAATGGCGTGTCTGCGTAGACTACAAAACAGTCAACAAGGCATGCCCAAAGGACAGCTTCCCTCTACCCCGGATAGACCAACTGATAGACCTAACGGCGGGGCACAACCGACTTAGTTTTCTTGATGCGTACAAAGGCTACCATCAGATCGCTATGTATGAACCAGACCAGGAGGTCACATCTTTTACAACGCCAAGAGGCCTGTACTGCTACAAGGTCATGCCCTTTGGCCTAAAGAACGCAGGGGCAACATTCCAGCAGATGGTCACCAAGATGTTTGAACCATTGTTAGGCAGAACAATGGAGGCTTACATCGACGACATGGTAGTCAAGAGCAAGGATAAGAATGACCATCTCAAGGACCTAGGTGAGATGTTTCAGATCCTGAAGAAGCACAAGCTGCGCCTAAATGCATCCAAATGTGCGTTCGGTGTAGGATCTGGCAAATTTCTGGGCTTCTTGGTGACCAACCGAGGTATTGAGGCAGACCCCTCTCAACTCAAAGCAATTCAGGATCTGGAGAGGCCCAATTCAGTGAAAGAAGTACAGCATCTCACCGGCATGGCAGCTGCACTCAACCGATTCATAAACCGGTCATCGGACAGATGTCAACCATTTTTTCAAGCATTAAAAGCCAAGTTCGAGTGGGACGAAGAATGCGACCGCACTCTAGAAAGCTTGAAAGAATATATGTCTTCTCCACCACTGCTTGTGACCCCAATACCTGGAGAAGAACTCTTTCTGTACCTGGCAGTTTCACAACACGCAATTAGCGCAGTGTTGGTCCGAGCAGAAGGAATCTAACATCTGCCCATCTTTTATGTCAGCAAGACATTACTAAGCGCAGAAACAAGGTACTTACCACTAGAAAAACTGGCCCTAGCCTTGATGATGGCCTCAAGAAAGTTGTCGCATTACCTTCACGCCCACACCATAGTCGTCCTCACAGCCTTTCCATTAAAAGCTTTGTTTGAGAGGGCAAACTTTTCTGGGCGGATCCTAAAGTGGGCAATAGAGTTGGGACAGTTCGACATCAAGTTCCAACCCAGAACCGCGGTAAAAGCCCAAGCCTTGGCAGACTTTGTCGCAGAATTCACCCCAGGAAGTCATCATATCTGCCCAGTCAACCTGACTGATACAACCGAACTAGGGTTGGAAGTTGACGCCGGAATAGCGCAACCCCTCATGCAGGATACCCAGTCAGATCCTAAGGCAGACCAGAGTAAAGTAAGGAAGGAAGAAGCAAACCATGCTACACCAAGTCAAGACTCACCAGCAAATAAAGACTTGATACAATCAGATAGCAAGGGACAAACAGCAAGCATGGACATTGAAAAAAACACCAACAACACTTTTGACCCCAAGGCATCATCTGATCCCTCCACTTGTTGGAAATTGTTCGTTGGCGAGATGTGGAAGCTCTTCATGGATGGAGCGTCCAACAGGCATGGTGCAGGACTAGGCATAGTCCTCATCTCACCAAATGGCCTGATAGTAGAGCAAGCAGTCAACCTGGGCTTTCCAGCATCAAACAACAAAGCGGAGTACGAAGCACTTCTTGTAGGATTAAAATCAGCATTCTACATAAAGGCCACCGAGTTAATGGTTTACAGCGACTCGCAGCTGGTGGCAAACCAAATTTCAGGCGATTACGAAGCAACGGATGAAAGGATGGCCAAATACCAAGAGTTAGTCAGAAAAGAGATCATGAAGTTTGAACTAGTTCGGACAGAGCAGATTGGCAGGGAAGAAAACAGCAGAGCGGACGAACTAGCAGGCTTTACTTCAATGGCAGATACATCCATCCCTCATCTGTTATTAATTGACTACCTACCAAGATCAAGCATTGAAGAACCTGAAGTAGCTGAGGTATGTTACGCCGACCTAGGCCCTTCATGGATAGATCCCATCATACTGTTCTTAAAAGACGGTGTCTTGCCGAAAGAAAAGAAAGAGGCCAACAAAATAAGAGCAAAGTCACAGCGATTTTGGCTCTCCCCATCAATGGCCTTGTACAAGAAATCCTTCACAGGACCTTACCTAAAGTGCGTCCACCCCAGCAAAGTGGAAGCATTCTTGTTTGAAATACACGAAGGCGTTTGCGGAAGCCATCAAGGAGGAAGATCATTAGCTTATAGAGCCATTTCGCAAGGATATTAGTGGCCTTACATGCAAGCAGATTCAGAAAAGTATGTCAAGAAGTGCGAGAAATGTCAGAAATTCGCACACCAAATACATCAGCCAGCCAAAGAACTCCTACCATTAACAAGCCCGTGGCCCTTTGCAATGTGGGGCTCAGACATAGTAAGACACTTCCAACAGCACCCAACAACAGAAAGTTCTTCCTTGCAGCAACAGACTACTTCACAAAGTGGGTGGAGGCAGAAGCATTGGCATCAATAAAGGAGAAGGATGTGAAAAAGTTCGTCTGGCAGAATATCATCACTCGGTTCGGCATACCAAAAGCTCTAATATCGGACAACGGCACTCAGTTCGATGGCAGAATCTTTAGAGGCTTTTGTGCAGAATACAAGATAGAAATCTATAACTCTACACCGGCATATCCACAAGCAAATGGCCAAGCAGAATTATCAAACAAAGTGGTCTTGGACGGATTGAAGAAAAGATTAGAGAAAGCAAAAGGCAAGTGGGCTGAGGAACTTCCCCACGTTGTATGGGCTTACCGTACCACACCTCGGCGGTCTACTGGCGAAACACCCTTTTCCTTGGCCTATGGCATGGAAGCAGTAATCCCACTGGAAGTTGGCCTCCCTACAATTATAAGTGAAAATTTTGACCCAGACTTAAATGGAGAAGCCATAACATTGGAGCTTTGCGGAAGAAAGAAGAGAAAGAGCACTGGTTCACATTGCCTCGTACCAGCAAGAGCTGTCTAGAAAATATAACAAAACAGTACATCCAAGACAATTCAAAATCGGAGATTGGGTACTGCGCAAAGTGATGGGAAATACCTTGGTACCCGGAGATGGCAAGTTAGGGCCCAATTGGGAAGGACCATACAAAGTGGTTGGATTAGCAGGAAAAGAGGCATACCACTTGGAAGATAAAAACAGCAAAGCCATTCTAAGGCCATGGAACACTGTCAATCTCAAGTTATTTTATTTTTAGCTTTTCTTTCAAATATTTGTAATTTTTTCCTTTCTCAATAAAACAAGCAGTTTCTTTTCAGAATAGCTGTTTCCTTTGTAAAAGATTATTTTGGTGAGTTAGGAAAATTGAAAGCATAGCTGGCCGGAATAACCAACTATGCACCCCTCCTAAGCCCAGGATAAGGATCCAGGCTGCAGGACGTTTTGGCTGAAAAAACCAAACACTTTACTCTAGGTTGGCAGGAAAAACTAACTTAGAGGTTGGCTGGAAAAACCAACACCCCTCCTAAGCCCAGGATAAGGATCCAGACTGCAGGACGTTTTGGCTAGAAAAACCAAACACTTTACTCTAGGTTTGCAGGAAAAACCAACTTAGAGGTTGGCTGAAAAAACCAACACCCCTCCTAAGCCCAAGATAAGGATCCAGGCTGCAAGACGTTTGATCGGAATAACCAAACATTTTACTCTAGTTTGGCAGGATAAACCAATCTAGGGGTTGGCTAGAAAAACCAACACTTAGTACTCTTCAACCGAGATAAAAATCAAGGCTGCAGAGTGGTTGGCTGGAAAAACCAACACTTAGTACTCTTCAACTGAGATAAAGATCAAGGCTGAAGAGTGGTTGGCTGGAAAAACCAACACTTAGTACTCTTCAACCGCGATAAAGATCAAGGCTGAAGAGTGGTTGGCTGGAAAAACCAACACTTAGTACTCTTCAACCGAGATAAAGACCAAGGCTGAAGAGTGGTTGGCTGGGAAAACCAACAATCATTATTCTTTAGCTGAGTAAGGGTCAAGGCTAAAGACATTGGCAGGTATGGCCAGTTAAAGTGCAATATTAAGACCGGGATAAAGTATGTTGGCAAGAGAATGTTTTACCTCATCCAAGACAACAGTTGGGAAGTAAAATACCAGCATAAAGGTCAACCGAAATAAGAGTTGAAACAAAAGAGGCATTCATTCAAAGTTCAAAAGTACACAAGGATGTTACTTCAGCCCGGTTACAATTGTCCAAAAGCAGAAAGAGGAAAATATAGAAATCAAGCAAAAAGGTCATCTATTTCAGCGTCAAGTTCAACTCGGAGCCCGGTCTCATCTGGTAGCCCGGTCTCATCTGGTAGTTCGGTCGTCAGATCTTCAACCGGTGGCTCCAACTGAGCTGATTGAACAGCAGGTTCATTAACAACCGGGGTATTGTTTGGCTCGGTCTCTTCTTCGTCATCCTCAGCCTGAAGAAATTGTTGCTGAATGGCAGCAGCGTACTCCGTCATCGAACCCGGGATAAAATACGGAGAAGGGTTGAAGACCTCGGTCTCTGACCCATGACCGAGCTATGCCACGGCCGCCCTCCATCCGCATTTAAAGAATAAGTCTTTTGCCGCCTCACACTGCTTAATGTACAAGGCCTCACCTTCTTTAAAACCGCGGTCCTCGGCCTTCTTCTCCCACTCCTTTATCTCGGCATTCTTCTTCCCTTCAAGCTTTGCAAGCTCGCGCAGATACTTGTCTTTTACCACGGCCGCGGCCTTTTTCTTCTCTGCCTCAGTCGAGCTGACAAGCCTAGTCAGACAAGCCATCTCGGTCTGTAGCTCGGCTATCTGCTTCCTTGACTCCTGTAGCTCAGTTGTTTTGGCATCAGCCTCTGCCATGGCCTGCCTTGTGGCTTTTCGCAGTTCTAACACTCGCTTGTGAGCGATGTGGTTTTTTTGTATGGCCTGCAAGAGGATGGTAAGAAACTTTTAAATTGAAACCGAGCAGAAAGTTGTAAAGATTAGAAAGATGAGCAAAGGGGCAACCTACCAGCACCATGGACTTTGTGGAAGAGCGAATTGCTTTCAGCTTAGTTAGGTGGTCGTGGTGTGACATGTTGGCTGGAAGGCATACACCTTTGGCAAGATTGAATGCCATTAAGTGGACTTTTTCAGCGACCACTGAATCAGTGTCCTTGATGGCTCGATTCTGGAAAGTGATCTTTGGAGCCCACTTGGAAGAGCTAGCTCGGTCCGAACGCTCCGGTTGTGGGCTCGGTGGGGGGCTTGGCGGAGTGGTTTGTGGAACCACGGTTTCGTCTTCGTCAACAAGGCTGTAGACGTCCCCGAACGTCCCGGGAGGAGATCCCGTTCTGTTCATATTCGGGTTCACTACTATTCAGGACTCAAATTGTCACGGTTCTTAATCTGAACCAAAGAGTCCAAATCCGGCAAATTGTTTTGAGAAAACAAATTTTTGAAAGAAGTGCCAAACATAGACTGCTTTGCAGATATAGAGTTCCCACCTAAATATTTTTTAATGGGGAATTTAGGAAACCCTGACTCGTTTGCCTAAGGCCACGTGTCCATCATCACCAAAGTTGCCTCGGCTCGGGGACTTGGGTACGATTGGGGAAGGTCAGTTATGAGCACCCCCGCTCGCCCGATCCGAAGATCGGCCTCTACTAACCATGATATCTTGTTTTGAAAACATTATGCATTCTTATTCCGGTTATTAGCCTAGATTTACTATGTGATGCACGCAGCAGACAAGTATAGATTGAATCGCCTGAATTGGAACAAAATATTTCATGTTTGTGTTTTTTAAAGTGGTTTGCTACTCGCAAGTAGGCTGAAAATGCAGATTTTGCCACCCTCAAGTGAGCTTTAGAAAAAGATGGTTTTGCCACTATCTAGTGGGCTTAAAACTCACAGTTTAACGCCTTATTCCAATTCGGGTAATTCAACCTCCACCCACAGGCATTCAAGCAGTTATATTACATTAGCAAATAGCCTCATGGTAAACATGCTGTCATGGCAACACTCACACGCATACAAGGATGCTAAAGCGAAAAGACTTACAGAGTATTCCAAGCCAAAACAAAAGCTATGTTAGAAATCCATGCATGATTCTAACTATACAGAAATGCCTAATGCAACACATGCAGGAATGCAACTACAATAGGCTCGGCTATTCTAAAATGACATGTGAAATGCTACAGCTAACACGTATTCAATTTGGGATTGAAATACAAATGCAGTTAGTATGATGCGCCGAGCCCGGTGCATACAAAACGAATGAATGTATGCAATCATGCTGTCATAAGTATGCTAATTGAAACATGCCTTAAATTAACCATGGAAAGCTAGTAAATAAAAGGGAAGAAAGAAGTAGGGGTTGGAAGACATGCACACACGCACCCACACTTATTACAATTACGACCTCGCTCGAAGGGACCAAAAGAATAATATAGTCCGAATAATAAATCAACTATCCTAGCTAATTAATTATTACAGACCCTCTAATTAATTAACAAATTAATCACAAAAATAATTTAAATGTGAAGCTAGAGAGAGTGCCACAGCTCTGCCTTGGAATGCGTGAATGATGCATGCTTGACTCGCCCCGCTCGGAAACTTGCTACCATAGCACTGTTGCCTCTGTTTACACTGCCCTGCTCCTCTGAAAATTTGCACAAGTCCCAAGGATGCTTCTCTGAACACTGGGGAGCATCACCGACGAAGTGGGAACACCACCGGCCGAAAGGAATGGTCATCGACCATTGGTTGGGCCATCGGCTAATTGTATTTGGTCGGTCGGCACTCTAAGTAGCCGGCCGGCTATTTCTTCCTGTAGAATCCTGCAGTTGACAGCAGCAGAGGGCAAGCAGTGTATGGCATGGAATTTTCAAGCAAATGTGAGCATGGCCACACTCCCTATCATGCAATGGACTCAAGGGAGTATGGCCCTCAACCCTCGGGCCATCAATTATGCATTTCGATGCATGATGGCCTAAGAGGCCAAGTTTGCAACTTAATGTAAATGCATGGAACAAACAAATGAATGCCAACACCCTATCATATTGAGATCAAGGGCATCGGTGACCGAGGATTGAGACGTGTTGCGTCACTTGGAGTACGAACACTCCTCACCCCTCATGCTTGGTTTGACACCCCAAACCAAGAAATGCAATGCATGTATACAAATATGGCTAAAAAATGCAACATGAGGCTAAGATGCAAAACATGCCAAATGCAATGCAATCTATTATGCAAGCATGCAATGTGCTAATCATGCAAGAGGCAATACAATGCAATTTAACATGTGATGCAAACATGGTGCAATGCAAACATGTAACTAGAGGCAATATGTCAAACATACAACCATGTATAGGAATGGACTTAGACTGAAATGGGAGGCCTCAGCCACACCCTAAAACAGTGGCCAAAGGTGGTGCAAAAGGGCACAAAATGTCAAGCAAACAAGCATGCCAATTGGTCCAAGGTTCAAAGCGAGTCAAGATGCTTGAGCTAAGGCCATGTCAACCAAGCCCCGCAAGGCCAAGATGACTAAAGACAGTCTAGGGGCAGACCAAAATACGACTAGGACATGCACAGAACATGGTCAAATCATGCCAAGAAATGGGCCCAAAACAAAAGGCATGCAAAGCCACCAAGTGGAGCATTACTCTACACCTACCCCAACCACTCATGGCATGGACTAAGCAACCAAAAACAGATTTTCAATGCATCAAAATACACCCAAAAAACCCTCTGATATGGCAGCCCAAATGACCTAAACACAAGGCATGCACTATGACCCTTTTTAAGGCACAAAAGAATAACCCTTCAAGGCATGAAAGGGGTGATGAATGCAAGCATATGAACATGGATTATGAACTGAAATATGGTCTCCAATGATGCCAAATCAAGAGAATGAGCTAGGCTAAGCATGCTAGTGACCCACACCCTCAAGGCTCACAAGCCAAAATGCAAAGAGGCTAAACCAAACATGGCAAACTCGACCAAATCAGTACCCAACAGTCCTTGAGCATGGCAAAATAATGCTAAAACCTTCATGAAGTTAGGCTAGAACATGCAAGAATCATGGCCTAAATGCATGGCACATTTCTAGGCAAAATGGGGGAATGCAAGGCAAGTATATTAAGCATGAAAGGGGCCATTAATCCGATCAAAAAAAGAGGCATAATATGACCCAACAACACTCAAAAAACCTTTGAAATGAAGCCAAGAACAACTAATCATGTATGCTACCCTTATGAGCCAAAAACAATGACAAAAGAGAGACAAAGGGAGAGGGGTGTCCCTCCCCTATGCAAGACCTCAAAACCTCTTCTTCACGACTGAAAATCCACTGGATTTCAGTGGTGAGAAGGGCAATACACAATGGATACCAAAGCTTAACAAAGAGAGCACCAAAAGGGCCAAACAAGGCCTAAGAGGGGGAGGTCGACCCCCAACACCAAAACAACCTGAATGAAGTATCTTAAGCATGCAAATACAAGACTTTTTTCAGTTATACACAAAGTCTAAAACAGCATGCAAGACAGGTTAAAGACTAGTGCAAGATTGGGGAATCTAAAGCAAAAGTGTTACCCTTGAAGAACCCTTGAAGAACAGCAAGGTCAGCCACCTTCTTCTGATCAAAACTGACCCAAAACTTCAAGAACAAACCCTTAAGACCTCCCAAGTCGAAGTATGGTGTAATGGTGTGTGTCTTAGTGCAAAACCATGAACAAAACACACTTTTAGGCCCTTAAACACACACACAAATAAAGGGAGAGAGGGAGATATAGAGAGAGATATATAAATATATATCAGATATATATGTGTATTAGGTATGGATTTGCTAAACCCCTTCAATGGAGAGGGGAGGTCTCCTTATATAGACAAGGCAAGGTGCCAAGCTTCTAAGAGAAGCTAATAAAAGAAAGGTCAAAGGGGCCAAGCTTCCAAGAGAAGCTAACCCAAAGGTTCAAGCTTCTTGAGGAAGCTAAGACAAAGGTCCAAGCTTCCTCAAGAAGCTTGAGCAAAGGGTGCAAGTCTTCTCCAAGAAGCTTGAGAAAAAGGGTGTAAAGGGTGCAAAACAGCCACACACGTGTATGGGGGCAAGGTCAGTGCACTCCAGCTAGCACAGCTGGCATGCACCATGCCTGAAAAAGGCAAAAAGGTGGTATCGGCCAAAAAAGGAGACAATCGGCCAAATATATGGTCAGCCAGCTACAATAAATGGTCGGCTTGCTACTTATTTGGCCGGCCGGCTAAATTGATGGCCGGTGGGTGGTTTCCAAGGCTAAAAAGTAGTCGGTGGGTGTCCAAATTGAAGCCCCAGAAGTTAGCTTTCCAATGGCACAAACCTTGCATTAAAATTCCTCTTATGCAAAAAGTTATGCCTGTTTTGGTGAAGCCGCGCAGATTCGATCCAACAGGATTGATCCCCTAATTCAACCAATCATATCTCCCCCATCCGGACTTGGCTTTAAGAGATTCTTGAATGCAAAATGAAGCCCCGGAAGTCTTCTTTCCAACGGAGGTGGCCTCATAGCTAAAATCCAAGTATGCAAATGAATAAGCCCGATTCAGCGAGGGCTGCTCGACTCTCTCTCCTACCCGGATCCTTCCCGAACTTCTTCTCCAACTTGGTTTCTCCCTTCTTCTCCTCTTTTCTTCAACTTCAAACCCCTAAGTAAGGTGTTTTGAAAGATTTTTCAAAGATTTCATCTCTCTTTCATTCATTTCCACTTTGTCCTTGCTCGGTTTATCGAAAAGCGCATTATTTGACAAAATGTGAGCCTCGGAACATTGTAGAAACTTTATTTTCAAAACATTTTGAAAGAGAGGGTTTTAAGATCTAAAATCTTTTGATCAAGATTGTTTTGATCCAAAAGGGGGATGAAGTTGGGATTTGACTCTCTCATTGCCGAAGAAATTGAACCTTTGCCCTGCACACCTTTCTCCACCAAGTAAACCATCAGTAACACCCAAGTCTTGAGGGCGGTCAAAAATGGGGTGTCTACAGTTGCCCCTCTTTGACAGAACTCAAAAGTTAATAAATGACGTGAGTGAATGTCAAAGCCCCGAGACGATCCATTTTTGACAATGCCGAAGACTTGGACAAACAAACAAAATACAGATGTAGTTGGTTGAACCCGCAGGTTGCCTACGTATCCCTTTGCAAGGAATGAAACCAGCGTAGTTCAGGGGCAGGATGCAAAATGTTATGCAGGAAGATTTTTGATAATTGGACTTATACGCTGCGCGAAGCCGGTTTGAAAATTGGACTTATACGCTACGCGAAGCCGGTTTGAAAGTTGGACTTATACGCTACGCGAAGCCAGTTTGAAAATTCAGGATTTATGCAAAAAAGGAATCGCACCTTTAGAGGATTTAAAGTCTCCTAGACCCGAGAGTGCACAAGACAGTGCAAGTGAATGCACAAAACAATGCTAAGAAGATGCACAAAACAGTGCGATACAGGTTGGAATGCACAAGACAGTGCTAACAAGATGTACAAAACAGTGCAATGCAAGAGTGGATGCACAAAACAGTGCTATACAGGTGCACAAGAGAGTGCTATACAGTTGCACAAGACAGTCGATGTGGCTTAAATGCACAAAACAGTGCGATGTAATGCACTTAACAAGTACAGGTAAAGTGCGCAAGGTAGCGCGATGCAATGCACAAACAAGTGCAGGTAAGGTGCGCAAGATAGCGCGAACAATGCAATGCACTAATAAGTGCAGATAAGGTGCGCAAGATAGCGCGAACAATTCAATGCACTAACAAGTGCAGGTAAGGTGCGCAAGATAGCGCGAATGTAAACTGCACAAACAGTGCGATGCGCAAAATAGCGCGAGTGATAAAATGCACAAAATAGTGCAATGCGCTAAACAGCGCGATGCGTAAGAAAGTGTGAGTGCACAAAACAGTGCGATGCAATGTACTAGCAAGTACAGGTTAGGTGCGCAAGAAAGCGCGATAAAATGCATGCAAAATGCAGGTAAGGTGCACAAAACAGTGCGATGCGCAAGATAGCGCAATAAAATGCATGCCAAATGCAAGTAAAGTGCACAAAACAGTGCAATGCAATGCACTGACAAGTGCTACAAGCATTTTCTATGCAAGATGAGAGAGAGCATGTAATGAAATGCACAAGAAAGTGCGATGCGCAAGAAAGAGCGAGTGTAAACTGCACAAAACAATGTGATGTCCAAGAGAGCGCGAGTGATAAACTGCACAAAACAGTGCAATGCGCAAAAAAGCGCGAGTGATTTGAAATGCACAAGACAATGCGATACGCTAAACAGCGTGAGTGATTTGAAATGCACTAAACAGTGCGATACGCTAAATAGCGCGAGTGATTTTGAAATGCACTAAACAGTGCGATACGCTAAACAGCGCGAGTGATTTGAAATGCACTAAACAGTGCGATACACTAAACAACGCAAGTGTACTGCAATGCTCAAGATAATGCAAGTGGAACACAACCAGAAGATGCACAAGACAGTGCAAGTGAGATACAAAGTGTAGGTGCACAAGACAGTGTAAGTGAGATCAAATGCACAAGAAAGTGCGATAAAATGCATCTTCTATGCAAGTATGGGGGCATTTTCTATGCAAAAGATACGAGCATTTTCTATGCAAGTATTGAAAGCAAGCATATTCTATGCATGAATCATAACGATGCGCACATTCTATGCAATAGAGGAGCATCAAATATGTACTCTGGTGCCTCTGATTTATCTCTCGGAGGGCTTGGCAATACGCTCAGCTCAAAAGGGGACACCCTGTTTATATTGGCAAGAGATAACATCTACTGCTGTGTCAATTGCCATTCTG
This sequence comes from Camellia granthamiana, assembly GCA_036172215.1. NCBI lineage: Eukaryota > Viridiplantae > Streptophyta > Magnoliopsida > Ericales > Theaceae > Camellia > Camellia granthamiana. Next base: position 70,743,726 of record CM069908.1, read on the forward strand.
ACTTGAAACAAGCTTAAGCTTGGAGTAGAGGCACACTCATTCTTCGGAGCACTGACAAGGCCTGAAGAGGTACATCCGGAGTACAATCACGGAATTTGTCGAAGTTAAAACACACTAAGATGCTCCAAATTTTCCTTTTTTTCCTTTTGCTTTGTAGTCTAGAACCTATATAGCTTCAAATAGGTCCTTGTTCTACTGTTCTCACACGACTTGGGTTGAACCCTACGGTTTATGAAAGAACCAAATCCTGTTTTGCACGAATGCGGAGAATGGCACAGCACTCCGAGCACAAAATGATTTTATTGTGGAATTTTAGATTGAGAAGCGAGTTCTTAACTGGGTATTGAGCCTACGACTAACCACAACAAAAACGACTCAACAACTGAAAACAAAAGGTAAACAACCTAAACACCTCTACTGACACTCAAAACGACTCAAGACAAGAGTCGAGACAAACAAAACAAAAGAGACGACACTCAGATGTATTATGAAGACGACAGACCTCTCAGATCGCGAGGAGCCAGTTTCTCCAAGTATTGTTTCCCACCCTTTCTCATTTGTGATTCTCACATCACTCGGCCCCCAGGCTCTGTTTTTCTGAAAAAGCCCTTTTCTCACTTTTTCCCTCAGTGCACATCTCTCTATTCTTCAATCTCTCATTTTTTATCCCTCCCCTGGGTGGTTGATAGATGAACAGGAAGCCGCGGGCTCTTGCCCCTAGCATTCTACTAGATTCTCTTCTTCTGCTCACAATAGTGAACTCTCCCACAAAGGGGTTACACTACAACTGGGTGTGTAGCAAATCTGCAGCTGACATCGGTTGATGATGCTCTGCTGGGGAGTTTGGACGTGATCAGATCCGTCCAGATGAGGGAGTGGAACATCTTGATCCATTCCAGTTCATGCTTCACACTTGGCTTGATACCTCGTTGCTTGGAGGATGTGAGAGCTTTCTGCCCTTTTGCGGTTGGCTTCAGTGGTGCCCTTTTTCGGCAGATAGAGTGCCCTTTCTGGCAAGTATAGTGCCCTTTCTGGCAAATGCATTGATAACGGGGAAACGACAGGACACTTGACTCAACTGTGCCCTTAGTTCATCATTTTGACCATTTTTTTTTGTTTTGGTTTTCTACTAAAACAATTTTGACCAATGTGAGAGTTAGATTAGCATACTTGTTCGATTTTCTGATTTAAAATCATGCAAGTTAAGTTATGAGCACTAAAAATTTTCCTTTTTTGGGTCCAAGAAATAGTCCAGTTTTGGAAAAGATGGAATAATTTTCGAGAGAATTAGTCAACCTCAGTAAAAATTCTCAAAAACTATTTTTGCAAATGGCCACTGCTCAATGAGCACGGAACTTAGTCTCGAGATGCACAACCTCGGATCGGAGGCAATGAAAAATTGCCCCTTGTCTGGATGGCACTGCACGGCAATGGAAAGTTGCCCCTAGTTTGAATGGCGACTCATGGCAACGAAAAGTTGCCCCTTGTTTGGATAGCGCCGCAGCACACTATAATCAGTCCTCCCAGTGATGATCACAACCGAACTCTCGGATACAGAGAAGACAAAGATGGTCAGAACCATTACATGGACACAATCGATTTTGAAGTGTTTTACGGCTGGACTTCAGAATGAAGTTGCTGTAACAACGCCCGCGAGGGACCTCGCTACAGTTCGGACTCGATTTTATGTTGTGGTTCCAAATCTCGAACCAAAGAGTCCAAATCCGGCAAATCGTTTTGAGAAAAACAGATTTTTTTTTTTGAAAGAAGTGCCAAACATGGACTGCTTTGCCAGATAACAGAGTCGCCACCTAAATATTTTAAAATGGGAAATTTAGGAAACCCTGACTCGGTGCCAAAAGGCCACGTGTCCGTCATCACCAAAGTTGGCTCGGGAACTTGGGTACGATTAGGGAAGGTCACATCGTGAGCACCCCCTCTCGCCCGGTCAAAGACCGGCCTCTACTAATCATGATATCTGTTTTTGAAAACTTTGTATGCTCTTATTCCGGTTATTAGCCTAGATTACTATGTGATGCTCGCAGCAAACAAGTATAGACCGAGTCGTCTGAATTGGAACAAAACATTTCATGTTTGTTTGTGAAAGATGGTTTGCTACCCGCAGGTAGGCTTAAAATACAGATTTTGCCACAATCTAGTGGGCTTAACAAACAATTGATGAATTGCTCCAATTCAGATAACTCAACCTCCACCCACAGGCATTCAAGGCAGTTATATCACATAAGCACATAGCCTCATGGTAAGCATGCTATCATGGCAACACTCACACGCATGCAAGGATGCTAAAGCATAAAACTTACCTAGTACTCCAAGCCAAAACAGAAAACTGATTAGAAATCATGCATGATCCTAAAATATACAGAATGCCTAATGCAACACATGCAAAAAATGCAAACTAATAGCAGGCTCGGCTATTCTAAGTATGGCATATGAAATGCTACAACTATCATGTATTCAACTTGGAATTGAAATACAAATGCAGTTTGTATGATGCGCCGAGCCCGGTGCGTGCAAAACAGATGAATGATGCAAACATGCTGTCATACTGTATGCTAATTTAAACATGCCCTATATCTAACCATCCAAAGCGGGTAAATAAAAGGGAGAAAGAAATGGAGGTTGGAAGACATACATCACACTCACCCACCCTTATTACAACATTGCCCTCGCGCAGAGGGTCTGAATAAATATACAGTCCGAAATAAAAGAATAGTACAGTCCGAAATAATATACAGATTTAATTAATTGACAAATTAAACTAAGAAAGCTGTAAACTGGCGCGCAGGCCAGGGACTGCCTTGCTCCGATAGATGCCGCCTGTTGGGCTGCCTGGCGCGGAAATCCACTGGGATGCCCCAATTAGCCTCTGTTTGCAGTGTTTCTTGAAATGCGCGCCGGACTCCGAAATGGTTGATTCTGGATTTTGCTGTAACAGAGAGCAGGAAAAGGGCATAGCAATGTATTTCACAAATGTATGCATGCCTCGATCCTCGTGCCACCAATCACGCATATCGATGCATGATGGCAGAGGAATCGAATTGCACAACTCAATATCGGATGAATGCAGATGAATGCTACAGCAAAACCTAGCTCCATCATGGATAATCCGGAGTGTCGGTGACTGGGGAATTGAGACATGCTCCACCACTCGGAGTGCGAAACGCGCCTCGTTTCCCGTGCAATATGCATGATATGCATGAAATGCAACTAATATACAATCCTAGCATGTACGATGCTATGAAAATGAGATGCCTCGAAATGCGTGTCCACGGGCACGCAAACCGAGGCAATGCGGAATGACATGCGAAATGTAATGATGGGCTTATACCAACATGAAGGGGGCCTCAGCCACACTCACATAGGATGCCGGAATGATAAGAATGAGGTGCCTTGAAATGCGTGCCCACTGGCACGCAAACCGAGGCAATGATGAAATGGAATGTAATGGCATACGGAATGCAATGATGGGCTTACGCCAACATGAGAGAGCCTCGGCCGCACTCACATAGGCTGCCAACAGATAAAACAGGTTGCCTCGAAATGCGCGCACACGGACACGCAAACCGAGACGGTGCATACAAGCATGAAATGGCATGAAAATGTAGATTGGGCTTACGCCAACATGAGAGGGCCTCAACCGCACTCACATAGGCTGCCGTCGGATAAGACCGGACTGCCTCGAAATGCGTGCACACGAGCACGCAAACCGAGGTGATGCACACGGAGTGCATATGACATACAAAATGCAAATTGGGCTTACACCAACATGAGAGGGCCTCAGCCACACTCATACGGGATGCCGATGAATGAAAACGGAGTGCCTCGAAGTGTGTGCCCACGGGCACGCAAACCGAGGCAATGCATTAAGGCATGAAATGATATGGGAAATGATATGCAAGCATGCAAATCAAATTTCAGCAGCTAAATGAAGGGGAAAACAGTCCCGAAATGATACGAAATGGCAATCAATGCATGAAATCATCCCGAAATGCTATAATAACCCCCCGAAATGGCCTACAGCTAAGCTATACATGCAAAATCGACTCATGGCAGCAAAAACAGTAGCAAGGCAGTCCCAAATATGGCATTTTTCAGTAACAAACATGGCCAAAATGTAAGCATAGATATGGCAACATTATCATGCAAGATTAGTGGCCAAAAGAGGGGTATTGAGACAAGTGATATATACAAACCCCAAATGGACAAACATGCTTCTACAACATTGAAGAGGGCCTAAAAATAAGCACATTTACAGAAGATGGCAGCCCCAAAATCAGAATAAAAACATGCTAGAAAATCCATGCAAAATAGGCTCCAAATAGGCTATATCATGAGACATGCAAATCTATACACCAAATGACCAAACTTTCTTCATGAAACATGTAGAGGGGGTCAAAATAAGACCCCTCTTAGCTCTGACCAAGAGCCAAAACCATAAGCACGAAAGGCTACAAAATGAGCAAGATTTAGGGCCTAAAGTGAATTTCCAAGAGAGGTGGTATATAGAATGGCCAAATGAGGTTGAGCCCTTCTACAATGTTGTAGAGGGGCTCAATATAAGCACAAAACCAGTAGGGGTCGGAGCCCCAAAAACAAATGCAAATAGGCCAAAACTAGCATTCAAGATTGTGACATACAAGGTGTATATTGAAACAAGTATATCATGGAAACACCAAACAGTGATGAGGCCTTAAACAAACATGAAGAATGGCCCAAAAAAATGATATTTTCTGTTTTGGTCGGAGCTCAAAACCACCATCCAAGAGGGTAGAAAAATGGTACAAAAATGGAGCTCAAAAGGGGAAATGAGTGCTTACCCTTGTAGACCAAAACCTTGGCTGCTTCTAGGACTGAAAATGGCGCCTCTTAGCTGCTGGAAGGCCCTCCTTGCCGCTGGAAATTGAGTAGTGGTGGTGGTGCTTGGTGGTGATGAAGAAATGGTGCCAAACTTGGAAGATTTTTGAGAGTTTTGGAGCTTGGAATTATAGAGAGAGAGATATACAATATAGGAGCTCTCAAAGGTTTTTTTCTAACCCTAAGAACAGATCTGGAGCTGCTGTTATATAGGGAAAATGAGGGGGAAAATGGGGGGAAAAAAGGGGGGGAAAACTATTCAAGTTTCCCCCCAAAAAGGCCAAAAGGGAAAACGGTAGCTACGGTTCTCAAATGGCCGAGAGCCCTTCAACAAAGTCGAAGAGGGGCTCAAAATAAGACACTTTGTAGTTCGGGTCGGAGTCCAAAAATGTATAATGAAGGTTCGGGAGCCGAAATACGCAATTCGGGGCCCCGAAAATGGGCTGTTAGGCACCGGGAGTGGTACTCGACCACGAAGTGGGTTTCTGAGACCCCAGTGTTCCTTAAAAGGATGAAACAGAGGTACCTGCCAAAATTGAACAAAGAACAATGCGAAACGAATGCTCGGGGGCCAAAACCGCGTGGTTCGGGGTCCCGAAAATGGGCTGTTAAGCACCGGGAGTGGCACTCGGCCACGAAGTGGGTTTCTGAGACCCCAGTGTTCCTTAGAATGATAAAACAGAGGTACCTGCCAAGTTAGAACCAACAACAATACGAAACGAATGTTCGGGGGCCAAAACCGCGTGGTTCGGGGTCCCGAAAATGGGCTGTTAAGCACCGGGAGTGGCACTCGGCCACGAAGTGGGTTTCTGAGACCCCAGTGTTCCTTAGAATGATAAAACAGAGGTACTTGCCAAGTTAGAACCAACAACAATGCGAAACGAATGCTCGGGGGCCAAAACCGCGTGGTTCGAGATCCCGAAAACCGGCTACAGGTACCAGAAGTGGCATACGACCACGAAGTGGGCATCAGGGGCCCCAGTGTTCCTCGGAACATTAAAACAGAGGTCTCCGCCGAAAACCGGAGAAGTCGGAGATGGTTGGACGGTCCCGAGCCGAGGCACACAGCCTAACGGCTCCGAAAACCGGGAACCGGGCTCCGAAATGGGCAAAATGGCCTACGGCCACGAAAAGTAGCTCACGGCCACCGGGAGATAGCCTACGGGACCACTCCCTCCCCTCAGGAAAGAAAACAGAGAAAACCGAGCCTGGTTCGCAAACCGAGACAAGGCACAGAAGAGAGTTCGGAAGTCCGGAGGCAGGGCGCACGGCCGCGACTCTGAGACTTCTGAACGAGCACAGCATGCAACATCACCAAGCGCTCAATCGGTGACGTCTGAGTCTTAAGGTCGGTCAAAAATGGGGTGTCTACAGTTGCCCCTCTTTGACAGAACTCGGAAGTCACAAGTGACGGGAGTGAATGTCAAAGCCTAGAGACGACCCATTTTTTACAAGGCCGAAGACTTAGACAATCATACAGGATAAACAGAGATATGTATGCCCGCAGGCATGCCCGCAGGCAGGGGCAAAATGCAAAATGATATGCAGGGAGATTTTGATAATTGGACTTATACGCTACGCGAAGCCTGTTTGAAGATTGGACTTATACGCTACGCGAAGCCGGATTGACGATTGAAGTGAGCAAAGTGTGATGGATACACTATGTGAACAAAGTGTGAGTGTGTGATTGAAACACAAAGTAGGCATAGTGTGATAGATACAAAGCGAGTGTGTGTGATTGATACACAAAGTAGGCATAGTGTGATAGATACAAAGCGAGTGTGTGTGATTGATACACAATATGAACAAAGTGAACAAAGTGTGATGGATACACTAAAGGTGAACACGAAGGTGAACAAGTATGATGAATATACTAAAAGCGAACACAAAGTGTGATAGATGCACTATGTGAACAAAGTGTGATTGATACACTAAAAGCAAACACAAAGTGTGATAGATGCACTTAGTGAACAGAGTATGATAGATATACTGAATGCGAACACAAAGTGTGATAGACGCACTTAGTGAACAAAGTATGATAGATATACTGAATGAGAACACAAAGTGTGATAGATGCACTATGTGAACATAGTATGATAGATATACTAAATGCGAACACAAAGTGTGATAGGCGCACTTAGTGAACAAAGTATGATAGATATACTGAATGAGAACACAAAGAGTGACAGATGCACTATGTGAACATAGTATGATAGATATACTAAATGCGAACACAAAGTGTGATAGATGCACTATGTGAACAGAGTGTGATGGATACACTAAAAGTGAACACGAAGTGTGATAGATGCACTTAGTGAACAGAGTATGATAGATATACTGAATGCGAACACAAAGTGTGATAGATGCACCTAGTGAACAGAGTATGATAGATATACTGAATGCGAACACAAAGTGTGATAGATGCACTATGTGAACAGAGTATGATTGATACACTAAAAGTGAACACAAAGTGTGATAGATGCACTTAGTGAACAGAGTATGATAGATATACTGAATGAGAACACAAAGTGTGATAGATGCACTATGTGAACAGAGTGTGATGGATACACTAAAAGTGAACACGAAGTGTGATAGATGCACTTAGTGAACAGAGTATGATAGATATACTGAATGCGAACACAAAGTGTGATAGATGCACTATGTGAACAGAGTGTGATTGATACACTAAAAGTGAACACAAAGTGTGATAGATGCACTAAGTGAACAGAGTATGATAGATATACTGAATGAGAACACAAAGTGTGATAGATGCACTATGTGAACAAAGTATGATAGATGTACTAAAAGTGAACACAAAGTGTGATAGATGCACTAAGTGAACAGAGTATGATAGATATACTGAATGAGAACACAAAGTGTGATAGATGCACTATGTGAATAGAGTGTGATGGATACACTAAAAGTGAACACAAAGTGTGATAGATGCACTTAGTGAACAGAGTATGATAGATATACTGAATGCGAACACAAAGTGTGATAGATGCACTATGTGAACAGAGTGTGATTGATACACTGAAAGTGAACACAAAGTGTGATAGATGCACTTAGTGAACAGAGTATGATAGATATACTGAATGAGAACACAAAGTGTGATAGATGCACTATGTGAACAGAGTGTGATGGATACACTAAAAGTGAACACGAAGTGTGATAGATGCACTTAGTGAACAGAGTATGATAGATATACTGAATGCGAACACAAAGTGTGATAGATGCACTATGTGAACAGAGTGTGATTGATACACTAAAAGTGAACACAAAGTGTGATAGATGCACTAAGTGAACAGAGTATGATAGATATACTGAATGAGAACACAAAGTGTGATAGATGCACTATGTGAACAAAGTATGATAGATATACTAAAAGTGAACACAAAGTGTGATAGATGCACTAAGTGAACAGAGTATGATAGATATACTGAATGAGAACACAAAGTGTGATAGATGCACTATGTGAATAGAGTGTGATGGATACACTAAAAGTGAACACGAAGTGTGATAGATGCACTTAGTGAACAGAGTATGATAGATATACTGAATGCGAACACAAAGTGTGATAGATACACTATGTGAACAGAGTGTGATTGATACACTGAAAGTGAACACAAAGTGTGATAGATGCACTAAGTGAACAGAGTATGATAGATATACTGAATGAGAACACAAAGTGTGATAGATGCACTATGTGAACAAAGTATGATAGATATACTAAAAGTGAACACAAAGTGTGATAGATGCACTAAGTGAACAGAGTATGATAGATATACTAAAAGTGAACACAAAGTGTGATAGATGCACTAAGTGAACAGAGTATGATAGATATACTAAATCAATGAAGTGTGATACAAAAAACGAGAATGTATGTGATAGATACACAAAATGAGTGAAGTGTGATTGATACACTGAGTGAGAGTGTAATAGATACACAAAAGCGAATATGTGCGTGATAGATACACAAAATGAGGATGTGTGTAACAGATACACAAAATGAATGAAGTGTGATTGATACACTAACTGATGATCTCAAACGGAACTTCTTTGAATGAACCGTACATACAAAATCGTGCATGACTGAGAAAGAAACTTGACAGGTACAATGCATTACAATGCATGATGCTTACGGAAAGCAATAAATGGACAAAGCGGCGCTTTAGAAAGCACCTCATAAGGTGAGTGGCGGTGAACCGCTCTACTCTGACGGGGATCTCCCCTCGTGCTCTTCGAACACTTACCTTCAACTCACAGTACAAAGGCTTTGGAATGCTGACAAGTAACAACATCTGTATGTAGGAGCTACGGCTGCCGCTTGTCTTCCTGATCATATTCACAACTTTCCCTATTCTCCAACGGGGTGACAGACTAGGTTGGTTCAGTATCCAGAATTGAGGTGCATACACATGCTATCTCAATCTATGGGGCTGCCATACAGATTTCAAGCCGAGGGCGCGCCTCTGGGTATTTAAACCAGACTTTAGTCTCGGAAATCCCGAACCTTTGCGTTCTAGGCCACGGCCATTCGACCTCTAGTTTCCACCGTCGCAGTTGGTCTCCTAGGAACTCATCGCAAACACAGCCAAGATGCCTCTGGCAGGGAATGGTATTCAGGGAGAGCACTTCTGATCGCCATTCTGGCTTGAAGTAGACTTGATCTTGAGCTTGAGGTAGAGGCACACGCATACATCAGAGCATTGGCAAGACCTGAAGAGGTACACATGGAATACAATCTCGAAGCTTACTGAAGTTGGAACAAACTCAGATGCCCGACATTTTTCTCTTTTGCTTTTGCTTTGCAGCCCGAAACTCATAGCTTCAGATAGGTCCTGATTTCACTGTTCTCACATGACCTGGGTTGAACCCTGCGGTTTTATGGAAGAACAAATTCTATTTTGCACAAATGTGGAGAACGGCACGGCACTCGGAGTACAAAACGATTTTATTTTTGAAATTGAGATATGAGTTTTCGACCAGGTATTGAGCCTACGACTGGACACAACAAAATGACTCAACAAGGAAATAAAAGGCACACAACCTAGACACATCGAGTAACACTCAAAACGACCCAAAACAAAAATCGAGACAAGCGAAAAGACACGACACTCAGACATGCACAGGGAGCCTGTTTCATAGGGCAGTGTTTCCCACCCTTTCTCATTTGTGGTTCTCACATCACTCGGCCCTCAAGCTCTGTTTTTTGTGAAAAAGCCCTTTTCTCACTTTTTCTCTCATCGCACATCTCTCTATTCTTAAATCTCTCATTTTTCATCCCTCCCCTGGGTGGTTGATGGATAAACAGGAAGTTGCGGGCTCTTGCCCCTAGCACTCAGCTAGATTCTTCTTCTTCTGCACGCAGCTAGTGAATTCCTCCCATAGAAGGGTTGCGCTACAACTGGGTGTGTAGCAAATCTGCAGCTAATATCGGTTGATGATGCCTTACTGGGGAGTTTGGACATGATAAGATCTGTCCAGATGATGGAGTGGAATATCTGGCCCCATTCCAGTTCGTGCTTCGCACTTGGCTTGATACCTCGTTGCTTGGAGGGTGAGAGCTTCCTGCCATTTGCTGTTAACTTCAGTTATGCCCTTTTCTGGCAGGTAGAGTGCCCTTCTTGGCAAATATATTGACAATGGGGAAAGACAGGACACCTGACTCAACTGTGCCCCTAGTTCATCATTTTGACCATTTTTTTATTTTTGCCTTCTACTAAAATAATTTTGACCAAAATGAGAGTTAGATTAACATGCTTGTTCAATTTTTGATTTGAAATTATGCAAGTCAGGCTATGAACACTGAAAATTTTCCTTTTTTGGGTCCAAGAAATGGTCCAATTTTTAGAAAAGATGGAACAATTTTCGAGAAAATTAGTCAACCTCAGTAAAAATTCTCAAAAACTATTTTTGCACACGGCCATTTGCTCAACAGGTATGAAACCTACTCCTGAGATGCACAACCTCGGATCCAAAGGAAAACTGCCCCGTGCTTGAAGAGAGCTGCATGGCAACGGAAAGTTGCCCCTTGTTTAAACGGCACCGCGGCGCGTTGAATGGCAACGGAAAGTTGCCCCTTGTTTGAATGGCGCCGCAGCACACTGAATGGCAACGAAGAATTGCCCCTTGTTTGAGTGGTGCCGCAGCGCGTTGTAGTCAGTCCTCAGAGCAATGAACACAACCGAATCCTCAGATACAGAGAAGACACAGATGACTAGAACCATCGCATGGACACAATTGAATTTGAATTGTTTTTTGTTTTATGGCTGGACTTCAGAATGAAGTTGCCTACGTATCCCAAAGATGGGAATCAAGCCTTACGTAGTTCGGGGTTAAGGTACACTCGGGTATTTAACCTCTCCTTTTCATGCTCTAACTTTTGCCAAGGCGCCTGTTGCAGGTTTTCAACCTTGCGAGCTTTGTTCTTCTTTCTTTATTTTTCAAATTTTTTCTTTTCTTTTCATCTTTTCTTTTTCTTTTCTTTGCATTTTTTTTCTTTTTTTTCTCTTTTTTTTTTGTTCTTTTTTGCATTTTTCTTTTTTTTCTTTTTTTTCTTTTTCTATCTTTTTCTTGCTCTAACTTTTGCCTGGGTCGCCCTTCCGGGTTTTCGGCCCAGCGAGCCTCTCAAGGGTAAAAAGTGTAGCTTTGTCCATGTTGAATGGTTTTAAGATCGCGAAGCCATCCGTATCCAGGAGAATGACTACTGTATTGACTTGCAGAAGGATTCATCTTCGGCTCTTCGAGCACATCTGACACATTTTGCCCCTAGTTCGAAGGGTACTACTGTCCTAGCTTTGCAAGCTTCTTCTGATGAGGTCTGACCTTCTTGATCTGACTTTGGTGCCTCTTGTTCGAGGGCTGCTTCAAATCTGGCCACACAGGCCTTGCATTGTGGTTAACCGTTGAACATTCTGAATGCACGTTCAAGGTTTGAAAGCAATGGGGGGTCGAGTCTTGAGGCTGAGAGAGATCCTAAGCTGCACAATCTCAAGAGCGATTCCACACATGTCTTCGTAGGACCGCGCAAAACATTTTGTTTTTTTGAAAATTTTTAAGAAAGCGACAAATCGCTCGCGCTGAAGATAGTGTAGGATCAATCTGGATCAAAGCCAGGGTCCTTCTCAGTACTCACACTAACAAGCATGATTTCATTCATTAAGGGCTTAGCACGCCTCTCTTTCTCTCAGTTGATCAAAGTTTTGCAAATCCCGAGGAATTCCTCCCTCTTTGTTTTCACCGCAGTGTTCAAAAAGTTTTGAAAAAACTTAGGTCAATACAATGACTTCAAGGCACAAGAGAGCAGGTGGAATGCACTGCCATTTCATTCAGAACTTCTGGCACAACTGGCACAAGGCAGAAGCGAGCACAAGAATGTGAAAATCACTGCTGTTTCATTCAAAATCTGTTGGTGTAGCTGGCTCCAAGGCAAAAACAAACTCAAAAGAAAACAAAAAGACAAACACGAAACAAAATGGAGACGTCCGAGGTAACACCCCCCGGAATCACCCGACTCCTATACAACAGGACTGACTCGATACAACAAGACTGACTCAACAGGTTTTACTTGATACAATGAGACGGACTTAACAGGACTGACTCGATACAACAAGACAGACTCAACAGGACTGACTCGATACAACAAGACAGACTCAACAGGTTTGACTCGATACAACGAGACAGACTCAACAGGTTTGACTCGATATAATGAGACAGACATCAACAGGTTTGACTCGATACAAAGAGACAGACTCAACAGGTTTGACTCGATACAACGAGACAGACACCAATACCTAAGTCAGAAAGGTAGGATAAACAGCATTTGCAAATGCTCAAAATAGTGCGTGCCATCTATCACATCGGAAGTAAACTGAGCACCGACGACAAGTGGTTCATCCCCTGATCACATAATAACACAGGTCCAGAGTACCCGGGGTATATCAGACCCTTCTGAAGCTATGGTTCCCAGACTACCTAGCAAAAGAGAAAACAGACAGCATCTCAGCCTGATTTCATCTGAACAGATACGAGCATAGTTGAATGAGTGTGCCTTCTACTGAATTCTGCCCCAAATCTCTGCCCTGTAAACTGATACCCTTGGGTAAAACTGACTCCCAAAATACTGATGCCCGCAGACTTGATACCCAAAATACTGATTTGGTGCCCGCAGGCCTGATGCCCAAACTCAACTGATGCCCGCAGGCCTGATGCTCAAACTCAAACACTGATACATGCATTCCTTGTAGAGACGCACTCTAACAAGCACATAGCAGATAAGTGAGAGCCAAAACACCCCTATGTTGGGGTAGGGTTTCCCTGTCCTATTTTGTCAGGAACTAGGGTTTTACTACGCACGCAGCGGCTTCAAACAACCTATAAACGGGTAAGCAACCTGTCCTAGTTTGGAATGGTCACTATGGATCCGAATATGCACTAGGTCGAATGGTCAAAAAGGGTGCCCCGGTAAAACCGGGGTTTGTGTTCCCATGCTGTCAGAGCCCAGAGCCGATCAGCCTTATGGTCATGCCTTGACAAGACAAGCCTCCGGCAAATCGTTCGGGAATGGCATATGGCAAACACGGTGTCCTAGGCGCACCAATGCAAATGCAATGCAAAGAAACACACAAGTGTAGTCAAAAGCAGATATCATGAGTTCGAGTCAAGTTCTCTAAGTCCCCAGCAGAGTCGCCAGAAACTGTAACAACGCCCGCGAGGGACCTCGCTACAGTTCGGACTCGATTTTATGTTGTGGTTCCAAATCTCGAACCAAAGAGTCCAAATCCGGCAAATCGTTTTGAGAAAAACAGATTTTTTTTTTTGAAAGAAGTGCCAAACATGGACTGCTTTGCCAGATAACAGAGTCGCCACCTAAATATTTTAAAATGGGAAATTTAGGAAACCCTGACTCGGTGCCAAAAGGCCACGTGTCCGTCATCACCAAAGTTGGCTCGGGAACTTGGGTACGATTAGGGAAGGTCACATCGTGAGCACCCCCTCTCGCCCGGTCAAAGACCGGCCTCTACTAATCATGATATCTGTTTTTGAAAACTTTGTATGCTCTTATTCCGGTTATTAGCCTAGATTACTATGTGATGCTCGCAGCAAACAAGTATAGACCGAGTCGTCTGAATTGGAACAAAACATTTCATGTTTGTTTGTGAAAGATGGTTTGCTACCCGCAGGTAGGCTTAAAATACAGATTTTGCCACAATCTAGTGGGCTTAACAAACAATTGATGAATTGCTCCAATTCAGATAACTCAACCTCCACCCACAGGCATTCAAGGCAGTTATATCACATAAGCACATAGCCTCATGGTAAGCATGCTATCATGGCAACACTCACACGCATGCAAGGATGCTAAAGCATAAAACTTACCTAGTACTCCAAGCCAAAACAGAAAACTGATTAGAAATCATGCATGATCCTAAAATATACAGAATGCCTAATGCAACACATGCAAAAAATGCAAACTAATAGCAGGCTCGGCTATTCTAAGTATGGCATATGAAATGCTACAACTATCATGTATTCAACTTGGAATTGAAATACAAATGCAGTTTGTATGATGCGCCGAGCCCGGTGCGTGCAAAACAGATGAATGATGCAAACATGCTGTCATACTGTATGCTAATTTAAACATGCCCTATATCTAACCATCCAAAGCGGGTAAATAAAAGGGAGAAAGAAATGGAGGTTGGAAGACATACATCACACTCACCCACCCTTATTACAACATTGCCCTCGGCGCAGAGGGGTCTGAATAAATATACAGTCCGAAATAAAGAATAGTACAGTCCGAAATAATATACAGATTTAATTAATTGACAAATTAAACTAAGAAAGCTGTAAACTGGCGCGCAGGCCAGGGACTGCCTTGCTCCGATAGATGCCGCCTGTTGGGCTGCCTGGCGCGGAAATCCACTGGGATGCCCCAATTAGCCTCTGTTTGCAGTGTTTCTTGAAATGCGCGCCGGACTCCGAAATGGTTGATTCTGGATTTTGCTGTAACAGAGAGCAGGAAAAGGGCATAGCAATGTATTTCACAAATGTATGCATGCCTCGATCCTCGTGCCACCAATCACGCATATCGATGCATGATGGCAGAGGAATCGAATTGCACAACTCAATATCGGATGAATGCAGATGAATGCTACAGCAAAACCTAGCTCCATCATGGATAATCCGGAGTGTCGGTGACTGGGGAATTGAGACATGCTCCACCACTCGGAGTGCGAAACGCGCCTCGTTTCCCGTGCAATATGCATGATATGCATGAAATGCAACTAATATACAATCCTAGCATGTACGATGCTATGAAAATGAGATGCCTCGAAATGCGTGTCCACGGGCACGCAAACCGAGGCAATGCGGAATGACATGCGAAATGTAATGATGGGCTTATACCAACATGAAGGGGGCCTCAGCCACACTCACATAGGATGCCGGAATGATAAGAATGAGGTGCCTTGAAATGCGTGCCCACTGGCACGCAAACCGAGGCAATGATGAAATGGAATGTAATGGCATACGGAATGCAATGATGGGCTTACGCCAACATGAGAGAGCCTCGGCCGCACTCACATAGGCTGCCAACAGATAAAACAGGTTGCCTCGAAATGCGCGCACACGGACACGCAAACCGAGACGGTGCATACAAGCATGAAATGGCATGAAAATGTAGATTGGGCTTACGCCAACATGAGAGGGCCTCAACCGCACTCACATAGGCTGCCGTCGGATAAGACCGGACTGCCTCGAAATGCGTGCACACGAGCACGCAAACCGAGGTGATGCACACGGAGTGCATATGACATACAAAATGCAAATTGGGCTTACACCAACATGAGAGGGCCTCAGCCACACTCATACGGGATGCCGATGAATGAAAACGGAGTGCCTCGAAGTGTGTGCCCACGGGCACGCAAACCGAGGCAATGCATTAAGGCATGAAATGATATGGGAAATGATATGCAAGCATGCAAATCCAATTTCAGCAGCTAAATGAAGGGGAAAACAGTCCCGAAATGATACGAAATGGCAATCAATGCATGAAATCATCCCGAAATGCTATAATAACCCCCCGAAATGGCCTACAGCTAAGCTATACATGCAAAATCGACTCATGGCAGCAAAAACAGTAGCAAGGCAGTCCCAAATATGGCATTTTTCAGTAACAAACATGGCCAAAATGTAAGCATAGATATGGCAACATTATCATGCAAGATTAGTGGCCAAAAGAGGGGTATTGAGACAAGTGATATATACAAACCCCAAATGGACAAACATGCTTCTACAACATTGAAGAGGGCCTAAAAATAAGCACATTTACAGAAGATGGCAGCCCCAAAATCAGAATAAAAACATGCTAGAAAATCCATGCAAAATAGGCTCCAAATAGGCTATATCATGAGACATGCAAATCTATACACCAAATGACCAAACTTTCTTCATGAAACATGTAGAGGGGGTCAAAATAAGACCCCTCTTAGCTCTGACCAAGAGCCAAAACCATAAGCACGAAAGGCTACAAAATGAGCAAGATTTAGGGCCTAAAGTGAATTTCCAAGAGAGGTGGTATATAGAATGGCCAAATGAGGTTGAGCCCTTCTACAATGTTGTAGAGGGGATCAATATAAGCACAAAACCAGTAGGGGTCGGAGCCCCAAAAACAAATGCAAATAGGCCAAAACTAGCATTCAAGATTGTGACATACAAGGTGTATATTGAAACAAGTATATCATGGAAACACCAAACAGTGATGAGGCCTTAAACAAACATGAAGAATGGCCCAAAAAAATGATATTTTCTGTTTTGGTCGGAGCTCAAAACCACCATCCAAGAGGGTAGAAAAATGGTACAAAAATGGAGCTCAAAAGGGGAAATGAGTGCTTACCCTTGTAGACCAAAACCTTGGCTGCTTCTAGGACTGAAAATGGCGCCTCTTAGCTGCTGGAAGGCCCTCCTTGCCGCTGGAAATTGAGTAGTGGTGGTGGTGCTTGGTGGTGATGAAGAAATGGTGCCAAACTTGGAAGATTTTTGAGAGTTTTGGAGCTTGGAATTATAGAGAGAGAGATATACAATATAGGAGCTCTCAAAGGTTTTTTTCTAACCCTAAGAACAGATCTGGAGCTGCTGTTATATAGGGAAAATGAGGGGGAAAATGGGGGGAAAAAAGGGGGGGAAAACTATTCAAGTTTCCCCCCAAAAAGGCCAAAAGGGAAAACGGTAGCTACGGTTCTCAAATGGCCGAGAGCCCTTCAACAAAGTCGAAGAGGGGCTCAAAATAAGACACTTTGTAGTTCGGGTCGGAGTCCAAAAATGTATAATGAAGGTTCGGGAGCCGAAATACGCAATTCGGGGCCCCGAAAATGGGCTGTTAGGCACCGGGAGTGGTACTCGACCACGAAGTGGGTTTCTGAGACCCCAGTGTTCCTTAAAAGGATGAAACAGAGGTACCTGCCAAAATTGAACAAAGAACAATGCGAAACGAATGCTCGGGGGCCAAAACCGCGTGGTTCGGGGTCCCGAAAATGGGCTGTTAAGCACCGGGAGTGGCACTCGGCCACGAAGTGGGTTTCTGAGACCCCAGTGTTCCTTAGAATGATAAAACAGAGGTACCTGCCAAGTTAGAACCAACAACAATACGAAACGAATGTTCGGGGGCCAAAACCGCGTGGTTCGGGGTCCCGAAAATGGGCTGTTAAGCACCGGGAGTGGCACTCGGCCACGAAGTGGGTTTCTGAGACCCCAGTGTTCCTTAGAATGATAAAACAGAGGTACTTGCCAAGTTAGAACCAACAACAATGCGAAACGAATGCTCGGGGGCCAAAACCGCGTGGTTCGAGATCCCGAAAACCGGCTACAGGTACCAGAAGTGGCATACGACCACGAAGTGGGCATCAGGGGCCCCAGTGTTCCTCGGAACATTAAAACAGAGGTCTCCGCCGAAAACCGGAGAAGTCGGAGATGGTTGGACGGTCCCGAGCCGAGGCACACAGCCTAACGGCTCCGAAAACCGGGAACCGGGCTCCGAAATGGGCAAAATGGCCTACGGCCACGAAAAGTAGCTCACGGCCACCGGAGATAGCCTACGGGACCACTCCCTCCCTCAGGAAAGAAAACAGAGAAAACCGAGCCTGGTTCGCAAACCGAGACAAGGCACAGAAGAGAGTTCGGAAGTCCGGAGGCAGGGCGCGGCCGCGACTCTGAGACTTCTGAACGAGCACAGCATGCAACATCACCAAGCGCTCAATCGGTGACGTCTGAGTCTTAAGGTCGGTCAAAAATGGGGTGTCTACAGTTGCCTACGTGTCCCAAAGATGGGAATCAAGCCTTACATAGTTCAAGGGTAAGGTACACTCGGGTATTAACCTCTCCTTTTGCGCTCTAACTTTTGCCAAGGCCGCCCTTCTGGGTTTTCAACCTTGCGAGCTTTGTTTTTCTTTCTTTTCAATTCTTTTCATTTTTTTTTGATTTTCTTTTTTTTGTTCTTTTCTTTGCATTTTTTGTTTTTGTTCTTTTCTTTGCATTTGGTTTTTTTTTTGTTCTTTTCTTCTTTTTCTTGCTCTAACTTTTGCTTGGGTCGCCCTTCCGGGTTTTCGGCCCAGCGAGCCTCTCAAAGGTAAAAGTGTAACTTTGTCCATGTCAAATGGTTTTGAGATTCTGAAGTCATCTGAATCCAGGAGAATGGCTGCTGTTCGCTGACAATGTAGAAGTCCATCCAATGGGGGCTGAATTGCCCCTAGTGTTGTGGATAGGAACTCCGTTGTTCTTCAACAATACTTTATTCTTTCTTCCCTTCTGGGGTTTGGCATTCTTGCCGATCTTCATTGATTTGTGGAATGATCCGTCTTTGGCTCTTGGAGCACAATCTGGCATCTTTTGCCCCTAGTTCAAGGGGTGCTTCTGATCTAGCTTTGCAAGCTTCTTTTGACTTTCTCGCCCCTAGTTCATGGCCTGCTTCAAATCTGGCCACACAGGCCTCACATTGTGGTTGACCGTTGAACATTCTGAATGCAAGTTCAAGGTTTGAAAGAAAGGGGTCGAGTCTTGAGGCTGAGAGCGATCCTAGGCTGCACAATCCCAAGAGCGATTCCACACAGGTCTTCGCAGGACCACGCAAAACATTTTTTGAAATCTTTTAAGAAAGCGACTAATCGCTCGCGCTGAAGACAATGTAGAATCAGTCTGGATCAAGCCAGGATCCTTCTCAGTACTCACACTAACAAGCATGATCTCATTCATTAAGGGCTTAGCACGCCTCTCTTTCTCTCAAATGATCAAATTTTTGCAAATCCCGAGGAATTCCTTTCTCTTTGTTTTCATCACAATGTTCGAAAAGTTTTGAAAAACTTAAGTCAATGCAATGATTTCAGAGCACAAAAGAGCAGGTGGAATGCACTGCCGTTTTATTCAAGCTTCTGGCACAACTAGAACACGGCAGAAGCAAA
This sequence comes from Camellia granthamiana, assembly GCA_036172215.1. Classification (NCBI taxonomy): domain Eukaryota; kingdom Viridiplantae; phylum Streptophyta; class Magnoliopsida; order Ericales; family Theaceae; genus Camellia; species Camellia granthamiana. Next base: position 70,763,057 of record CM069908.1, read on the forward strand.
CACAAGAGTGCGAAAATTACTGCTATTTCATTCAAATCTGTTGGCGCAACTGGCTCCACGACAGAAACAGACTCAAAAGAAAGCAAAAAGACAAACACAAAACAAAAATAGTGACGTCCGAGGTAACACCCCCGGAATCACCCGACTCCTATACAACAGGACTGACTCGACACAACAAGACAGACTTAAAACAAAAGGACTGACTCAGTACAAAAGGACTGACTCAAAACAAAACAACAAGACTGACCCAATACCCAAGTTAGAATGTAAAATAACCAGCATTCGCAAAATGCTCAAAACAGTGCGTACCATACGCCATATCTGGAGCAAACTGAGCACCGCCCGTAGGTGGTTCATCCCCCGATCACATCACATTATCCCCCACAAGTTCACTGATCTAGTGCCGATAGACTTTGCAGGACCCGGCGCGACGATGACCTTGTTGTCAATCAGATCTTGTATTTCATGGCAAAGATGGTAACAACTATCAGTGACGTGGCCGACTTGTTGATGGAAGGCGCAGTACTTGGCCGGATCATGAGAGGGGGGAAGTTTATCTGGCAGCGGCCGCAGCTCTAGGGGTTCCAGATCCCCCTTTCTAATCAGGACCCTCAAGGCCGCTGGTAGAGACATGTACAGTGGGGTGAACACCCTGTGGCCCCGAGGTGGGTGTTTTGAGGTTTGTGGAGTTTTGCTGGATGCACCAGCAAAGGGATTGACAGGTGCTGACTGGGTTTGCTGATCTCTTCCGAGAACAGGACTAGAGCTGAAAGGAACATTCCTGGTACAAAGGCCCTTTTCCCGGCTTGCCCCTTGATTCAAACTGCCCCTAATTTGAGTGGCAAAAATGTCATCCATAGTTTTTGCAACAACTGCGAGGACTTGCTCTTTGTTCAGTCCCTCGGCTTTCAAAGCCTCAGCAGCCAACTGAAGATGTTCATGGGGACTAATGCTTGCCCCTGCCTTGTTCTTATCACTAGCCTCCACTTTGCTAAGAGATTGGCCTTCTCCCAATGCAGCCCGTCCCAAGGTTAGGGAGCCTTTTGACATGAACTCCCTGGTATGTGATGCGGTTGATGACGGAGCCAAAACTCCAAAGGCCAGATCTGCCATAGTTCTCTGAAGATCTTCGATCATCTTCATCAGCTCAGAAGTAGTGGGTTCATGGGTTTGGGATGATTGGGGTTCAGATGCACCCATCATGCATAAGTCCATGCTTTCCGAGATAAACACCTCAGGCTTGGGTAGATGGACCGGGGTGATGTATATGCTGGGGTCGTAGGTGGACGGCAGTGTATGGATGAGATTGAGATGTGGATGGGGTACTTGGCCATTGGGGTCTGAAGGTAGAGCTATCGTCCAGTTATTGATGAGATTTTGGACCTCATGACGAAGGCGGTAGCAACGGTCAGTGCCATGACCGCACTGCTGATGGTACATACAGTACTTGGAGGGGTTATGTCTGGCTGGGAGCGGATTAGGCAGAGGTTGAGGATCGAGGGGTTTGAGATACCCTTTTTCCATCAAGACTTTTAGTGCGCTAGTCAGGCTCATATAGAGGGGGGTGAAAGTTCTGCCCTGAGCTCGGGTTGGGTCGGCGGTTGGTAGGCTTGGATTGGCAAAAGGGTTGGCTGTGGCGACTGTATTGATTTCTGTGGGTCTGGGAATAGTGCTACTACCAGCATTGGTACTCCCTGAAATCACCCTTCTTGTCGGTTTACTTGTTCTAGGAATGATCCCACTGTTGAACGCATTCTCGATCTGAACCCCTAGTTCATGCAAACTTTTGAAAGTGAATAGTGAAGCGACTATCAACTTTTGCAACATATCATGGTCGAGGTTTCGCACCATCATCTACACTTGATCCCTCTCAGAAGGGCGACGATCTGTCATCTGTGTTGCCTTTGCTCTCCACCTCGCAACAAATTCCACAAAAGGCTCTGTTGGGTTCTGGTGGGTTGCTTCAAGCTCTTGGATGGTCATTTCGACCTGGGTATTGTAGGAATACTGATCGACAAAGGCCTCAGCCAATTCTTCCCAGTCTTGTTTCACTTTGTCCTCCAACTTAGCATACCAAGTGGCTGCTACACCCGACAGGGTTCTTCCATACAGAGAGTTTTTGTGGCTTGGTCAGACCCATCGGCTTCAGCACATCCAAGAAAAGTCGGATATGTACCATTGGATCTCCAGACCCGTCGAAACGGTCAATATATGGCATTTTAAATCTGTCTGGGAGTCGTACGACAGACTCAGTGTGCCCATCCTCAATGTCGGGAATGGAGTTAAGGCCTTGTGCCTTTTTGAATTGCTTCTCAAGGTTTGCAATTTTCACTGCGGTCAAATCGAGCTCATTAGCATCAAGGGGATAAAGCCTCTCATTAGGCTGCACCAGGGGTCTGAAAACTTGGGCTTGAGCCAACCCTTCTCGAGGATTTGGACCCTGCAAATCTTCAGCTAGCGGAAGTGGGTCAAAGTTCGGCTGGGGTCCCAAAGCTAGATGTGAGGTAGATGCCCCAGATGGGCACTGCGTTTCAATACTAGTCTCAGCCTGTATGGTAGTTCCCTGATTTAACGCTACTATCACGGCCACAAATTCTTCTGAACTCTGTGCCATCACGGTCTGCTGAGTCCGAGCAAAGGTGATGTGACTAGCAACTGACGGATCAGATGAACCGGTGAGCCCTGACTGGCCTTTCTTTGCCTTGCCTCAGCGAAAGAACACTAGTTGCCCTTGAATTGAATTTCTGACCTAACAAAGTCTATCAGCACTAGTCCAATGTACCCGGGGGATATCGGAACCTTCTGAAGCTATAGTTCCAGGACTACCTAGCAAAAGAGAAAACAGACAGCATCTCAGCTCAATTTCACTAGAACGGACATGAGCATAGTGGAACGACTGTACTCAATACTGATCACTGTTCTCCAAATATCTGTCCCAAAACTGATACCCTCGGGTGAAACTAATTCCCCAAATACTGATGCCCTCAGGCCTGATACCCAGACTTGCAAACTGATACATGCATTCCCTGTAGAGATACACTCTAAAAGCACATAGCATGTAAAAGAGAGCCAAAACACCACTATGTTGGGGTAGGGTTTCCCTGTCCTATTTTGTCAGGAGCTAGGGTCTCACTACGCACGCAGCGGTCTCAAACAACCTATATCGAGTAAGCAACCTGTCCTAGTTTGGAATGGTCACTATGGATTCCGAATATGCACTAGGTCGAATGGTCGAAAAGGGTGCCCCGGTAAAACTTTGGTTTGTGTTCCCATACTGGCAGAGCCCACAACCGGTCAGCCTTATGGCATGCTTTGACAAAGTCAAGCCTCCGGCAAAACACTCAGGAATAGCAGATGGCCAACACGGTGTCCTAGGCGCACCAATGCACATGCAATGCAAAGAAACACATAAGTGTAGTCAAAACAAGATATCATGAGTTCGAGTCAAGTTCTCTAAATCCCCAGCAGAGTCGCCAGAAACTGTAGACGTCCCCGAACGCCACGGGAGGAGATCCCGTTCTGTTCATATTTGGGTTCACTACAATTCAGGACTCAAATTGTCACGGTTCTTAATCTGAACCAGAGAGTCCAAATCCGGCAAATTATTTTGAGAAAACAGATTTTTGAAAGAAGTGCCAAACATGGACTGCTTTGCCAGATACAGAGTCGCGACCTAAATATTTTTTAATAGGGAATTTAGGAAACCCTGACTCATTTGCCTAAGGCCACGTGTCCATCATCACCAAAGTTGCCTCAGCACGTGTCCATCATCATCACCAATTGGGGAAGGTCAGCTATGAGCACCCCCGCTCGCCCGATCCGAAGATCGGCCTCTACTAACCATGATATCTTGTTTTGAAAACATTACGCATTCTTATTCCGGTTATTAGCCTAGATTTACTATGTGATGCACGCAGCAGACAAGTATAGACTGAATCACCTGAATTGGAACAAAACATTTCATGTTTGTTTTTTTTAAAGTGGTTTGCTACTCGCAAGTAGGCTGAAAATGCAGATTTTGCCACCCTCAAGTGGGCTTTAGAAAAAGATGGTTTTGCCATTATCTAGTGGGCTTAAAACTCACAGTTTAATGCCTTATTCCAATTCGGGTAATTCAACCTCCACCCACAGGCATTCAAGCAGTTATATCACATTAGCAAATAGCCTCATGGTAAACATGTTGTCATGGCAACACTCACACGCATGCAAGGATGCTAAAGCAAAAAGACTTACAGAGTACTCCAAGCCAAAACAAAAGCTATGTTAGAAATCCATACATGATCCTAACTATACAGAAATGCCTAATGCAACATATGCAGGAATGCAACTACAATAGGCTCGGCTATTCTAAAATGACATGTGAAATGCTACAGCTAACACATATTCAATTTGGGATTGAAATACAAATGCAGTTAGTATGATGCGCCGAGCCCGGTGCATGCAAAACGAATGAATGTATGCAATCATGCTATCATAAGTATGCTAATTGAAACATGCCTAAAACTAACCATGGAAAGCTAGTAAATAAAAGGGAAGAAAGAAGTAGGGGTTGGAAGACATGTACACACGCACCCACACTTATTACAATTACGACCTCGCTCGGAGGGACCAAAAGAATAATACAGTCCGCATAATGAATCAACTATCCTAGCTAATTAATTATTACAGACCCTCTAATTAATTAACAAATTAATCACAAAAATAATTTAAATGTGAAGCTAGAGAGAGTGCCACAGCTCTGCCTTGGAATGCGCGAATGATGCACGCTTGACTCGTCCCGCTTGGAAACTCGCTACCATAGCACTGTTGCCTCTGCTTACACTGCCCTGCCCCTCTGAAAATTTGCACAAGTCCCAAGAATGCTTCTCTGAACACTGAGGAGCAACACCGACCAAGTGGGAACACCACCGGCCGAAGGAAATGGTCATCGACCATTGGTTGGGCCATCGGCTAATTGTATTTGGTCGGTCGGCACTCCAAGTAGCCGGCCGGCTATTTCTTCCTGCAGAATCCTACAGTTGACAGCAGCAGAGGGCAAGCAGTGTATGGCATGGAATTTTCAAGCAAATGTGAGCATGGCCACACTCCCTATCATGCAATGGACTCAAGGGAGCATGGCCCTCAACCCTCGGGCCATCAATTATGCATTTCGATGCATGATGGCCTAAGAGGCCAAGTTTGCAACTTAATGTAAATGCATGGAACAAACAAATGAATGCCAACACCCTATCATATTGAGATCAAGGGCACCAGCGACCGAGGATTGAGACGTGCTGCGTCACTTGGAGTACGAACACTCCTCACCCCTCATGCTTGGTTTGACACCCCAAACCAAGCAATGCAATGCATGTATACAAACAGGGCTCAAAAATGCAACATGAGGCTAAGATGCAAAACATGCCAAATGCAATGCAATCTATTATGCAAGCATGCAATGTGCTAATCATGCAAGAGGCAATACAATGCAATTTAACATGTGATGCAAACATGGTGCAATGCAAACATGTAACTAGAGGCAATATGTCAAACATACAACCATGTACATGAATGGACTTAGACTGAAATGGGTGGCCTCAGCCACACCCTAAAACAGTGGCCAAACGTGGTGCAAAAGGGCACAAAATGTCAAGCAAACAAGCATGCCAATTGGTCCAAGGTTCAAAGCTAGTCAAGATGCTTGAGCTAAGGCCATGTCAACCAAGCCCCGCAAGGCCAAGATGACTGAAGACAGTCTAGGGGCAGACCAAAATACGACTAGGACATGCATGGAACATGGTCAAATCATGCCAAGAAATGGGCCCAAAACAAAAGGCATGCAAAGCCACCAAGTGGAGCATTACTCTACACCTACCCCAACCACTCATGGCATGGACTAAGCAACCAAAAACAGATTTTCAATGCATCAAAATACACCCAAAAAACCCTCTGATATGGCAGCCCAAATGACCTAAACACAAGGCATGCACTATGACCCTTTTTAAAGCACAAAAGAATAACCCTTCAAGGCATGAAAGGGGTGATGAATGCAAGCATATGAACATGGATTATGGACTAAAATATGGTCTCCAATGATGCCAAATCAAGAGAATGAGCTAGGCTAAGCATGCTAGTGACCCACACCCTCAAGGCTCACAAGCCAAAATGCAAAGAGGCTAAACCAAACATGGCAAACTCGACCAAATCAGTACCCAACAGTCCTTGAGCATGGCAAAATAATGCTAAAACCTTCATGAAGTTAGGCTAGAACATGCAAGAATCATGGCTTAAATGCATGGCACATTTCTAGGCAAAATGGGAGAATGCAAGGCAAGTATATTAAGCATGAAAGGGGCCATTAATCCGATCAAAAAAAGAGGCATAATATGACCCAACAACACTCAAAAAACCTTTGAAATGAAGCCAAGAACAACTAATCATGTATGCTACCCTTATGAGCCAAAAACAATGACAAAAGAGAGACAAAGGGAGAGGGGTGTCCCTCCCCTATGCAAGACCTCAAAACCTCTTCTTCACCACTAAAAATCCACTGGATTTCAGTGGTGAGAAGGGCAATACACAATGGATACCAAAGCTTAACAAAGAGAGCACCAAAAGGGCCAAACAAGGCCTAAGAGGGGGAGGTCAACCCCCAACACCAAAACAACCTGAATGAAGTATCTTAAGCATGCAAATACAAGACTTTTTTCAGTTATACACAAAGTCTAAAACAGCATGCAAGACAGGTTAAAGACTAGTGCAAGATTGGGGAATCTAAAGCAAAAGTGTTACCCTTGAAGAACCCTTGAAGAACAGCAAAGTCAGCCACCTTCTTCTGATCAAAACCGACCCAAAACTTCAAGAACAAACCCTCAAGACCTCCCAAGTCGAAGTATGGTGTAATGGTGTGTGTCTTAGTGCAAAACCATGAACAAAACACACTTTTAGGCCCTTAAACACACACAAATGAAGAGAGAGAGGGAGATATAGAGAGATATATATATATATCAGATATATATGTGTATTAGGTCTGGATTTGCTAAACCCCTTCAATGGAGAGGGGAGGTCTCCTTATATAGACAAGGCAAGGTGCCAAGCTTCTAAGAGAAGCTAATAAAAGAAAGGTCAAAGGGGCCAAGCTTCCAAGAGAAGCTAACCCAAAGGTTCAAGCTTCTTGAGGAAGCTAAGACAAAGGTCCAAGCTTCCTCAAGAAGCTTGAGCAAAGGGTGCAAGTCTTCTCCCAGAAGCTTGAGTAAAAGGGTGCAAAGGGTGCAAAACAGCCACACACATGTATGGGGGCAGGGTCTGTGCACTCCAGCTGGCACAGCTGGCATGCACCATGCTTGAAAAAGGCAAAAAGGTGGTATCGGCCAGAAAAGGAGACAATCGGTCAAATATATGGTCGGCCGGCTACAATAAATGGTTGGCCTGCTACTTATTTGGCCAGCTGGCTAAATTGATGGCCGGTGGGTGGTTTCCAAGGCCAAAAAGTGGTCAGTGGGTGTCCAGATTGAAGCCCTAGAAGTTAGCTTTCCAATGGCGCAAACCTTGCATTAAAATTCCTCCTGTGCAAAAAGTTATGCCCGCTTTGGTGAAGCCGCGCAGATTCGATCCAACCGGATTGATCCCCTAATTCAACCAATCATATCTCCCCCATCCGGACTTGGCTTTAAGAGATTCTTGAATGCAAAATGAAGCCCCAGAAGTCTTCTTTCCAATGGAGGTGGCCTCATAGCTAAAATCCAAGTATGCAAATGAATAAGCCCGATTCAGCGAGGGCTGCTCGACTCTCTCTCCTACCCGGATCCTTGCCAAACTTCTTCTCCAACTTGGTTTCTTCCCTCTTCTCCTCTTTTCTTCAACTTCAAACCCGTAAGTAAGGTGTTTTAAAAGATTTTTCAAAGATTTCATCTCTCTTTCATTCATTTCCACTTTGTCCTTGCTTGGTTTATCGAAAAGCGCATTATTTGACAAAATGTGAGCCTCGGAACATTGTAGAAACTTTATTTTCAAAACATTTTGAAAGAGAGGGTTTTAAGATCTAAAATATTTTGATCAAGATTGTTTTGATCCAAAAGGGGGATGAAGTTGGGATTTGAATCTCTCATTGCCGAAGAAATTGAACCTTTGCTCTGCACACCTTTCTCCACCAAGTAAACCATCAGTAACACCCAAGTCTTGACGTTGCTCGGTTATGGAAGTCCGAGCACGCTTGTTTGGGCGGGATGACGAAGGTTGGTGGGTTGGCAGAGCTACCACAGTTTCTTCAGTTTGACCGACTGGTGGTACCTCGGTTTGGTTTGTTTCGGTCAGAAGGGCTCGCATGGCTCTCTTCTTGGCCATTTTTTGTTCGGCGGTTAATGGGATGAGCTTGATTTGTTGCAAGGATGGGTCTGGTTCAGGAGAGGCTTCCAACAAGAAGTCAGTTACCTTGGTCTTTCGTTTGTTGCTATACCGGTATGTCGGCTCGAAGTTCAATAGCTCGGTCCAACTCCGGTTTGGATATCGCAGCGCGGCGCGAAGAACATTCAAGTCGGGGTAGCTGTATTGGGACTTTAGAAAGTTCAAATCTGCAAAAAGGAAGACAACAGTCAGTACGGTTCAAAATCAAAAAACTGAAGTAAAGAAAAGCATGGAATTAAGCCGGGGTAATCCTACCGGTCACACCCTTGTTCCAATTTATTCTGTGGCCAGGGATCTGGGCTTGTTGGTCCCCAAAATTCCTAGATACCCAGAAGAAATCATCGTCGTTCACGTCTTTATCCGAAGTATCCTTTATTATTTTTTCATGTCGGCGCCTTATTCGTAAGTAGTAAACCCAGCCATCTTCAGCTGATTCTATGGAGTATTGGTGAAAAAGCTCAGCCAGGCCGAGGTTAAGGCCAACCCGGCGGTTTAGCTCGGCTATGCCGTTTATTATACGGTAAGAATTGGTGGAAAGTTGGGTGGGGTAAAGCTTGGTTTGCCTAAGAAATTCACATAGAAGGGGCTATACAGGGAATCGCAGACCGCACTCTACAATGGAAATAACGTTAAAAGGGACAAAACCTTATTTTCCCCACGGAACAGTTTCTAGTTCGGCTAGTGAGAGGTGGACATCATCTGGAATTTGGTAGTCCTTACGAAATTCAGCTATGGCCCCTGGTGAGTTTACTAAAAATCTATACTTTCCCATTTATGGTTTAAGTTATGAATAAATTAAACTGAGTATTAGCTCGGTCGACGAATGGTGCTGAGTAGCTCGGTTGAGCGCTCAAATGAGTGCCTGGGCAACCTAAGTCTGCAAAGTAAAAAACAAAGGTGTTAAGTACAGATCGTTGGACCGTGGTAAAAGAAATAAAGGCAAGATAAATGAAGTCCTAGCTCGGCTATGTGAGATGCTACGGGACTTAGCTCGGTTTGAGCAAGGGTTTTATTAGCCCGGTTGAGCCTCTAGGGGCAACGTTCTAAGTTCAGTTTGAACTAAGACGGCTGGTTTAGCCCCAAGCTGTAGCTCGATCGTGGTTGAGGCTTTCAAGCGTGCTACTACACAGACCTAGTACGGTTCGATAGCTCGGCTAATTGAATCAAAAGGGGGTTTTACTTATTGAAACTACTGGTATAGCATGAAGTGTTAGTTCGGTTGGTTAGTCTGGCTAGATTGACACTAACTACAAACAACTTTTTAGTTCGGTTACATTGTGATTTTGGATCAAATACAGCGTTCTTCAAATTGTTTCGTGATATACAAGTGGTTCTTATAAGGTTTTTTTCCAGAAAACACAAGGCGAAGCAAAAAATGGAAATAATGTGTTTTGCAAAAACACATAGTCAATATGCTATGGATTAAACAAAGGCGAAAACAACAAAAAGAGAATAGATCTGTGTAGCTTACCAGGACGTGAGGAGGGAACTGGAAAATGGAAATGGCACTAGAAGGAGGCACGAAGCTTTTTTCAGTTGCAGATCCAAGGACAGTGAAAGCTCTTAAGCAAAAGAGAGAGAAGGGTATGAATAGTGAAGTGAGTGATTCAAAACAAGGGTTGGTTTTGTGTAGAAGGAAGGACAAAAAGAGCAGGACTGTTCAAAATTCACGAGATACGAAGACGGCGTGACAGCTGCATTGGGCCGGTCAGAGTGTGCCACGTGTCCTTGGAATGAGAAGTGATTCAGATGCTGCGATTGAAGAGACGTTTTTGACCGGACAGTATTGTAGCTCGGTTGGAAAACTAAAGTTTTTTAGCTCGGTTGGAAGGCTAAAACTTTTTGGCTCGGCTGGTAATAGGTAATCCCTATCATGCTGTGCAGATGGAATTAAGGGGCAATTGAGAGGGTAATTTATATATATAAATTGGGCCGAGCTGGGTAATGGGCTGTAGTGAGCCACGGTAAGAAGGGCGGAGTAAAAGGGCCCTAGCGTTAGCCCGGTCCCTAGAAGGCCTTGTTGTTATCCCGGTCCAAGAGAGTGTTACAGACAACCCGGTCACCACACTCAGAGTTAGCCCGGTCGTAGCATGTTGCGGTTAGCTTGGTCAAAACCTTGCTATTTCTTAGCTCGGCCTAAACACACCATGGTTTGTACAGGAGAAGCCGAGGTAAGAGTAGTGAATGGAAGAAACTGAACTGGCTTTAGTTCGGTCTACTCTGCGGCTTAGCATAGTCATGCTTACCTCGGTTATATTGGAATCCGACCATGGTAAAACCATCTCACTTGGTTTAAGCAGTGAGGGGGGTGTTGAAGGATAAGCATTATCTTTTAGGAAAGTGATTCCTATGAGGACTCTACATGGAGGAGTAAGAGTCCTACTAGGATTGTGCCACACGGAACTTATAAAAGCTCACAACATCACCTATGGAGAGGTAACACAACTTTGATTCTCGAATACACAGAGCTTTTTGTCTATTTGTCTATTTTTGCTGACTTAGGCATCGGAGATGTATCCGGCACACACCCGCCGGCTAGCTCACGTTTGTGTTTTCAGGGAGTAAAGCGACGTCGTGCGGAGGAGCGCAGACTTGATCAACAGGATTATACGAGGACAATATTTTGTGCTCGTACAGCAAGGTATCCTCAGAATCGATCTAAGTCAGCTTTGCCTTGGGTTGAGCCTTTTTTATTCGTTTTTGCTTTGGTGGAAGCTGGGTTTGTGTTGGTTGTGCATCAACATCAGTTGGAATGTTAGCCAAGAGGTCTTTTGCAACTGGTTTTGGGCGGCCCATCTCAACTGCCAGAACAAGTCGTCGACGACGTTTTCGTTGAGATGGTGGGATCAGGTATAGAGCCGAAGTAGACGACTGTTCTGCTAGATCAGAAGTTGATCCTTGATCTGGTCGAGATTCGGTAGCAACTGAAGGGGTTGTGGCAGAGGGAGGAGATAGGCTCTTCTTCTTTTTCCTCTTAGGAACGTCGAGGAGAGCTGATTTGTACGTCGGGATGAAATTGAGCACTAGTAGGGCCTTTCGCTTATGAACAGGAAGGTCCAGTAGTTTCTTTAAACCTGGACTTGGGTAAAAGAATTTGCGGAAGTCTTTTCCTAGCTTTGGAAGAGCTGCAAGGAAAGACAAAACATCAGAATATTTGAAGTATTAAAGATTTTGAAAACAAGTAAATGTCAAACACAGTGCTCTTACCATTACCCTCTACGAAAACTGTCCAAGGAAGAGGGTAGAGGTGGAGGTCCTCATCTGGAGCAAATTCCCAGTTTCCCGAAGTAATAAAGTAATCATCTCCAGCTCCATTGTTGGAGTCTGGGAGGTCGGCAACGATTTTATACTCCGTTGACCTCGGCTTGAGGTAGTAGACATAGCCCGTGTCCTTTTTTATGCCACACATGGTATAACAATACTGGATATCAACTAAAGTGACCTTAACGTTTTCTTGTTTTGTTAAGGCTATGATGCCATTAATAACTCAGTAGGAGTTGATGGCGAGCTGCATTGGGTTTAACTTGTAATAATAGATAATCTCGCGAAAAAGAATGTTGAGTGGGAGCCGAAGTCCACACTCGATGAAAGCCACCACAGGAAAAGGCATGGAATTGTCAGTAGGCATGATGGAGTCATCATCCCCAGCCAACCTCAGATGAACGTCGGCTGAAATTTCAAACTCCTGTCTAAAGTATTCTAGTTTGGATGGGGTGTTCACCCTATGTTTCCACATACGCATGATATCGGCTTAATCAAGGAGGTTGGGTTTCAGAAGATGTTTTGAAAGGGTTATTGGGACCTCGGCAAACACTTAGGTAAGTGCAGGTTTCAGTTTTTTCCTAAATTGTGGGTTCTACAGACAAATCCCAAACCTAAGTCTATGGAAACAAAGATTGAAGGCACAAATCTGGCAAAGACACAAAAAACAGAAAACAAGAACAAGTTTCAAAATCAAGAACAAAGATGGACTATCAAGAACATAGTGAGTACAAGTGGTACAAGGTCAAGAACAGTGGCAAAAGTGCAAGAAAATGGTGAACAGTGCGTTTATTCAAGACATGGGCAAGGGCAAAATTGTGGAATAAACACACTCAGATATAATATTCATAAATCAAATACTTGAGTAAAACAGTAATGGCGACTAAATGATGAAGCAAAACTCCATGAAGAGCAACAAGAGATAAAGGCAGAAGAAACAATGACTTACCAGAAAAAGTGAAGCCGGTATGAAGATCGCCGAAGTTAGGCGACGGTTACAGAAGTAACAGAACGGCGAAAGCTTCACCAAGAGGAAGGAATGAAGGCAGTTGCAGAGCTTGAAGTCTAGAACAACGGCGGATTCGAGGGGAAAAAGTAAAAGAGAGAAAAAGCAAGAATATCGAATGAAAAGTGAAAAATGAAAGAGGGGGGAATGATTTTTGTTAAAACTTGAAACGGCGGCAAAGAAATCATTAAATGAAACCTAGAAGAACGTATGCGTCAGACAGCGCACGAGAGAATAATCCGATTTACAGACGCGTGTCAGGTACGATCCAGTAAGAAAAAGACGCGTGGCTGGAAACGGTTGAAATGTTATGAATAAACAGCTCATACGCGTGAAGGGGCTCTTGGAGTTCTAGATCTTTAAAAAGACATGTCGGCCTATGATGATGATCTCGGCTGTAAGCCGATGTACTGGCAGGAAGTACCAATATAGGTTCCATTACCTCAGAATGCCGAGGTAATAGAACCTAGGGGGCAGTTGTGAGGATATATTTTTTTAGTACCAACACGTGGCAAGGTGACGCCGACGTGTCAGCCGAGGTGCCACGTGTCCTGGTCATGACGCCGAGGTTATCTCGGCGAGGCCGAGGTTACCTCCGAATATATCGAAATCCGAGATAAGCGGATAAGGGACAGGAGTCCTAAAATGAGGAAAGACTTCAAGATGGATAAGGATAATGTTCTTAGGGAGTCTATCCTTATCTCTTGAGGAGTCCAAGGTAAATACTGAATGGGAGTCCATAGAAGTCAAGCTTCTATAGGGACTAGGATTGAGTTAACTATAAAAGAGACGCACCCCCATGGATCTAAGGTACGTAATTTATATTCTGAACAGTGAGTTTGCACTATTGATTATCTTTGAGAGATATACTGACTTGATCGTCGGAGTGCCCCCGGGTGGACGAACCACCACCGGAATCTTCTCTTTCTGTTGCAGGTTAGCCAGGTGTCATCTATTCTGCCAGTTCTCTCCAGCTGATCACTGAGTTGGCAGTGTGGTCAGAAAATCACTCACACATATTTTATTTCATATCTATTTATGCATTGTTCTAGATAGATTTAATGGATTATCAAATGTAAAGCTTATGTTGTTAAGCCCCAATATAGTTTTAGTCTATTTCTTGATTCGTTAGTTAGATCTTTGGTAATTAAAAATTACTCACCAGTTATCTCCCTATCTCACTATCCTAATATGTTTGGTATGTTGATTTTGGATTAAAATAGTCAAAAAAATAAAATAAAATAAAATAAGTTAATAGTTAATAAGATAAAATATTATATCTAAGTCGTAATTATTTTATTTTATTTTTACAAAAATCAAAAAAATTAAAAAAATTTATCCCAAACAAAACTTTTAATCCCAAATTAAAATAATCAAATGGTGGGTCGTCTTAGCAGCTTCTTTTGGACCCCTGGGTATTATTTTAAGACGGATCTCATACATGTGTTGTTACCTTTCCATTGGTTGAGCTCCATTTAGTCACCTCAACCATTTTTCTGCTCTGACCAGGGACGGTGACAACGCTGAATTTTACTATATAAAAGATTCTTTTTACTGTTCCAGCAACAATCTTAGCAACCTTCTAATCAGTGTTATACGCATTAAATACACCCCAACAACTATCAACTCCTGATTAACCCCAATTCCTCTTTAAATAGATATGCCTTCTCTCTCTTGAAGGCATGCTTGAACATGCTTTGAATGCTTGAAGGTTTTAACTCACTTTTAGAGCTTAAACCTCTTCGATACTCCATTAATGAGCTTCCGTACTCAAACTTCTCTCAGTTGAACTGGAACGTACTGTTAGACTTATAAAATTTATCACGGATTTTGTTTTAATAATTCGAATCATTTAATGTGTAAAATTTATCGAATACTTCATGCTTGTAAAAAAAATCATGTTGATCCGATATCGGTAACCTTTTGATCGGAATATATTTTTGTGAACAATTTATTTTTAAAATCATATTTACCATTGACAAAACTATATTCCGATCAAGAAATTACTGATATCTGATCAACATGATTTTTACAAGTATAAAATACTCAACGAGCTCTACACATTGAACGGTTTGGATCATCGAAATGGACCTGTAGGCTGTGGTGGATCCCATGGGCCCAACAATATGCTCGAAGCCTCCCCCATTCTCCATTGCTTACTACCTTCCAAAAGCTCATTTTTTAGTGGAAAAACTTTGCTCAGAACTGCACAAAACTCCCAGCTTTTCTCAATGACGCACATTGAGCTTCAGCAGTAATAGATCCAGCTTCTGTCCGAGTTTTTTAGCTCATTATATAGCCTTTACTTGGTCTTTTATAGACCATCTCACTTCTGAAACAACATTACAGCTTGGAGAAGAGTCTTGTATGAGAACCTTACATTTTCTCTCTCCCTAAACACACTCATGATTCTCTCTTATATCATGTTCATATTTGTTTGTCTTGTACCATATTGTTTTGTGCTAAGTAGTCGAAATTTCGAGACTTCAGCCAACCATTATAGTGTGTAAAATGTTTCACATCTAAACCAGCGGAGCGTTGATTAAAAGAGTATGCTGTTTTGATTACACAAGTAATTACTTCATGTGACTTGGGCACGTCTAAAACCATCATAACACTAAACCACATTCGATTGTAATCAATCACATTTGAAACACAACACTAAAACCGCATTGCATAATGATAGGCTTTGCTCGCTCGCTCGCTCAAACTGTGGTGGGCAATCGCATTGTACCAAAGAAAAACTTGCAATAGAAAGTACACAACAGAACAGAACCCACCCTTTTTGCATGGAGGACCTTATCAGATATTTCAACAGATTTATCGAACATTCTCAACTTAATTTTCAAAAAAAAAAAAAAGAAAGAAAGAAAAAAAGAAAAAAAAGGACAAAAACAAAAACAAAACGCGGGAAGATACCCAAAAAAAATTAAAAAGGAAGAAAAAGGACGATATTTCAACAGATTTATTTAAACTTACAAACTCCATATAAAGCAAAGTTATGCATCAAAGCTATGAATCTGGTTCAGCATGATTATCCGGCAGATTTGAATTTAAAAAAAAAAAAATGATTATCAGGCAGACCAAACACAAACAAAAAGGGAAAGGCCTCGTTGTGTTGGTTCTCAAAAGAAAAAAAAAAAAAAAAAAAAACATACAAAACAAAACAAAACAAAACAAAAAAAGGAGGGGGGGGGAGAGAAAATAAGAAAGGGAATAGAACACACACCTAGCCCAAACACCAAACTTCCATTATTGTAGCCTTCAAGAATTAATGCTGCAAAAGAAAATACTAACAATAGAGAGAGGAGTGTAAAAAAAAGTGCATTCATTCTTTTGTGTCATTTGCCAATTAACTTTTGATCATGTTAGAATGCACATCCCAAAGTAGCCCCAATTTTAGTCAAAAGGAGCAAATGCTGAGAGTACAGATAAAAGAAAACTCATCAACAGCACCCATCTTTAGAGACCCCAAAAAAAGTCAACTAACTCACAAGGTCAAATGAGTCAATTTGTACATAATGAAATAAAAACCAAATAAAAATATGTCCTCCACTGGAACTCACCTCCACAAATAACATTATCTCCTTAAAATTATAAAATGGCACTCTGTTTGTTACCTTCTCTTGGCTGCGTTGTATTCTGTCAATTGATTGTAGGGGAAGGCAGGTCAATTACTAACCCCCTTTGTTGGACTCTTTCCATCTCTCTGCTCTTCGGCAAATATTAATCCATCCATCCATCTGATCAGCATGGTGTCCACTGTAATAATGGATGCAGTTTCAAGCAAATTTTAATAATCTTCTATTACATCAGCAGCAGCAGAATCAGCTTCTTCTTCCACCTCACCATCGGGATGGGGCCAAAAGCCCGCCCCCATAGGCTCTCGAGTAAAACTGAAAGGAGTTCAAAAGGCAGAGGTAAAAGTTTTTTCATGAAGTGGTAATCGTATCAAGAGCAATATCGGCAGGATCTCCAATCCATGGCCTCCCCTCTCTCCACTGAAATTTAATTCTTAACTTGCCATTAGCATCTACACCAACCACCTGGCCTTTGCTTGCATGGGTCTCCATTCCCCATCCCCACCGTGGGGTCACCAGCCCTTCTCTGATCCTCACATTGTCCCCCACTTTAAACGGCCTTACCCTCTCCATTTCCCATGCTTTGCAAAGCCACAGCCTCTCCATAAAACAGAATGCAACCCATAGCTCCCCGTCTTCTATCCTGTGCACCACTCCAATGCTTGAATAACTCACGTCTCCCCACTGATGAGTCGGGGTTGAAACCGATGCCCTCACCTTAACCCAATCCCCAATGCAAATTTCCTCTTCCTCCACCACCTCCACCTCCGATGGATCTAGCATCCATGCTTTTGACCCAGCAGGTGTATATATTCTCAGCTTTCCATCCGCATCAATTGCAGATATAATCCCAACACTTGCATGGTTGTGCCCGGACCACCCAAACCTTGGCTGCTTTACAAAAATTTTCACCCTAACCCTCTGCCCAACCATGAGCTTATCAGCTCTTTCAAGATGGGAGGCAGGCCCCACCCATCCTTCTTGTTCCCCGCAAAATCCCACACAGACACTTCCATCCCATTCGTCCCCTTCGTACACATTTCCCTGCACAATTCCAATACTACCTGGTCCAATTGATTTCCAACCACTTGCATTGTTTCTCATTCTAACCCAATCTCCCACTTCAAACATTTGCTCTATCTCTAGATCAGCAGGATCTCCTCTCCACAACCCTGGCAAACCAAAGAATGCGACCCTCACTTCTCCATCAGCATTGACACTGGTTATAACACCTCGTGAATTAGACTGGGCTCCTCTCCATCCCCACCTTGGCTCCATCAGTCCAACTCGGAAGCAAACGTGCTGCCCAATTTTGAAGCCTGGAACCTTTTCAACATCAGTGTAATGAGTGATCCACCTTCCTTTACGGAAGCAGCACGCTAATTCTAAATAACCAGTATCCTGTACACTATGTACAACTGCTATACTTTCTTTCCCAATACTGTTCCAGTCATAACTTGGTCTGGTCCCCAGGCTTGGTTTTGATCGTACCCAGTCCCCTACTTCAAATCCTGACAGCCGTTCTGCATCTCCTGGGGAAACTTTCCACAAACTAACTTTGCCAGCAACTTTAACCTAGACAGAAATAACCAGAAGCCCGCTTTAGTCAACAGTTCAAAGTTTTTTTTATCATTATTTTTAAATGCTTAGAATTTTCTATTCTTACTTATTTAACAATAATATTTTCTATCTCAAACACACTACTTTTCAGAAATCCAGTACACAGCTGCAATTCACCTCAAACACTGTTCTAAAAACTTAGTAGATAGTTAGAGAACAAAGAAAGGAAAAAAGAAGCTAGAAACTAGGGATAATTTCATAAATACAAAAGGAAAAGATATGACCGCTTAACATATCATAATGCATAAATATGTGATTACTATTTTGAGTTGGCCTATGATATTTTGATGTTTACACTTTATTTTTGGGCAAATTACAACCACACCCCCTAAGGTTTGTCTTTAATACAAATTCCCCCTTGAGGTTTTGAAAATTACATTAACCCCCTGTCAGAGTTCGTTGATTAGCACCCCCAAAGAGAAAAATTAAAATGACTTTATTGCCCTTGTCTCTCATCTCCTTGAGGTGGATCATGGCATAGCTTCTTGTCCATCCCACCCTCGTCTCAAAGGCATTTCATCAAAGATTAATTGAAGCCCACAGCTACAGCCACCCACCACATCTCAAACATCAACCACCCCAACACCAACCCCCACCGCCACAACCACCATCACCCACCCTGCCTCCACTATCACAGCCATCATCCCCATCATTAGTCACCATAGCCATCAAACCTCCACTAAAAAACCAACTCCTAACCTCCATCGTAGCACCACAAACCCCAAATCAAACCTACAAATCCCTAAATCAAACCCCACACACAAATCATAACCCTAACCTGCGTATCTCCCAACCAAAAAATTCAGTATCCAAACCACCCTATGCCCACCGCCACAACCACCGTCATCCTCCACTATTGGAAAATCAAGCCAAATAAAGAAAAACATAAAGCTCATGGAACACTGATTTGTAGATTGCATCCTGGGAAAATCCCTATGACAAAAAAAATCAATGAAAGAGAGGGGGACGGAGGGAGAGATGTAGTGCACCAAGCACCAACACGATCAACCAAGCAAGCACTACCACGATCCACCAACCACATCCATGATCCACCAGCTACCCCCCCACCCCTCCCCACCCTCCACTGCCAGCAATACTCCCTAGACTCCCCTACCACCTCTATCCCACCCCCATACTAGCCCCAGCCTCCACCTTTTCTCCTTCACTCTCTTTCTCGCTCATCTCCCTCTTTCTCCATTCAGATCTAGATATATTTAAGGGTAACAAATCAGGTATGGGTTGGGTTATTTGGGTAGGGATTGGATTGGATTGGATTTGGGTTATGTTATTGGTTGACAAATTTTAATGTTGATGTAAGAAAATCTGTTGGTCAACTTAATGGGGAATTAACAGGGGGGAAATTATAAAGTGATTTGGAAACTCAGAGAATGCAGTGTAATTCTCAAACCTGGAGGAAATATGTATTGAAGGCAAACCTCAAGGGGTGTCGGTGTAACTTGCCTCCTTTTTGATTTTGTTTTTTTTTAACTTTTGATATATAAGCGTACACATAAATACATAAAGCTTTGTTCCTCCACCAATATTTCATGAAATTGTCACATATTTTACATTCTTATCCATGCTTCATTGACCAGATCAGGATTAGTCGCACTAATTAATCACAATGCAACACTTAACCATACAAAAGGCACCAACATTAATTTAGAGCAAAGCAAGACAAATCAAACTGCAAGAGGGAAAAGAGGGTACTTCTTTTCAGTGACATGTTTCCAGCACTGAGTGTCACCATTTGTAAAGGTGATAGTGCAAGGACAAAAGAACCACTCTAAACAAAAGATATAAGTAAGAAATAAGCATGCTTACATTTAACGCCCCATCCATGTCAATTCTGATGATTTTTCCAACAGTAGCTGGAGTTTCATTTGCCCATCCAAGTCGTGGCTGAGCAATAGATGGCGTCACATGGATCTCTTGTCCAACTTCAAAAGCAGGCACCTTCTCCACGTCCGTGACAGAACAACAGAATGGCTTGCTCCTGAAGCAAAAGGCAACACCCATATCACCATCCTCCTCCAGACTGTGGATTATCCCAATACTGTTCCTTGTGATATCCTCCCATCCATATTTTGGAGAGGACACTGAAGCTTTTACTCTGACCCAGTCCCCAACCTGCTTAAGTTAGAGTGAATTTAAGAGTGAAAAGATGAAGTCATGCCACAATATACATAAATCAAATTGGCCAGCATACATATATAAAATCATTCCGTATAATGAATCAGACAGAAAAAATAAAATAAAATAAAAATAAACCTTGAAATCCTCCACCCTTTCCATGTCAGAGGGATCGGCTTGCCATGGTATTGGCCGATTTGGGATTTCAATTATTAGGAGACCATCACTCTCTATTTCACTTATTCTCCCAACACTATGATGAGTTTCACCACCCCAAGCATATCTTGGTTCTGCAACAGAGCGCTTCACACAAACCCTGTCACCAATCTGTAAAAAAGATATGTACAAAATAAATAAATAAATAAAACAAAGAAAAGAACACACAAATGGACAAAGGCAGGACATTTTTCTTACCTTGAATGGGACAACAGGCTCAACCTCTTCAGGTTCACAATGCCATGGATTCGGAAGATAGCTCAAATCCAACAACAAACTATTATCCGGTCTAATACAGTAAACGATACCAATGCTTCCTGGAGTTACAGAACCTAATCCATGCTTTGCGGCAGTGAGAGTCGGGCGAATGCGCACCCAGTCTCCAACCTTGAATTCTTCAACCCTTTCCATTTCCGCAGGATCAGCTTTCCATCCTCTGGATGCTCCAGGAAAACCAACACGCAGAATCCCGTCATCGTCAACACATAGAACAGTTCCAATGCTATCACGTGATTGACCACGCCAACCAAACCTGAAAATAAGACTATCAGTAATCATACTTCAATACATGTATTGAAATTACAGATCTATTGAAATTAAGGATCCCAAAGATGTAAACGCTGCTTCAGCAAGGGTCATATACCAATTCAATTTAATATTCTGTAATTTATAGAATCAAAGAGTCAATGCAGGCACGGACCACATAAATTAGCAGGACAGATCCGAAATTTAGCATGATTGTCTCTCAGATGAGAACTAACAGAAGAGGATGTACCAGATACTTCCTACCTGGTGTTCATTTATTTATTTATTTTTCATAGGAGAGGGATACAACAATGTGTTGTCCCTGAAAATGATGGCCATTTAAGAATTTCTCAAGCTCTATCATGGGCCTAAAAGCTTGCAAACAGTTGGTAAATTGCCCTTGAGATGGTGATTTTGTCAAACATGTCTCAATAATTTAATATTAGAAGGCATGTGTGTCATACTGAAGCACATTAAACAGCACGACAAGCCAGTAACAGAAAAGGATCCACTTAAGGAAGAAATTTAACTATATTATAAGTTACATTCCATAAGTTTAGTGAAGTAGTTTGCTGCTGATAGCAAAAGAATATCCCAAGAACGAAGAATCAGACCACCTTTTCCTTTATCTTCCCAATTGAGTATGTCTTTCAGAAAATTGATCCAAAGTGTTACTTGGTTCCACCTACACTGTCATGGTTGGTTGGCTTGTCTACTGGGCTTCATCACATGGTAGATCAATTGTACAATTAAAAGCCTCAGACAGATTCATCCAGATAGAATTAACTTTGTGATCAATCCAAATCAATCTTTTACATCCTCTAAGTTCAGCAGGTAAATCAAATCATTAAGGAATTCCAAAGAGCAAGATGGATGAACAGAAATAACAAAAAATAGTGGCTGCATAGTAAAAAGCAGTGTGGTGCAAATTTAAGGTTCTGAAAGCACAGGCTAATTACATCGGACAAGGTAGAGAAAACACTAGATGACGTACTTAAAAGCATATTAAAATTTGATTGGGTCGAAGACATACGATGGCAGTAAAAATTTTAGAACAAATTTAGTGCAAATACAAATCCCTGGTTACACAAATTTGTAATTTAAATAATACAATTTTTGGTATCTCTCCACTGTTTTCAATGACCATTAGTTCTCGTATTGCACCATATATACAAAGCGAAACACTGGAAATTATTTTTAACTTACTGCAGGTTCTCCACCCATTACACCTCATATGACAACTCTTTTTTTAGTAACCCCTCATTATTCCTACTGGACCAAAGAAAAAGCAGAAGGGGTAAAGAAAAATTAAAACCAATTTAAATAAATTTTATTTCTCTTGAATTTATCTATCCAATTGTTATATATGGGAGAACATAAATATTTTTTGTCACACGGCAAAAAACAAAAAAAATAATAAAATAATGTATATTTTCTGACAAACTACAATCAATAAAAGCAGTTCTCGAATACATATATATATATATTGAATGAAAATCAATGTATTAACAAAAATCACAAGAATAATGGCAGCAGCATCCATGAATCATTCAGTTTCACTAACAATATTCGCAATAGGAATTGTAGTTAGCAGTAGTAACAGTAGTAATAACCAGTCAAAAAAGTAGTAATTGTAGTAAAAAACATGGTCATTAGAATCTTACGATTACCGATTTGATTCATACGATTCGACACGAGTTTCAACCAAAATGATTCGATTCGTGTTGTTGAATCTTAAATTGAGTTAATTGTATATTTCAATTGCAATGCACTGTGATTTAATTTAATACAACTCACTGCAATTCAGTTCTATTTGCATAATGCATGAAGTCACGCCATTTTCACAAAATTAAAAAAGAGATCAATTAATTATAATTCAAAGATGAAATAACAAAAAAAGTTTGTAGTTTAGTTGCTAACAAACATAGAACAACATTGGTCCTACCTAAGGTGTGACAAGAGTGTACCATGGAACAACAGAGAACCAATCATATAAGCAGCTTATAACTAAAAATTGTCTAAACAACAACATAAAATCAAACCTTGGCTCTTTCACATCTGATTTCAGTTGCACATGCTGTCCCCTGTCTAATGGGATCACCTTTATAACTTCATTTGCCAGTACACGAGCTTCGCCGGTACAAAATGATACAATGAGATTGTCCTTGTCTGGAACACTTTGCACAAAACCAACACTCCTATGTTTTGCACCTTGCCACCCATAAGTGGGACTCGTGATACTTCTTTTAAATTTCACCCAGTCCCCAACTTGATAACTA
Source organism: Camellia granthamiana (assembly GCA_036172215.1). Taxonomy (NCBI): domain Eukaryota; kingdom Viridiplantae; phylum Streptophyta; class Magnoliopsida; order Ericales; family Theaceae; genus Camellia; species Camellia granthamiana. The sequence goes on from CM069908.1 coordinate 70,786,057, forward strand.
AATACCATTTAAAAAATAGAGAAATTAGACTAAATCCTAGTCATAATTAAGTAAGCATTCTAAGGATATGATAAAAGATGTGGATAACTTTTTCCTCACATTGTAGGATACAAATGAACTCCCTTATTCATGAGTGCCTCCATCAGATCTTCGGAAATCCATTCACGGGGCAGGGCCTCCAAAAAGTCACGTAATGTCTTGCCACTGTTGCCCATCATAAATACATCAGTATAACAAAATCCAACAGCACAACATCATTGGAACTAACACATCCATAGGAGGAGAATATCTTATAAGTTCTCTCTATAATTAAGCCCAGGCAGACGAATATGCAATTGTACTAGTTAGTTCTTGCCTGTGATTCCTCACTTCAACTGCAGCATCTGGATACCTAAGCATAACAATGATCCATTCAAGATTCTCACGAATCATTTTTGCTGCTTCAGCTGCTATATGGAAAGCATTGTCACCTTCATCATCCTGATAATAGTGACCAAACAAGCAAATAAGTGGAAAGCAAAAGAAAGGATCTACTTAATACAACTTAAAGAAAAGAAAGCTAAGATACATCCTGAAATCATGAATAACAACCATTCAACAAACCAAAATGTAAGCTTTTGCTGATCAGCACATGGAAATATCCCGTTGAGCTATAAGGAATTGTACAGGATTTTTTTATCTTCTATTGTTACAATATGAACAGAAAATGATTCCAATAGAAGTATGGTTAATCTAAGTTGCAGATATAATTACTTGACTAGGAAACCAATTAGAAAATACATAACACAATATAGTACAGTGCTCAATAACTGATTCAACCCAAGTACTTAACAACACAGCAAAATTGAAAAGTTCAGTCACCCTACAGCTCTTCACAGGACTCAATAACTGATTCAACCCAAGAACTTACTAGTTTTACTTAGTTTAAGTATTTTAATGATATTTTCATGCATTGTGTATATTAAATAAGTTCCATGAACTATTTAATGACTTTTGGGTCATTCAAGGCAAAATGATAATTTTGGATCCTTAGGGTATAAAATAATAATTTTGTACTTAGATATTATTCCATATTATAGCTTTATGGGCATTTTGGTAAAATGAATAGAAAGAGGAGATTTTGTGAGACTTGGTTAAGTGTTGGAATTTATCTAAGTAACAAGTTGGAACTGGACTAAGTTTTGGACTTGGTTAAGTGATTGATTTTCCTTAGTTGATTTTTGGGTTTATCCTAATTGGTTTATTGATTTTATGGGCTTGGCCCGGGTTATAGACTTATAGCCAGTATGATTGGTTGAGAGAGATAGTGGTACTAACTATCTGCGAGTTAAACCCCCCGACACTATGCAGTTGAGACTTGTAACCTCATGCGAGAGGGTGGTGTGGATTTTCTGACACGTGGCTCGTAGGGAATGGGGGCGTGATCAGGGTATGACCTACGCATTATTATTACGGCTTGGAAACAGTTATGTGTTGGCGAGGCCAGATATGGTGCTCTGTTGGCAATTATCGTATCAATTGTGATTTTTGAACTTATTCTTTTGCTATTCTAGTTTGGACACTGTATGTGTTGGTGAGGCCGGGATTGTTGCCTTTTATGGCAAGTTATTGATGTCTTGTTGGCAGTCATTAACTTTTTTTGTTTAAATTCTTGTTATTTAATTTAACCAGTGTGTGTCAATTAAATAAAATGACTTAATTAAGTAATTAAATTTGGTGACATGGTGTTACATTGCAACTATATTATATGTATTACCGTACCTACATGTTATTAAAAATAATGGCTTGAGATTATATTGGTGAGCATGTGGTTTGCTCACCCCCTAACCTAAAGGTACTGACGTGTGCCCATTGGCATGAGCACCTAACGGGCTATTACTTGTTTACTTTCGAGCATGTTAGTGTAGAACTTCGGGTAATTGGGCTTGAGCACCTTATTTATTTTGGATGTACTTCATTGTAATTCATTCCATAGTCTGTAATTTAATGTTGTATTTCATAATCAGTATTATGAAGTATATACTTTCATTTACATTGGGATGCGTGCCGTGTGAGGTTGAGTCATTACATTGAAAGAACTTCCCATTTTAGATTGAAAATGTGATTTCTCTAAAAAAATTATAAGATTAGGGGCACATTTACCATTGTAGTCTAAATTCATTAGAAATGCATCTATTTTGTCATTTTTAAGTAAGATAATGATGATAAAGGGAAATTGAGTATACTTTCAAGTTAAATAAAACATTCACCTATGGACACGTTTTATGAGACAAATAAGAATTTTGACAAAATTTAAGAAAAATTGCTACATGAGATGATTTGATAATGGATAAGGTTAAAATGGAAATTTTCTATTCAAAACGTCACCCTAAGGTTAATTAGTTTCCACCTAATTAACTTCTTAAATTCGGGACGCAACATTAAGCTTCTAGGCTTTTAGTTTGCTTACAAATATTTGAAATGGATATATCCTGGTCTTAAAATAGCTTCAATATATCACTATTCATTGCGTGTTAGATCACCGCTCTTCCCGATATCTATAGGTAATGATGGTGCTTCAAGGTCTATGTTTCAAGCTTGAATATGTCAAACCAAGCACAGGAAACAACACAGGAGAGGGGGGAGGGCTTTCTATGAAGGGCTTGGGACCTATGAACAAAACAACATAGGAGTGCTAGTGGACGCAGGGAGGGAGCAGGCGAAGAAAACACTGATGCCAAACCAAGCACAGGAAATTCACCTACCAAAGAACTTACGGAATGACTTCTGATCAATCTAACTGCCTAGGGGGCCGTAGTAGGAGATTAACCTATCTTTGCTTCTGAGCATTGGCTAAGCCAGTATAACAATAGGCGTGTTCATGCTTTGCATATGCTTTCAGCAATACAAGAGCTTTATTGGCATTGTTTGTCTCCACCATTGCAATCGTAGCAGATGTTCAAGCCTTACCCTCTTCCTTCTTCCCTTTCTTTCTCAAAATCTGGACTTCCAGATCATGTGCTTTTGAACATAGTTCTTCAAAAGTATTGATTGTTTGAGAAGCCAAGATGTGAGACAACTCATATCTGAAGCAATTAGCCACCTACCTTGGAATAGAATGGGATGGAATAGAAAGAACGCAAAGAAGCAGAACTATAGGGTCGGGTTTTTTTTTTTTTTTTTTTTTTTTTTGGGGGGGGGGGGGGGGGGGGGGGGGGAGAGATAACCTTGTGAAGCAAATGTGAAGTAAATGAAAGCAGGCTGCCCTATTGATTGCCACTCTACCGCTAGACTTTGTGTCTTCCTTTGAAAAGGACGAATTCAAAATGAAAGAAGAAAGGGTGAAAGAGGAAGAAGGTCCTCGCAAACGAGGTGGATAGGCTAGGATTGGAGGAGAAAAAGGGCTACTAGTGGGATCGGCGGATAGCATCCTCTTGTTGATCAGACACTATTTCATGGAGCAGTAATAAACAAATGTCCGTCGCCTTTAAGAGATAGGGGCATCCATAGAGGCCGAGTACATTGCTTATTGCAGTGCCAAGCAAGAAGCAGTGTGGTTGAAGCACTTCATTAAAGAGCTTAAATTGATCAGAAAAAGCCTGAACATTGTGAATCTATTGTTCATATTTGGTCTAATAGTTTGGGTTGTAATTCCTTTTCATGTAAAATTGTATTCCTTGTGTAAAAGAACCTGACCTGGGTTGGCATTGTAATAAGAAATGTTGCGATTTCATTTTATTAATTATGCACTTCCTCTGAATGGATTATTGTGTGATAAACAGGTTCAATGATTATATGCTTTTGCTATAAATTATATTATACACCAAAATTTACAAGACTACAACATGTTTGTTCAATTGGGCCTTCGATAGTCTATGACTACTGTTAGAATACTTATTTTTGTTCTTTTGTTCTCTTGTTAATATTTACATAAGTTTGGGGTACAATGGTCATATTGCTACGTTAGGATTTGTTTATATATTTGGTTGATATAAAGTTGAGAAACAATGATTATTCAACATATATAAAATTACTCTTTCTTCTTCTTCTTCCTCCTAAATCCCAACCCTAAATTCCTTCATTTTACATTCTAACTTGGTATCAGAGCAATCTATTCTTCTTCAAAAAGGTTTCTACAGACTCTGGAGATCGATCTGAGGTGACCGAGATGTGTTGATGTCATCAGCCGTCCGATGACGTCAACATGACGTAAGCACTGTACGGACAGGTCCTTCACCCCTAGACTCGAAATTGCCTCCTAAGATTTATATTTGTGGATTTTTTTGATCATCCCTCCCTACTGTGAGTTTTCGATTTTTGAAAGTATTTCATGCTTTTGGGGATTGTTTTTCAAATCTGCTCTTGGGACTGTTTTTGCTGAATCTACTTGTTGGAATCCTATCTCTAGGAGCCGAAACTCCCTCCTTCAGTATTATTTGCTATTATTTTGTTGATTTACTACTATCAGGTTGATGTTTGATTCGATTTTGGACTCTTTCTAATACTATACATAGTCGACAGTGTTATTTTCCAGCCTCTACCCATTGAAACTTACTGTATATGGGCTAAAAATTATCTAGCAAGGTCTGGTTGATCCTAAAGTGTTGATTTGTGTTGGTGGGTTGCTGTTTTTGGTTGAATTTGCGTCCAAATCTGTTTGGTAGACATAGGTTCTCCACTCATGCCTATGTAATCTTGGATTCTTGTTGATTGAACTATTTCCAATGGCTATACTCATGGTTGCAAGTGTTGATTGGTGTAGATAATTTCTATTTGCAAGAATTCTACTGCTTTCATACTCTTGTGTTGAGTATTTTGTGTGATTGATTGTCATGGCTGAAATTGAGACTAAGACCTCGTTTGAGAACAGGCTTTTTTAGTAACTTTTTGGTTTTTTGGCTAAAATATGATATAAAAAAAAACTAGTATGTTTGCGATGACTTTTTAGTTTTTTACGAAAAGATGTGCAAAAAGTAGAGAGAAAAGAGAATCTTTGACTATTTGATATAGGTTGTAGACTTTTTGATTTTTTTAGTAACTTTTTGACTTTTTGGCTAAAAAAGCCACTTGCCAAACGAGGTCTAAGGCAATGGCTATGAGTAAAGATGATGACATGCCCAAATCTATTACTACCAAGAAGTTGAATGGTGCCAATTATTTAGCTTGGGCTCATGTTGTAAAAATTTTCTTCCGTGGTAAGAAGAAATCCCGCTTCATTAGCGAACTCCCTCCTGCCACTGGCGACAAAACTTATAATGATTGGTGTAGTGAGGATTCCTGTGTTATGGGTTGGATTTGGCATAGCTTGGAACCACAGGTTGCTACTACCGTGAAATTTTGTGATACCTCTAAGCAAATTTGGGACTCCCTTACTGACTCCTTTTCGAATCAAAGTAATGTCTCTCGAGTCTATGAGCTATATGAGCAGATTTTTGCTATGCGCCAACCTCGCTGGTCCCTTCCTAATTATTGTAATAGTCTCAAGACCTTGTGGAATCAATTATTGTAGCATCGACCCTTCACTATTGATGTGAACAAACAGAAGCAACATTGAGAGGAGTTCATAATGGCTTCTTTACTCTCTGGCTTAGATCCTGAATTGCAGGAGTTCAAGGATCAAATTCTTGCCAATGAGACTTTACCTTCTGTTGCTAATGCCTATTCTCAACTGTTACGTTCTTCTTTGGGACAGGCACAATCCACCTCCGAGTCCTCTACCTTGTCATCTTTTGCATTAGTCTCAAGTAGTGTTGATCGTGGGTCTACTCGAGGGGGTTTTCTTGGCACATCTGGTCAACGGGGCTCTTACTCTGGTTCACGGGCTTCCCGTGGGGCTAGTTCCCGTGGTGGTGGCTCCTATGGTGGTTTCAGGGGTGGAGGTAGTAGTGGACCTAGTTCTCGCACACGTGGTGATCGCAAGTGTACTCATTGTGGTTCCCAAGGTCATATTGAACCTTGGTGTTGGCAGAAGTATAGCAAACCTGACCATGTCCATTAGGTTATTGGTGTTCTATCCTCACAATCATCCTTGCTCTCCACTAATTCTGTTGCTTCTCGGGTTGATTCACATGAGACACTCACTACTCAGATTAATGAGCTTACCGCTCTTGTCCACTCTCTCTAGCCTAGTCTACCTTCATCCTCTACCGCTACCATGGCTAGTTCAGGTAATATTGCATATGTGGCTAAATCCCCTCAGCCTTGGCTCCTAGACTTTGGTGCTAGTTCCTATGTCTCTGGTAATTCCTCTCTTTTTTATACTCTTAGACTTGTTGATCATACCATTATACTTGCTGATGGATCTTCTCGACCTATCTGTGGTCAAGGTCTTCTTCATTCCACTCCATCCCTTTCCTTACCCTCTGGTCTTTATGTTTCTAAATTTCCATTCAATTTGCTTTTTGTTAGCCAATTGACTCAAGCTTTCCATTGTTCGATAACATTTTCTCCTCCTTCATGTGTTTTGCAGGACCTCCAGACCAAGAGGATGATTGGTTCGAGGCATGAGAAGGATGGCTTATACGTTTTGGACACTGAGACCTCTCCTCATCCTCCATCTGTTGTGTTGAGTACTACTGTATCTCCTCTTCAGTGGCGTTTTCGCTTAGGTCATCCCTCCTTGGCCAAGCTCAAGCTAGTTGTTCTGGGTTTGAGTCATGTTTCTCAGATTAAGTGTAAAGCCTGTCAATTTAGGAAGCATCACCTTAGTTCTTTTCCTAGTCGTAGTGTTAGTTATGTGTTTAAGTTGTTTGCTCTTGTCCATACAGATATTTGGGGGTCCTTCTAGAACTCCCACTGTTAATGATTTCTTTTATTTTGTTATTTTTGTGAATGATTACTCTTGGATGACTTGGTTGTTTTTAATGAAACAAAGATCTTATTTGCCTTCCATCATCTCTAAGTTTTATAATGAAATCTTTACTCAATTTGGCAAACGTATTAAGATATTTCAGTCTGATAATGCCTTACAATATGTGCAATCTATTGTAACTACCTTTTGTGATACTTATGGTATTATCCATCAAACTAGTAGTTCTCATACATCCCCTTAAAATGGTGTTACAGAGCGAAAACACTGCCATTTGTTAGATGCTCGCACACTGATGTTTAATATGCATGTCCCCAAACAGTTTTGGCGATGCAATTCTCACCGCTTGTTTGCTTATCAATCGCATGCCCTCTAGTGTTGTCCACCAATCTCCCTATTCTCTGTTATATCCCACAACATCTCCTTTTCCCTTGCCTATGGATTTCACCATTCCACCTTTGATCACTCTGTTTTTGTTCACCACTCATCTACTAGGAGTATTGTTCTTATTGTCTATGTTGATGACATCATCATTTCAGGGAGTGACTCCAATGGTATTGCTGATTTGAAGCAGTATTTGGGACAACAATTTCACACCAAAGACTTGGGCCATCTTCAGTATTTTCTCAGGATTGAAGTTGCCCGCTCTTCTCAGGGCTTGTTTCTTTCTCAACGGAAGTATGTTCTTGATCTTCTTACTGAGACTGGCCTCTTAGGCACTCACCCCAGTGATACTCCCATCCCATGGATTCTAGTGTCAAGCTTGATGGTGACACTGGAGACTTATTTCCCGATATTAATCGTTATCGTTGGTTGGTTGGGAAGTTAATATATCTCACTGTCACTCGTCCCAATATTACCTATGCCGTGGGTGAGTCAGTTTATGCATGCTCCCCGCCAACCCCATTTTGTGGTTGTGTGTCGTATCTTACAATACTTGAAGAGTGCTCTAGGTCGGGGTTTGTTCTATCGCCTATCTTCTTCTATGTCTGTCACTGGCTTTAGTCATGTAGATTGGGCTGGTAATAAGACTGACCAACGTTCCACCTAGGGCTATTATACTTTTGTTGGTGGTAATCTTGTTACTTGGCGTAGCAAGAAACAGACTGTTGTTACTCGTTCTAGTGCCGAGGCTAAGTATCGTGCCATGGCTCATACTGCTTCTGAGATACTTTGGGTTTAGTCTCTTCTCCAAGATTTTGGCTTTTTTGTTCCCACTCCTACGAGCATGTCTTGTGACAATTAGGCTGCTATCTTCATTGCCAATAATCTCGTGTTTCATGAATGCACCAAACATATAGAAGTTGATTGCCATTTTATTCATGATCTCTTACTCCGCAAGCAACTTGTTAGAATGTAAAATGAAGGAATTTAGGGTAAGGATTTAGGAGGAAGAAGAAGAAGAAGAAGAAAGAGTAATTTTATATATGTTGAATAATCATTGTTTCTCAACTTTACATTAGCCAAATATATATACAAACCCTAACATAGCAATATGACCATCGTACCCTCAACTTACGTAAATATTAACTAGAGAACAAAAGAACAAAAATAAGTGTTCTAACAACTATTGACTTTGAATATAATCAATTGGAGGAAATGAATCCATGTAGCTGTCTCCTAAGTAATTGGAATAAAGGCTTGTTTAGATGAGTTGAGTTGTAAATGAAGTTGAACATGGCGATCCATATTAAGAAAGACATCTTAGTGGCACTCCTATTCTGCAAATACTCTTCCAAGGGGAGCCAAAGCAAATGAAGTGAAGGTGAACATAAAATACGTCAAGAGGGAAGCCAAAGTACTTAAATGAGAGTAAGCCTTTACCCTTTAGAAAGATATTGTCTTTTCCAACTTGCCAATGTCCTCTCAAAATACCCTGTGATACTATAATATAGAGAAAAAGAGGAAGATATAGAGACAAGAGAAGAAAAAAATATAGGAGAGATAGGGGCATTTAGAGAAAAAGAGACAGAGAGACAAAGATTAAAAAATAATAGTAATAAAGATGGAGAGAGAGGGTGCATTGGACCGTATCCTTCATTCACAAGAGAAGAGGAATGGGATTTTGTTTTTGATCACTGATAGAAGGAAGGAGATAAAAGAAGAGAGATGGAGAAGAGGAAGAAGAATAAACTGTGTGCTATTCCAAATATTTTCTCAAAGTTTATTCATCTTGTAAAATTAATTTCACTCTACACTACAAAAACTTTTTTATAGGCATCAAAAACTAAACTTGAAAATACAGCGATTATTTTTTCAAGAAATTATCGATATCTCCACTAAGTTTCAACAACTACCTACCATCATTTCATAGGTCCTACATCAATTCAATTACATCAGTTTAGCATCAAAAAAGGGAAATTATCGGCGAGCATGCACGTTGGGGATAGCCAATTATCTTCCACCACCCCACCCTCCCGGCAAATAAATAGAACTAACCAACTATTTTTAATTATTATTTTTTGCAAGTAAAATTTCATTCAAGAAAGGTAACAAAAAGGGAGGTTGCCCATATACAAAGGGCTCAGAGGATTGAGAAATCACGAAAGGTTACATATACACAATCTTGTGAATCAAGAAGCTTTACAAAATCTAGGTCCATGTTTGGGTTTGATTAACAATCTTCGACTCCAAACTATACAAAAATCACAAAAAGGTACTCTTCAACCTATAGCAAGATTCCTTCACCATGTTGAAGATAATTTGATTACATTCTCTCCAAATAATCCACCCAAGGCATGCCACAAGGTTTTATTAGAATGAAGTAGCTCAAATGATTTCAATCAAGTTAAAAAAATCGAAAAAGGATCATATTTGTAAATATTGTTAATATTTTATTTCCTGATGACAAGAAAATGTTACTTCGACAGCATTACATATTAACCAGCATGTATGAACGCTACACATCTCGGGGTTATGGGTTCAAGTCTACATGAAAGCTACATGTATAAACGCTACATGTATGACCATTGGTTCAATGGTCAAATATTGGCCTAATAACCTTGAGGATATGGGTTCAAGTTTCAGAGCAACCACTTTGTGCACTATGCCAAAGGTTAGGTGTGTATCCAATCTTTCCTCTCCCAAACACACATTAATATGTATTATTTGGGCATTCCAAATGTCAACCAACTAAATATGGCACAAAAGCATGAACGAGAAATCATCTTAGATAATAGACAATGAAAATATTAGACAGATAAGAGAAAAAGTAAAAACCTGCAAATTACAGTTTGCCCCGGCAGATAAAAGCAATCCCACACATAATTTTGCACCTCTGGCCAATGCCACATGAAGAGGTATTGTATTATTCACATTCCTGATATTCACATCAACTCCAGCATCGAGAATAATCTATACACCAATTTGCAATACAATAATTATATTAGACAAATCAGAGATAAATAAATAAACAGGAATTTCCTACAGGTGTTTAATGCTAAATTCACACCAAATGCAATTCAAAATATGGTTTACCCAAGTAAAAAAAAACAGTTATGAATACATATCAAGTACTAGGGGAATTATTTAGTTACCTGGACCAACTTAACATCATTGGCCATAGCAGCAGTATGCAGCACAGTTCGACCATGCTGGGCATCTTGGGCACTTGGATCTGCTCCAGCAGCAAGCAGAATTTGTACGAGTTCTCGCCCCTCTACAAGAAAATCAATAGGTGAAACAAACAGAAAAATGGGCAAAATAATTATGAAAATAAAATAATAATAAAAAAAAGAACTTGTTTTTCAAAATACATCACCATGCAATGTAAAAACGCTTGTTCATAAATAACTACAACAACAATGAAATAAACCAAATATTTTAAGATTCAAGTTTTACCAGCTTCATGGTCTTTCTTTATGGCAGCTGCCATACACAATGCAGTGCCAACTGGGCTTGGTATATCAATAACACTGGCTATCTCCTCCAGGGATGCAAGTTCCACCCACCTTTTGACGACAGTCACATTCCACGTTGCTACGCACAAGTGCAGAGGTCTGCAATATCAAAATGCTCAACACCTTACTATAATAAACATCAAACTATAATAAAGCTAATGTCTAGTTACCCATAAGTCAGTTTTGTGTCAACAATTACATTCCGACTATTAGTCTGTGAAAGATTTTAAAACCAACTCAAAATGAGGAGCCCACCTTAGCCTACGTGGCATCATCAAATTGGTTAAGTACGTTTTGTGCCACATGGGGTGGATGAAATGACAAGAATGCCAAAGGAGAATATCCATCTAGATCTACTTGGTCCATTCTCAACTTTATTGTACATACACACCTACACCTGCATGGGTCAAGGTATGCTCTCATTCACTACTAAACTTCTGAATTGCTATCTTTTCTCTTATGGGAACTGAGTTGAGCAGAGACTCCGGCCGGGCACTAACAGTGTTTCCCCTTGTAGATTTCACGTTCATGGCGGCTCCGGTGTCTCCAGTCATCTTCTCCGTTGAGTTCTCATCTTCATTACATGAGGTATATTTTTTGTCCTCATAATTGGCACCGTCAATGATTAACTTCAACAGATAGGATTATGATGCCGGGTAAATCTGCACCTTGAATCTTACCAGCTAGTGACTGTCACCAACTACAGTTGCATTAATCCTTATAAAGAGATTCATTTCCATCATAGTTTATTTTCCTTGTGCTCTAACAACCAGTTATGCTATTGGACCTCCCGAAGCCAGCAATATGACATTCCATTTGTGAAATAAACAACGTCAGACTCATGCCTCCGAAGTGTTCGACAAAATTCTAAAGCAAAGTAATATACATATATATATAAATTGGTCGAATCACAGAGCTCAGATAGACAAGATTGACATCCATGCCTTCAAGTTAATTACAACGGCGTGGAAAGATTTAATGCTCTACTCCATATCTTGAAATTCTTCATGGGACCAAACCAGTAGGCCACAAGGAAGATCAATACAAGTTCACCCAGAAAATTGATTGACCCATCGAGCAAAAAATAATAATAATAATAAAGCCTACCCCTCTCCTCTTTCCTTTGCCTCAAAACAATGACATTTTGGGGCACTACAAACAATGCATTACAAAAGATCCAGATTCTTCCCTGTATTGGATGTGACACAATTATGTGGGATTTGTTCCAAAGTACAGAAATTATATTATGGTCATGGGGCAAATTTATGTGGTGCACCAACTAGTGTTTTATTGGTAGGCCCGAGCACATGGCTTATCTTTGGAATAAGACATAGCACTCACTAGGCATTTTTTATGAAATACCTAGCACGACTAGGTACTTTCTGGAATAAATCCCAACACAGTCAGGCATTCTTGGACTAAGTCCTATTTCGGCTAGGCATTCTCTACAAAAGTTTCAGATCGGCTAGGCACAATTACTGGCATTCCAATGTCACATGAAGGCAACTCATCATACTTATCTCAATTAAGAAGACTAGGGGCACAAGGTAGCAGTCCCAGCACACATATATCATGCAGAACAAACAGCAATATGCGGTTATCGGAACAGCAGCATAAAGCCTTCCACTCCTCCTCACTTGGCTCAAAGATATTGGAAGCCTGGGGGCATATGAAAGAGGTTAAAACTAACTCAAAAGAAGGAAGGGCCCACCTCAATCTACGCGCCATCATCTAATTGGTTAAGTCTGTTTTGTGCCACGTGGCGTGGAGGAAATGACAAGAATGGCCAAAAGAGAATAGCCCCAAGGATATTCTTTGAAATATCCATCTAGACCTACTTGGTCCTCAAGAAAAACTTTATCGTATATACACCTACACCTCTGTGGGATGAGGAATGCTCTCATTCACTAAACATCTGAATTGCTATCTTTTCTTTAATGGGGACTGACTTGAGCGTCAGAGTGCCCTAGGCCGACCACCGGCCGGGGCACTAACAGTGTTTTCCCTCATAGATTCGAGTTCATGGTGGTTCCAATGTCTCCAATCATCTTTTCTGTTGATTCTCTTCATCAATCAAGTAAGGTATATTTTTTTGTCCTTACAGTCTGTAATTTTTAGTTGTAGCATAGTTGAGTCTTGAGCATGTTTTGTAGTAAACATTTGCCACAGAAGACTTCATCTTCAAGTTATGATGAGACGGATAGACTCTACATCATGTGAAGGTAAAACTCATGCATTTGCATTAGCATCGCTCAAAGAGTTTTATCTAGGTTAGTCTATTTGCATTGTTTTATACTGTGATCAACTGTAGTGAGTTTAGCTTTGGACTATGGGCTAGATTTGCTATTGGGGCTTAAACTTTTAGAACTAATAGAATTGATTATTGGGCCTTATGCTTCTAGATAGTTGTATTTCGTGCTTATTCCAACAGAGCCTTGCTCATTCTAACACAAGGTTGCACCGTTCAGTAGAAAACGAACCTCTTTCATGCAACTGGTTTCCAGATAGTTTTGTACTTGATCTTAATTACTAGTGGGCTGTTTGCATAGGGCTTTGTCAACATTTGTACTGGAGTTGAGTCAAATTCTGATAAGAAATGTGTAACCCGTACTCGAAAGCACCATAATACTTGCTCGCAAAAATTGAGAACCCCAAGTTGACCATGAATGTGCTTCAAGTCAGTAGATGGAGAGCAGGAACATGGACCTAGATTGAAAATTTGAGCAGATTTGGCATTATGTACCGATGGAGATATTCTACATCAGGTGCTCCCTAACCTTTACTAGCACACAATAAAGAAGCATACACAGCAAAGGATATCAAGTTCTCCTAGGCAATTGAGTGGGAACCTACGTTTGTTAGGGTAGCTGGTTGCATAGGACTCAGAGCAAGAACTAGTTCTTCAGAAGTAGATGCTTTGATTTCAAAGACTAATAGGAATGCCAAATTCTCAATGTGATCATGTCATGAAGCTGTTACCTAGGGATAGTGTTGGTTAATCAAGAAGGTTCACTTGGAAGGTCATTCAGTAATCCAAGGTGTCCTATTAAGATACCTGACTTCAGTTGGAAACAGCTTTTGCACTTGTGTTGACTATTAATCAAGAAAATAAGTATCGCATGTTGAAGAAAGAAAAAGAGATTTCAACAACCTTTTCTATACAGTTTGAGATAGTCGGGTCAATTTAGTATGTTCTCATGTCAAGTTGCTTAGTCATTGGTTACAAGCAGTGCAAGCATTCGAGCCATGTCGCACAGATGGTAGCACCATTGTGTCTTATATTGAGTGCTGGGAAGAAAAGGAACAGGTGAAACTTTGAGGATGCAAATAAACTGGTCCATAGGCTGAAGAAAATGGTGCCGAAATCACTATAATTTTGGATCTTAAAGAAATCTCCTGCTTCTTTATTTTCTTTTGTAACACTCATCAAAGATTAGAAATTGTTGTGTTTTTTTTTCCTGGTAACACTTATCAAAGATTAGAAATTGTTGGGTTTTTATTTCCTGCATACTCTGCCTTCATATGAATTATTATACAATCTTTGACTTTTTCTACTGAATCTACTCTTACTAATCAAAATCAACAAAGCAATAAATAACTATATGTTGTCCTGAAAAAATTTCAACAAACTTTTATAGCAATGTAGAACCCTCCAAATTAAGCTAATGCCAACCCATTTCCATTTAAAAGCCCTATAATCTTGCATTAATAATTTTACACCTTAATCCTACAAACATTCAATAACCATTGACGACCACAAACCTAATCGTAGGCAAATTTGTTTTAAGCTATGTTACATGAACCTGGGTACAAGTATTGGGTGTAGGTGCAAGTGTGGGTGAGGATGCGGGTGCATGTCCAATTGCCAGACTATCTTAAACCTAAATCCCAGGATATTGGGATATGTATCCAAAAGTAAGGTGTATAAGTACGAAGAAATGTCCTAAACACTTAAATATATTACATATTATATAATATATTTATTTACAATGACGTAAATAATGTAGAAATGTACTTAAAATTAAATACAACTTAGGAAAAGTATAAAATTTTCATATCCCATTCATGTCAAGGGCAAGAAATATTTCTAATGCGAGCTTTTTCTTCTTCAATCACTATATAAAATTAGAGGATTCAAGTATCTAAATTGGGTATAGGTGTGTCAGACACATATCCCACACCCTTGCCGTTGTCATATCTAGTGGACAAGTGTTAGCACCTTCTACTTGAAGGCTGCATGGTTGGCATTGGCAGCACCTTGTGCCCATGTCCAACCAAGACCAAGGCATGATGGTGGCATGCCAAGACAGCAAGGTGAAATGTTGGCTAAGTGCTGAGGCAGCAGCACACAACCCTTGGCCAAAGCATGTGCAGCCGTTGCACAGATGCAAGGCATTAACATGACCCGAATGTGGACTGCAGCATGCTTGGGGGTTGAAAACATTCAATAAGCAAAACTTGGTCTGGGGGCCAAGACAGCCAAATTCGTGGCTGACTTGAGAAGGCAAACAACATGGGAAGTTAATAGCAGTTATGCTGGTCTGCTAGCAGCAGTTACTCATGTTGGGCAGAGACAAGGCAAGGCAGGATTCTAGAAAGCATGGCTGAAAGATAGCAGCAGTTGCTGGCAATTATGTCCCAGAAATGATCCTAAGTCCCTAGGCAGTTGGGGGTGTCAACTGCCATGCCATTTGGCATGCTTTCCTTGTAATGCTGATTGTAAGTTGTAACTGAATGTAAGCCTATTTAGGCATCAGCCATGGAACTCGAAAATTAACTAAGTGTTTGGTAAGAGTTCCATAGGCATCCTTTGTATTGTTGGTGCAATTAATAAAGGTTGGGAGTTATTTCCTGTAAACACTTGTTGCCTATTCTCTTACTTGTTTATAGCACTTTGTGTGTGTGTGTATTCATACTTGGCTGAGACTAAGTGTCCAACTTAGTGCCATTGCAGGCTGGAATTTTGAAACAAAAAAATTGACCCTGTAACAACAAGAGTGCTGGGCAAGAAATGGAAGAGTCCATATTACACTAGTTTTAAGTTATCTAGTAAACCCACTAGATCAGTAAGTCAGTGGGTAAAGCTTCAGCAAGAAATTGACCCAAACCTTAGCTCTAGTTATTCTTCGTCTTTTCTTTCTTTTTTTAAATTGATCCAAGACAATTCAACTATAACATCTACTTCCAAATTTGTCATATAAATTATAGGTCAGTACAACAAAAGCATCAATTATTTACTGCACCCATACCCCTCCTGCTTCCCCAAGGGGAAAGTGAATTGGAAAAAGAAAATAAAGAGATTAAAAAGTTGGGAGTTTATTTGGATTATTGTTTGAAAGCAGAAGACAAATATTTGTACTTACGTCAAATTTTTTGAATTCAGGCTAGCCATCGATTTACAACCCCCATTTTCCAATATGACAACAGCACATTCTGTATATTTCTTGACGACTGCTCTGTGTAGTACTGATTCACCTTCATCATCCACTGCATTAGGATCAGCCCCAGCCAATAGTAACTCCTGTTGTCATCAAGAAATATGTCCAAAAGGAAACTTAAAGAAAAGAAGAATCAAGGAAGAATAACAACCACAAACACTTCTATACCCCGTGAAATACTTTCCATGGGTGTAGTAAGTGTATGGCTTTAAGATTTGGCATCATTCTACTATTTCTTAGTTTACGGTTCAATTATTCCAGCTTTTATTTTTGACAGGTCTGCACCCTTCCCTTCTTTGAATAAAAACATTGGCTCCATTTGGTTTAGTTTTGAGAATCAATTTTGAAAGAGAGTTTTTTGAAAAGAGTTGACAAATTTTGAAAACTTGTTTGGTTGTATATTTTGAAAATAATTGTCACAAATTTGGAGTTTTGTAGTTTGGGATGATTTGTAGCTCTTTTTTTTTTTTTTTTTTTTTCAGTTGAATAGATGGGTGTGAGAAAAATTGATTGATTGATGTGTAGGATGTGAGAGGTGAGAGGTGAGAGGTGAGAGGAGAGAAAAAATGATTGGTTGATGTATAGAATGTGAGAAAATGAGAGAGGAGAGAGAACAATTTTGAAAAAATTGTAAACCAAACAATTTTTTTAGATTTTTCATTTCAAAAATTGATTTGAAAATCCAACCAAACACCCCTACATTTCTTTCTGAAGAATCTTTCCAGTCTCTTATCCAATATGATAAACATTTGCACAAGCATACATCAGAAGTTTGATAGAAAACATACACGCATGCAATCTGGTTGACCATGGTATGCACAAACATGGGCAACCGATGGCCCAAAGCCTTCCCTCAACCTAGATTGGACGTTCGCACGTCTTCTAATGAGAGCACGAACACATTCTGGGGATCCAGCTGCCAAAGCAAACACAAGTGGTGGATCACCATCTTTGTCTAAGACATCCACATTTGCGTCTTTATACTCCAAAATGGCCTCCACAAGTTCTGCACTACCCCGTCTACAAGCCAAGTGGAGAGCAGTCTGGCCATCAGCATTCTGTGCTTCTAATAGTGAACACAGCAAACTGCCACTATTTTCTGATGCAGCCTTTGCAAGCAACTCTCTGCATGAACAGATGAAACAAATATAAAATACAGAGCGAAAGACCTTTTTCATCATCGAAGATAGGTGTACCACAAAATGGCTGACCTAACACCATTCACATTGCCTTCAGATACCAGTCGATGTAGAAGGATGGGATTATCCTGGAGAACCTCCAAATCAGGTGCAGGAGATGGTTCTTTCACATTTGTTCCAGAAAATTTGGCCAAATCACTGTATTCTCACATAAAACATGTATACATATGTTCAACAACCAATCATGCACAAGGCAAAGTAGTAAATAAAGAGCAACCATGCATAGAACCACAGACAGAAATCCAAAGAACATGGAGAAAACATATATCATAAAAATACACTATCCGAACCTTTGTTCTTGCTCTAACAAAATCTAACCAATTGGTTATCAGATGTTTCGGACAAATGTCATAGTATCTAATCTGTAACAGAAGATGATATGAAGAAAAGAAAATAGTGAAGAGATTGAAGTTCTTACTTATCAGGGCTGGCAGGAGGGCTGCGAGGTATCTCTTGCAAGTGTCGAAGGAATATTGCTAGCATAGCATTGAAAGTTGGTCTTTTGGATGCCTTGAACTGTAGGCACTCACCAATCATCTTCCATAATTCCCTAGGTATTCCAACACCCACTACACTAGCATATTGTGGAGGTTGTCTTCGGGCCTTGACGACAGCTCTATAGATTTCCTCTGCACTTAAGCCGGCCCACCTGCACAAAGAACATCAACAGATATGAATAAGCAACTATACCATTTTTCACTTCCTTTCTTTTTTTTCTGTGGCTTCTTGTTACTCAACGTACGGAATGGAACCGGTGCACATTTCCACTAACGTACACCCAAAGCTCCAAGCGTCAGACTCTGCAGATATGCCAATTGCATCATCCCAAAAAAGATTCAATGACTTCTTCACTGGTTCCCATGCCTCCGGAGCTGTGTAGTTTGGACTGAGCATTGTACAATCCATGCATGAATGAATTCTTGAGGAATCACACTCTGATCGAGCTTTTCGGCAGCCAGGTTTTTTTAAAATTGCTGGCAGTCCATAATCAGAAACCACAGCATGACCATTTGCATCCAAAAGAAGATTGGATGGCTTCAGGTTCATACAAACAATGCCTGCTGCATGTAGTTCAGCCACCCCTCGAGCAATGTCCACCCCATATCTACAATTAGAAGACAAACAATAAATCAGTCCAAGTTATAGCCTACTAAAAGCTACCTCTGTTATTAGAATCATATGATTCACCATTCAAATCGTATGATACAATTCGATTCAGTGGGTAATCGATACGAACAGGTTGTATGAATCACAAAATAGCTGTGAATCATTGAACCAATTTGGTGAATCACGAATCGATTCAATTTACTAAAATCGATGTTTGGCTTCTTCTTTTTTTTTTGGTTTTTTACTGTTGGAAAATGGTCCACACAACCTTTTTAAGGTCTTTAGGATTACTATATGCCATCTTTTGACTTTCCCTCCCAATTTACTCTCAAATATTCACTTTTATTCACGTGATTGCATTTACAAAAGAAATTTTTGTAAGGCATCAAGTGAGATTTTTTATTAAGTTTCAAGATTTTGGTTTCTTAACCTTGTAAGAAGTTAAAAATATTGTTGTTGAGTTATTGTTGCTTGAAAATTGAAAGTTTGTCTTTATTTACTTTCTTTATTAAGTATTGTTGATAAGAAATGGTATCTAAAATGGAAAAGGTAAAGTGGCGAATATCTAAATGTGTAGATATATTTAAGTCTAAATATTACATATTTATTAGATATATTTAACATCTAAATGTGTAGGTATATTTTTCTATGTAATTTAAAAAGTGACCAAATCTTAACGATTCGCAATTCGGTACAAATCCATTTTGATTCATGATTCGAATCCCGATTTGATAACTATGAAAGCTACTAAGATCAGCTATCATAAACTTAAAATCAGTGGGTATTTTTGTTAAAATTCTGGAACTAAATATTCGATGATTTCATTTCAGCAGTCTCTTGGTGACAATAAATAGTCAGCTATTTCAACCTAGAAATTTTGTGATTCATGCTTATAAAATAGAAAGTGCCAACTGCGCTCAAACGTAACTAAAGATCATGGTGATAACAAAAATCCTGACATAAATTTTGTGTTCTTCCCATGGATTTAAATATTATTTTTCTTTTTCCCTTCTCTCAGTCTACAACTCAACCATTAAGGTCAGATTCCTAAAATGAATTCAAATCCAGGATCAAAAAAATCATAAATTCAGCATTAACAGTCGAACAAAGTAAAACCTAGTTCAAGACTTATATAAATTTGATTTCTGGGAATTTTGTTATGGAGTTTTTACACAATATAATAGACTCATGGACGATTGTCATACTAAAATTCCATAAAAAAATCTAACTCCCAGAAACTATTTATAAAAAATTCAAAACCACAGAGTGAAGATATACAATTTAGCATCATAAGCCAAATAGAGGATGACTCGGTTCAAGATTTTGATAAAATTCATTTTTGGAAAGTTTGCTCAGAAAATTTTACACAATATAGAAGTCTCATAGAGGAACATCATATAAAAATTTTGTAAAATTATGAGGTCAGGAACTATTCTTAAAATTTTATTACGGTAAGCTCAGCACACAAATTTACTTTGCACAAACAGGCAACAATCCTCAATTTCTACGATCCATGCTCTACCAACTATACATGATGATGCAACTACACATTTAATTTGAAGAATATAAGCACAGAGATAGAATGAGGTTACCTTCAAGAAGCCTTGGTGAATTTTCCAAAAAAAAAATTTTGAATTTTTCTCTCATTTCTCCTTTCTAAAATGTTGGATGCAAGAACATACATATGAAAGTTGTTATAACAGCACCAGCTCATTTGCAAGAGAGTGACACATATCCCTTTCTAGTTCAATGCATGAATGGCGTGTCCTTCCTCCAATAAGCCACATGGCCAAGTAAGCTATATAATTAAGCATGCTAATTACACTTAAATTAATTATACTCTTTCTCATTAGTTAGCATAAATCAAATAATTAATTATGCATCATAATTTACTTATATTCAAATCAAGGAAGAAAGACTCCAACATAAAAATGGGCAAAACATTTAAAGTCTAAATCATGTTCAATTTAAATTCAAACACAAGCTTGATTTTTTATATGTTTCCAACACTATCCCCTAAGTAGCACAAACACACCGACATGACAATTTTCAAAATTTGTAAACCTAATATGCCTAAGACACGTTAAAAATCTATATTTTTATAAATTTATTAAATGTTAAATATATGAACAGTTTATTCAAATATAATAAAAAATAGCAATATAACACTAATTAAAATTAAAAAAGCATACATTCCATAACTTAAACATCAAGATATCATCCACATAACAATTCCATTCTAAAAAATGCAAAACAATTGTAAAGCATTGAAATACATATGATATATTCATCGAATATATATTTCAAAACATATTTAAAGTAAACGAGTTGAATTCTGCAAAATGCAAAACATTGTTACTAATATGATTCATCACATAGAACGTGTTTGGATGGTTTCAAAACGTGTCACCAAAGTGTCCTCAAAGCATCGGTAAAGTGTTTAATATTATGAATTTAAATTTTTAATTAAGAAAGTTGGAAAATTGTCGAACACAGGAGTGCCTACAGAGTGCTGATGTCTTACACTAGTGCCTGACACAACTTGCCTCCATAGAAGTATTCGTGCTTCTTAGTCTATCCCCATGTTGTGACTCGTGAGTTAATTTCTTATGTTGCGAAATTCTCATTAACTTCTCCTTCTCCTACAATTAATGCAAGATCAGCTCTACGCAAAATTTGCAAGTAGTAATTCCAACCTTCATAAGAACCCCGTATCCACAATACATTGTTATTTTATAGATCTCATTTGATTTTATTTTGAGAAAATTTGGAGCTTGTGCAATCAAGTACAAAATTTAGCTTCATTTGGAAGCTAAAATACAAAAATGGAAGGCATACATATCTTGGTTCCCTCTAAGATATTCATTCAGTTTGATTATATTCACATTGAATATTTCATCCTGCATCTGCAACACTTACAATAACCAGAAATAACCCATTGTTTCCTAGTCCACCATCCACTTGTTTACTGCCCAATGCCCATTTAGTTTTTTAAGAGAGGGATCATATGGGTTTGTGGGACAAAGGGGGGAATCAACTTAATGCAGTTCTAGTTGCTACGATCCAATTGATAGGTTCATGGTAATAAATGCTGATTGGGGAAGATTGAGTGGAAAATTATGTACATTCACTGAATCATGTTTCTTAAAAAAAAAAAAATTATATATATAAATAAAAAACTAGGGAGAATTCTCAAGATATTATTTATAGCTAAAATAATAGCTAAAGTTCTTTGTCAGTATTTAGAGTCATAAGCAGAAGAGTGTAAAAACGATGTAGAATGTTGCACGTGTCAATGCATCCAAAATGCCGCTTGATATCCAAAACACAAATGATTGGCAATGTTGAAGCAACCACTTTATATCTCCCTTCACACAATGTTTTAAAGCCTAATAAAACTCAAACGTGTCCTAGTTGGTGCCTGTCCTAGTTTTTTTTTTTTTTTTTTTTTTTGACAAGTAGATGGTATATTAAAAAACACACATACACACAAAACAGCACCAAAGGATGCAACCCATATAGGATGTGCCAAAGGAAAAGAAAAAAACTATGCCACCTATACAACAAACTACAAGAACACTACATACCAAACCAAACCAAGCCTTAAGTCCTATCAAATAGGGTCGGCTACATAAATCCTTCTTCTCCAAGTGGCCCTCTCAAAGGCCATTTCATTAGTCAAATTAAGTAAATCCATATCTCTATATACAAATTTGATTCAAGGATGATTCAACACCACCAATGAACAACCATACAAGATACAAGAAATCGGCTTTTTAATCCAAAAATTGGACCTTCAAAGCCATAGAACATCCTCTGATTGCGCTGCCCCCTAATTATCCACATCAATGCCAAAGGACCAAAAGCCAAGCTTTTTTCCTCTTCTTACTCACTATTACTCCTCTACTCTATGAAATCACCCTAAACAAATTGTACAGCACAAGTCAAGTGTGAAATAAAATGATCCCGAGTAAAAATTAATGCTAGAGTTGTTATGGGGATTAAGTGTCACATGAGAAGCTGATCAGAGGGCCTATTTGAAGTAAACTTCTGTCAAGCTAAAACCAATAATCTAAAGGCCGAAGCTAAAAAACATTCCCCTAACTTGCTAATAATCAGCTTTTTTTGTCATCTTACTTGAGCCATATTTGCATAGGGTGCTCGAAGCAATTAGCAGCACACAGGTCACACCAATACTGTAATGCCCTATTTGGTTCAGTGGAATGAGTTGAAATGGAATGGAATGATCATTTCTTATCATGGAATGATCATTCCTTACCATGGTGAGCTTTTCACAATTCGTTTAGTCAAGCAAACATGGGAATGAATATTTTAATAGCATGATCATTCTATTTGACTCCATTCCCGTTAACCAAACATTACTTAAGAGAATACTAAAACAAAAACCTGAGGATTTGCTCTAGAGTGAGCCGGCCTTCATTCCGCTGCATCTCGGTCTGGACAGACCCATTACACCTATCCATAATAAGAGACAGACAGCCCTCCATCCTCGTAGCTCCATGGAAAACACACACATTCCGACACCACATAGATGCCCGCCGCAAATTCTCCAGTTGACTCTGCACCCAAACCAAGTCCATATCATCATCATCCCCAATCGCCACTTTTTTCACCGCCACACGGTGCCGACACTGCCCTTGCCCGCCAGAAAGCACCCCCGCCCACATTTCCACCCCCGCCCGCCGCCCCTCCCCAATCCGCCGAACCAGCCGCAAGTCATTGTGCGATGCGAGCTCAATACCCGACCCACCTCTGCTGCTGCTGCTGCTTCCGCAGCCACACCCTGAGCTAGAAGCATGAGGCTGCTTGCTGCAGCGGCGGCGCTGCTGCCTAGACTCGTCATCGTCGTCATCAAGATCGTCATCGTTTTCTTCGCCGTCATCAGTAAAATCACAGTCGAAACCAGAAGCGGTGTTCGAGGAAGAGTGGATAAGAGCGAGAATTGCGTAGTTCTTGCGGAGGGCTTGTACGGAGTTCCCGACAACGGAGACGTGGCGGCAGCGAGGGCACGAGAGGGTTGTGTCAAGCGACGCCGAGAACATCCGAGAGAGGCAGTCTTTGCAGAAGCCATGACCGCATTGGAGCAACAACGGACACCGCTCTTCCTCGTTGTACCGCGTCTGACACACTGAACAACAAGGAATCTTCATCTTACTGAGATTGATTTCACAATCAACCAATTTTCAATTCGAGAAAAATTGAATTTCAATTTGAGATCTTAGAAAGCGAGGAAGAGTTTCAAGTCGGAGAGAATGGCAGATCCATAGCTGAATTCGGAGATAGAAATGAGAGAGAGATTATTTGCCAATGAAAATCGGGGAAGCAAAAACTGAAGATGAGGAATTTTGAGAGAGAGAGAGAGAGAGTAACAAAAGAGTCCAACTACAGCACATGTTCGGGTTTTCATGTACAATAAAAATAAAAATATAAAATGAGTAACTATCAATAAGTTCTAATAGTTAGGTGAGTAAGTTATAATAGTTAGATTTAATTTTTATTAAGTCTTATAAAAAATAAATTTTGATAAAATTATTACTAAAAATAATTTTTTGTGATAATTTTTTATATATATCGCTAAATATTAAAAATTAATAACATTTTTTATTATGATTTTTGTAAATTATTGTTAAAATTTATAATTAATGGCTTTTTTTATGACAAATTTTTTTAATAAGACCTATTAAATAATAAATTTACTTATTAGAATTTATACGTAAGTACTTCTAAAAAAAATAAATAAATAATACAGTGGGATTTTCATGTGCCATAAAAAAAAATAATAATAATAATATTTTAATAAAAAGATTGTCACCTGAGCTACCCAATTTAGAAAATTTTATTATAAGGAATTGTGACCCATTTAATTTTAAAGATTTGTTTATAGATTAATTGGTTCTATTAATTTAAAAAATTGTAGATTTAATATAGAGTGTTACCACTAGCACTTATCGTTTTCCTTTGAACTCTCACATTTTATTTATTTTTTATTATAATTTTGTCCTAATACCAATTTCTATTTCTACTCATCTCTATCATTCCAACCCCAATCCTAATCTTAACCCTAACCCTCCAACTCCACCCCACACCGACAGGTAGCCTTCTTTCTTACACTCGGTTTACAGTCTCTGTGTTTCTTTCCCATTTTGCTATTTGGCTTTTCTATTCACTAGCTTTCAATCTCTCTCTGCTATTTGGTAATTGACCCACATATAACTTCTTCTTAATCTTCTTCTTATTTCTTGTCCTTTTTTTTCTTCATCATTTCCATCTCTATGGTTGTTCTCGTGGTGTCTTCTCATCGGTTCGAAGTCAGTAGTGATAGAGGCTGGTCCAAACCCACTGGAAACGACTCAGCGACATACTTCAATCACTAAGCTTCCATTAATAGGTTCTATGTTGGAGATATAGTTTGTAAGTTTACACTATACACACACATCTCATGATTTCTCATGATTGTTTGCAAATTTACTCAAATTGCTCTATCTTTTTGTTATTGCAGTACCAATGGTGGGACTATCGGTAGTGAAAGCTCTGGTAAGTGAGCTGCTGGAGGTAGTGGTTGGGTGTGGGGGCTAGGATTTGGGTTTGGGTTTGGGTTTGGGTTTGGGATTAAGGGTATACTTGGTATTAAGATAGGAGTTCAAAGAAAAAATGGAGGGATTTTATTTTGCTGGGTGGGGGGTACAAAGAAGTGAGGGGGCTAAAGTAAAATGATGGGGGCAAATAGCAGCATTCTTTAATATATTATTTAAAAATTAGATTTATAGTTATACCATTATTTCTATTATGTTTTCTTCTTTTTCTGGGGGGAGGGGGTTAAAAATGTAAGGTACACAATTTATGATAATCAAATTTGAGATGAATTTTTATGAGAATCTTTTTTATTTTGAAAACATTTCAAAATAAGTACAAAAATGACTTGAAATATAAAATTCTTCAAACATTTCAAAAGGATGTGAGATTATTTAAACATTTTAAAAGGAGTACAAAAATTCCTTAGCAAGTTTTGGACAAATGTATAATTTCAAACTGTAACACTCTAAAAAAATCCTTAGTATATTTTTTCCAAACATAAAGCTCCAATATAACACTCTAAAAAAATGATTACTGTAGCATTCTAATGTAACACATAAAAAAATTTATTAGTGTACTTCCCAAATGTAACACTCTAACAAAACACTAAAAAATTCTTAGTGTAACATTCTAATGTAACACACACAAAAAATTCTTAATGTAACACTCTAATGTAACACACACAAAAACTCTTTATTGTATTTTTCCCAAACATAACATTCCAAAAAAATTCCTTAGTATAACACTTTAATGTAACATACAAAAAAAACTCCTTAGTGTACACCTTTCAAACGTAACACTCTAGTATAACACTCCAAAAAAAGAATGTGGGATTCTTTAAACAATTCCAAAAGGATGTGAGATTCTTTAAACCATTCTAAAAGTAGTACAAAAATTCCTTAATAAATTTTGGACAAATTTATAATTTTAAATTTTGAGTGTTTTGTATGTATTACATTAGAGCATGTTACATTTGGAATTACGTCAATTGAAGTGTTACGTTGATTGGAGTATTACATTGATTGAAATATGTTACATTAGAATGTTACGTTTGTATTACATTGAAGTATTATATTTGAGAAAAGTAAACTAAGGAGTTTTTTTTAGTGTTATGTTGTTAAGATTGGAGAAAAGTACACCAAAAAGTTTTTTAGTGTGTTACATTGGCCCCGTTTGGTAGAGCTGTGGGAAAGTGATTATAACTTATAGCCTAACAGCTTATAGCTTATAACTGTGAACATAAGCTGATTTTTGACTTAGAAATTAAGCTTGTCCTCCCTCACTCAAAAAATAAGTTGATTTTTGACTTACAAAAAGCTATAAGTTGTATTGTTAAGCTGAACCAAACACATCAAAATAGCTTAAATTAAGTTAAAAGCTGAAATAAGTTAGAAATAAGCCCTACTAAACAGGGCCATTGAAGTGTTACATTATTAGAGTATCACATTAGAGTGATATGTTTTTGTTCGTGATGTGGGATTTATTCTAGAAAGAGAAAAAATCCAAAACTTTTAGAGTACGGATAGCCCAAATGTATAATTTTATATTTGAAAAAACTAACTTTTATCTCTAAAAAATTAAACTCAAACATATAAGTGACTATTTTTTTGTATAATTTCTACTTTAATGAGACATTTAGATTTATAAAAAAAAAAATGATTAAATAATTCACAAAATTACATTTTATAATTTATTAGTCTTTCATCCTATCAATTTTACTAGTGAGATGATGTGATGTAATATGATGTGATTTATTTTTTATTTTTTTAGTTTTTTTAACGATTAATTCTTGGTAGTTCGTAAGAATTCACCTACTCCTATTTGGAGCAGACACATTACATAAGGACTGAATTCACCTAATCCTATTTGGAGTATATGGTTGTGTTTGGTACAATTTTTAAATTATAATTTCACTTCTAAATTTCAATATTATATTTGATTGAAATTTTCAAAAATTAATTTCAATGCGACATTTGAAAGTACATTCTAATGCATGTTTGGTAATGTGAGTTTTTGATTTGGAAGTTTGGGCTTTGGGTTGTCTCTTTGGACATCCCCCGAATGTCCTGCTAGTCGTCCGGTCGGTTGATCGGAATAGTATCCATTTTTTTTAACAATTGCCAATCACCACCTGTTATTTGAAAAAAAAAATATTATAGTTGTTTTTTATATTTTTTAAATATAAAAATTATTTTTTTAGACCAAAATAACAAATTATTTTTTTGAATTGAATTTTAAAAAGAGTTTGATTATGAATTTTGAATAGAATTTTCTATAGAGTTTTGAATTGTATGTTTGGTTATGAGTTATAAGTTTTTGAATTTAGTTTTGAAAACTCTTTTATAAATTCATAATCAAACAACTTTTCTCATTTCATACATCACATCAAAAATTTAAAATTCAATTCAAAACTCTTTTTAAAGTTCATAACCAAAAAAAAAATTTTTTTTTTAAATTATAATTCCAAAACTCACAAATTTAAAATATAACTTTATTATCAAATTATAATTTTAAAATTCTACCAAACATTACCTATATTACAGACCTCATCCCACCTCATCAAGATGAAAAATGCAACAGAAGTTTGAATCAGTAATAATCAAGGTGCAACTATAGTATATGCCAGGGGTTTTCATGTACCATACAACCAAATATATATATATATATATGTCACTATGCTTGGTTATCATTTTTCAAAAACACTTTTCAGAAAATTTTACTTTCTTATTTTTCGTATTTTTTTGTTTTTACTTAATTTTTTTAATATTTTGAGCAATTTTTTTAATTTTTAGACATACCTAACATAAATATACCTAAAGAGTAAAAAAAAAAATTGAAAAAAACCTTTTAAAATTCACTAAATACCAAAAATACAAAAAAAATGAGAATTCAATACATTTTTTGTATTTTTATGTATTTATTAATTTTTAAAAATATTTTTTCACAAATTTTTTACTTTTTAGATACATCTAAGTAAAGTGCATCTAAAAACGTAAAAAAAAAAAATTAAAATTTTAAAAATATTCACTAAAAACAAAAAAATACGAAAACCAAAAAAACTCAGTTTTCAAAAAAACTTAATTCAAAAAGCTCAAACCAAACATTATCCGGTGATGTGATGTAATTTTTTAATTTTTTATAAAAAGATATAAAAAATAAAAAGATGATATGATTTAAAAAATATAAAAATAAAATATATATATACACCTTGCAAAGGATACCAAATAGTGCCTAACAGGTAGTATAGATAAGTTATTTGGTAGTCATGAGACACGGTTACATGATGTCTCAGATATGTTGTGATTAGTGGAAGAGTTGAGATCTATAATTTTATGTTGAGTGATTAAGAAATAACAACGGTATAGTGGTTTGTGATTGATAAGGGATATGGTTATGTGACACCACTTGACTAAAAAATAATTTTTCAATAGCAAGACATTTATACAATGTTTCACATTAAATTATTTATATAAAAAAATTAAATTAATATTTTTTAAGATTTAAAAAACATATTAAGTATCATAAAATTTGACATAATTATATATATTTTTTTCAAAATTTATTAATTTAAATAAAATTTAGCTAATTTCTCAATAGTATTTTGTTAGTTGCATGAATACAAAAATGATGTTATTTATTTAATATTGGAATATATATAGTACATTCGTATTTATTCTTGTGTTTATAGGAAAAAATTTTAATACGCATTTTTTTTTGGATGTGTGCTAGATGTAGGGCTATGAACTCTGTGATCTTTGATTATAATTCGTTGTATTATTGATTATGAGTATAATTATATCAAAATTATAAGATTAATTGTATTTAGTAGTAAATTAACTATAGTCATATGACGTAAGAAACTTCTTTATTATGGGTGAGCATGATTTAATTTGGTTTGTTTAAGAATAAACTAATGGCCAAATGATTAGTTACAGGTTTCTAAATTTAGAATGAAACTATAAAAATTTTAAAACCAAATCAAATTAAAGAAGTAATTTTATAACATGATCACAAAATCTTACTCATAACTTACTCGAACATTATGACATGATCACAAAATCTTACTCATAACTTACTTGAACATTAAGCAAATAAAAATAATTTACATGATTATTTAAAACCTAACTTTACTATATTCAATTAAACATAATTTACTACTTAAAAAGGTCCACTTACTACTACATTAAATTATTAAATAAATTATTTGGACATGTTATGTATTTTTTAAAAAAATATTTGGATTTAAAAAAATTACTAAATAATTTTCATTTATCCTACTCATTGAGACTTTACTTACTACTTAATCAGATTGACTTACTACTCAATTAAATCCCAACTACTAGTCAATAAAACTCCACAAACTATTCAATCAAACTTGACATACTACTCAACCACCATTGCTACCACAACCATGCTACTATCACCATCACTGCCATTGCCAACACCACCACCATCAACATTACCATGCCACTACAACCACCACTACAACCACCATGCCACTACCGCCACTACCGCTACTACCACTATGTCACGTCCTCATCCCGTCCTTATAGGATAGTGAGGTGATCGGCTAGTAATCCCAAATTACCAAAGGCCTGACTTGACAAAATCACAAAAGGACTAATATATATAGGGCTTAATAACGGAATTTCAACATCAATCCATTAAGTCCATAAAACCGTGCATAAGTAATATGAAATGAACATATTGTTTGTCTTCCGTATAATTTACATCACGTACAAAGACAAAAGAAAAGTACAACGTTTACATTCATAAGTACAAAACTTATTACATACAAAACTCGTCTTCCAAAAAGGTAAAAGTAACAAAAGAAGAAGAAGAAGAAAAAAAAAAAGACTTCTCGAAATGGGTCCAAGACCTCTATTGACATTCCTCCTCCTAACCACCTATATATATATATATATATAAGAGAATGTGCCAAGCCCAATGAATAATATCAAAGTGGTTCATGAATGAATTCCAACATTTACAAAAGATCCATTTTAGTTCGTAACTCCAAAACATTCAAACATTTCATGCAAATAATTTATATTCGAAAGCACGATAACATGGTCTATCCATAGAGAAAACAATCCAATTATACTTGGTTGTCAAAGGGAGATCTCAATAATCGCCATGACACAAAAATAAACGTCTTCCAATGACTAGGACTCACTAAAGGATGCCACTTTTTTAGATTTATAGAAATATGGAATATTCATTCATTTCGAATAAAACAAATATTTCATAAACAAAGCATTTTTAACTTTTCAAAACACATTTTCAGATATAACTTTACAATAATATTACTCATAGATGGCTCGTGCTTGATAAAACTCCTTAAAGATCTCGACTTACACATAAAAATATAAATATCAATAAAGCAAAGATATAATAATTAAACTATCTTAACTTAATTTTTTTTTCTAATTAATTATATTCTAGGTCGATTTCTAGTCGTGTTCAATTTTTGATTAGGTTCAAAATATGCATAAGGGTGTCCGAGGGTTGAAGAAATCGAAAAGAAGACGAAACAGGCAAATGCCCTGAATTCTACACATGTAGGGTCCTAGGCCGCACGTGCGGGACCCTAGCCATATGTGCAGGATGCACCTGTACTTATTTTAGTCCCGAAAATGATTTCTAGAAAGGGTTGCTTCACGTGTGAGAATCAATTCCGCACGTGCGGAAGGCTGGCCGCACATGCGATGCTTCGTGCCGTACGTGTGAGAATCTGGGCAGGTTTGAGTTCTTGGTTGTTCTTGGTCGATTTTGGGCTCCCAACTTCATTTTTCTCACTTTCAAACCCCAAAATATGATATTGGACATCCTAATACATGTAAACATGATGCAAAACTAATGGAAACATACTTGTATGCATGAATTTGAAATCAAAACATATGAAGCTCAAGATTTAATTCAAATATCAAACCTTTTTCAAACTTTTCTTTGTTTCCTCACTTTAAATTCTCAAAAACAAAGTTCTAAGGTTCTTAGGTACAAGCAAATGGTGTAGGTTCATAGCATAACACTTGTATATATCAAATCTAAGGTAAAAACAATTCAAAACATGGTTTTCAAGTAAATCTTCAAACCATTTTTATAGTTTCCAACCTTTATATTTTTCTTTCATTTAAATCGTTTCAAAACTTAGTTCAAATGAATTTCTAGCTAGGTTATGATAACAAAATATTAAAGAGGATTGGATTTCTTACCTATTAATGATTTTCCTTGGATTTCTACGGTTGAATTTGAGCTTACTTTGATTTTCTTTTCTTTTTCTATTCTTTTTTCCTTTCTTTTCTTCTTAGCTTCAAGAACACCAATTCTCTCCAATTTTCTCAATTCTTCTCCATCATTCTAGCTTTTGTAAGATAGATTAGATTAGTTTACTAATTACTTCATTAGGCTAGTTAACTAGGCTTAGTTTTAATTAACCATGTTTAAATCCTAATCTTGATTAGTTTAATTAACCTCACTTAGGCTTAACCATGTTTAAATCCTTTTGTCACACGGTGAAGACAGTTTGTCAAAACAATTGAATAGGAAGTTGACGTCATTTTCGGTTTCATGAAATGGATAATTAAAGAGTTAAATGTTGGTTTCAGTGAAATGGTTGTCCCACATTGAAACTTTAAGTGAACTTATGTGCGTATATAAGCTTTAGGTGGGAATACTTGGATTAGGCCCCAAGGGGCACCCCAAGTTTGTAGAATAAGGGAGTTATGGACAAAGTAAGCATTAGCTCAAACCACTACACACGCGCAGGCGCCGCCGCTGTCCGACTGAGCCGAGCCAGGCCGAATGCGAGTTGTGGGTTAGGTAATAACATTAATTTTTTGGACAAAAATTTATTTGAATTTTTTCAAAAAATTCTTACGGGAATTTTTTTTTCTGAATGAAATTAATTCAAATTTTTTCGCCAAAATTTGAATTCAATTTTCTGCTTCCTCCTGTCCGAAATTCCCTTCCAGTCTCCAATAGATTCAAACTGTCTAAACAGGTTTGAAACTGCCCAGTAGTTATCTGTTCAAACAGATTTGAAACTAACCAGCAGTTATCTATTCAAAACTGTTTTGCACCTGTTCAATTCAAAATTGTATCTGTTCGGTTTGAATCACATGCCTATTCAGCCCTATAAAAGTAGACCTGTTTTCAGCAATTGTTTCATCTCGAAAATCATCTTCTTGCTTTTCTTTTGCTCTCTTGCATAGATATATTCTTTATATTATTTTAGGAAAAACTTCTGAGAGTATAAAATACAGGTTTGGTTCGTTGTACAGATTGTTTGGAGTGTTACTACAATCTGTGTAGATCATTGTATCCTGGGAGATAGACGTCTTTTATCTGTAAGCACCGAAGTAGGGCGAATCTGTCTTAAGGATAAAGTGTCACACACTCGACTTGATCAGTTTTGTACTTTTTCATTTCGGTAAAGAAATTCTGTAAGTAATTTATTTTTATTTGTTTGATTTAGTTTCAAGTTATTTATTTTACACAGAAGATTGTTCCAACAATCTTAAGACAGATTCGAATTATTCTGTTTATATAGAATTTTTTGTTTGTTTCCTTTTCTTCTTTTCTTCTTGCTACAAAAATTATTTTATGTGGTTTTACAAAGTAATATTCTGGTTGGAAAATACAAATAGTAGTAATATACTACTTGACAAATAGTAATAATATACTGTTTATTTTCTTTGACAACTAATAGTAATATATTCGTAGTCATTAACAATTCAGAATATTTATTTGTGAAATTGATTAGAAATTAATTTTGGTTTTCAGAAATAATTTCTGAGTTTTCATTAATTAAAATTATGTTTTCAGTATTTTAATTTTTGAAGTGTTACAGAAATATTTTTTCTGTGTGGAATTAATTTGTTTAAATAAATATTTTTTATATTCAAATTAATTGGAAATAAAAGTTACAATTCTTGTTTCTTTTATTTTTACAAAATTAAATTCTGTGTTTATGGTTTAAATTTTCTGTATAGTATAAAATTCTAATTCTAATTTTTGTTTTATAATTTAAAATTCATGGCTACTGAAACTAATGCTCAAATAAGTACTGGTATGGTGGCTGCAATTACTCTAACCCCTCCTTCTGTTGTGATTGTGCCAGTAAATCACGATGAGAAGACAGAGATGTTCTTAGGAACTGATTTTAAAAGATGGCAGTAGAAAATGTTGTTCTATCTTACTACTCTTAACTTGGTGCATTTCCTCCGTGAAAATGCTCCTACTCTGAAAGAGGATAAAACCAACTAGCAAGTGGTTGCTAAGGTCGATGCCTGGAAACATACTGATTTCATTTGCTGGAACTACATCTTGAATGGATTTGACAACACATTATACAACGTCTACAATCCTATCAAGACGGCAAAAGAACTTTGGGAGTCTTTGAAGAAAAATTACAAAACAGAAGATGCTGGCTCAAAGAAATTCGTGGTAGACAAATTTCTGGACTTTGTAATGGTTGATTCTAAGATTGTGATTAGTCAAGTTCAAGATCTCCAACTCAATCTGCATGACATTCATGCAGAAGGCATGTCTTTTAGTGAATCCTTTCAAGTTGCTGCCTTAATTAAGAAATTACTACAAGGCTGGAAGGAATTCAAGAACTACCTCAAACATAAGCGCAAAAAAATGACTTTGGAAGAATTAATTGTGTGTTTGAGGATTGAGGAGGACAATTGCAATTTTGAGAAGCGGGCTGGTAAGCATCTAATGGAGTCTAAGACAAATGTGGTGGAACATGCTTCAAAAGCAAAGAAATGAAAGTATTCTGGAGAAAGTTCCGCACAAGGCTCTAAAGAAGGGAAAACTAAGAAGTACAAGTTCAATGGCAAGTGTTATATCTGTGGCAAAGAGGGACATCGGGCCAAAGATTGCCATAGCAAACGCAAAGGCAAATGAAGATCAAGCAAGAAGCCTGCTTAAGCCAATATGACCGAAGTAGACAAAATTTCCAATAGTGTGGATGACATAAATCTTTCTGCAGTTGTTTCTGAGGTAAACCTTGTCGGAAATCCTAAAGAATGGTGGATAGACACTGGTGCTACTCGCCATATCTGTGCTGACAAAAAGATGTTCACATCTTATTCTGTGGTGGACAACGACGAACAACTTTTTATGGACAACTCCTCGACTTCTAAAGTTGAAGGACAAGGAAAGATTATTCTAAAAATGACATCTGGAAAGAAACTCACTCTTAACAATGTGCTGCATATACTGGACATTCGCAAAAATCTAGTCTTCGAATCTCTGTTGAATAAAAATGGGTTTAGGCTAGGGTTTGAGAGTGATAAATTTGTACTTACGAAGAATGAGATGTATGTAGAAAAATGTTACATGTCTGATGGCCTTTTTCAAACTAAATGTAATAACTGTTGTCCCCTCTGTTATTAATAATAATACATCTTCTTCTTAATTGCTTGAGTCTTCAAATTTGTGGCATGGTAGATTAAGACATGTTAATTATAAATCTTTGCGTAGATTAATTAATATGGAATGTTTACCTAAATTTGAAATTGATCCAAATCATAAATGTGAAATTTGTGTTAAAGCAAAATTAACTAAAACTCCTTTTCATTCAATTGAATGAAGTACGGAGCCACTTGAATTAAATCATAGTGACATTTGTGGTTTTAAATCAATTCAAACTAGAGGTGGGAAAAAATATTTTATCACTTTCATAGATGACTATACTAGATATAGTTATGTTTATTTAAGTTGAACCAAGGATGAAGCTTTGGAAACTTTTATTTAATATAAGAATGAAGTTGAAAATCAACTTGGTAAGAAAATTAAAAAATTAAGAAGTGATAGAGGTGATGAATATGAATCACATTTTGGTGAGTTTTGTAAAGAACATAGAATAATTCATCAAACCACCACTCCTTACTCACCTCAGCAAAATGGAATCGCTGAAAGGAAAAATAGGACTTTAAAAGAAATTATAAATGTCATGTTAATCAGTTCTGGATTACCTCAGAACTTATGGGGGGAAGCAATACTTTCTGCTAATTATATACTTAACAAAGTATCCCGAAAGAAAGTAAATCAAACACCTTATGAATTATGGCATGGGAGAGTACCATCCTACAAATACTTAAAAGTATGGAGGTGTTTGGCTAAAGTGGCTATTCCTAGTCCTAAAAAGACTACGATAGGTCCTAAAATTATTGATTGCATATTCATTGGTTATGCTAATAATAGTAATGCATATCGGTTTTTGATTTATAAATCAGAACATTTCGAAATACATGTAAATACTATTATTGAATCTTGGAATGCATGTAACGCCCTAACCCTTCACATGTCATTGATATTGTCCACTTTGGGCCATGCTTGCATGGATTTGTTCTTCCCAGTGGGTCACCCATCCTAGAACTATTCCAGTCTAAGCACACTTAACTGCGGAGTTCTATTAGGAATTTCACCACCCGGGAAAAGGCCTCGATTCTATATAAGGGTCCAGGTTTTTACTTTTATAGCTTAGGAACTCCCCCTTCACTCCCGATGTGGGACACCGGGACCTTACAATCCATCCTTTTGGGGCCGTACGTCCCTATGCAGTAGTTTACCAACTCACATGCCCACCCATATGCACCGAGAGATGCCAGGGGCCCACACTTGGTACTCCGGAGAGTTGGCTCTGATACCATTTGCAACGCCCCAACCCTTCACATGTCATCGATATTGTCCGCTTTGGGCCATGCCCGCACGGATTTGTTCTTCCTAGTGGGTCACTCATCCAAAAACTACTCCAGTCTAAGCACGCTTAACTGTGAAGTTTTGTTAGGGATTTCACTACCCAAGAAAAGGCGTCGATGCTATATAAAGGTCCAGGTTTTTACTTTTATAGCCCAGGAACCCCCCTTCCACTCCCGATGTGGGACACTGGGACCTTACAATGCATCTTTCTTTGAACATGTATTTCTTAATAAGACTGAACAAGAGATTAGTAATAATAAATGATCTTATGATGCTATTATTAGTCATGATCAAGAACAAGATCAAAAACAAAAGCAAGAGATAAATCAAAATGAGGAAGAGGAACCTAGGCGTAGTAAACGTGCTAGAACCTCAAAATCTTTTGGTCTAGATTTTCTAACTTTTGTGTTAGAAAATGAGCCTTTAACTTTTAAAGAAGCAATGTCCAGTCCTGAGGCTTCTTTATGGAAAGAGGCTGTAAATAGTGAAATTGAATCCATCTTGCAAAATCACACTTGGAAATTGGTGGATTAGCCATCAGGTTGTAAACCTCTTGGATATAAGTGGATTTTCAAGAGAAACATGAAAGCAAATGGATCAATTAACAAATATAAGGAAAGACTTGTGGTCAAAGGATATAGACAAAAAGAAGGTCTTGATTACTTTGACACATACTCACCAGTTACTAGAATAACATCCATTAGAATGCTAATTGCCATTGCATCTTTGTATAATCTAGAAATTCATCAAATGGATGTTAAAACAGCTTTCTTAAATGGTGAGTTAGATGAAGAAATTTACGTAGAATAACCAAAAGGATTTTCTATTCAAGGAAAAAAAAAATTGTGTAAATTAGTTAAATCATTATATGGTTTAAAACAAGCACCAAAGCAATGGCATGTAAAATTTGACAAGGCAATGATGTCAAATGGATTTAAAATTAATGAATGTGACAAATGTGTTTATATTAAAAACACAAACAAATGTTATGTTATAATATGTCTTTATGTGGATAATATGCTTATCATAGATAGTAATAATGACATGATTAAAACTATCTAGAAAATGTTGAATAAACATTTTGACATGAAAGATATGGGGATTACTGATGTAATACTTGGTATGAAAATTTCTTAAACATCAGAAGGTTATGTTTTGTCACAAGCACATTACATTGAGAAAATACTTGACAAATTTAGCAAAGATGATGATCATCTTGCTAGAACAACTGTGGATGTTAATTTGTTCCTTTCTAAAAATGTACAGGAAAGTATTTCTCAATTAGTGTATGCCCAAATCATTGGAAGCATAATGTACTTGATGAACTGCACTCGCTCGGATATAGCTTATACAGTAAGTAAATTAAGTAGATATACGAGTAATCGAGGAGTAGAACATTGGAAAGCAATTATAAGGGTTCTAAGATATTTCCGATTTACTCGTAACATTGGGCTAAATTATACTAGATATCTAGCAGTACTTGAAGGATACTGTGATGCAAATTGGATATCGGATACTAGAGACTCAAAATCCACCAGTGGGTATGTCTTTACTCTTGGTGGGACGGCTGTATCTTGGAAATCTTCCAAACAGACTTGCATTGCTAGGTCTACTATGGAATCAGAGTTTATAGTGTTAGATAAAGCTGGGGAAGAAGCAGAATGTCTTTGCCACTTCCTTGAAGATATTCCAATGTGGCCAAAACTGGTGCCTGCTATATTCATACATTGTGATAATCAATCAGCAATTGGTAGAGCACATATGTATAACGGTAAGTCGCGACACATTCGTCGTCGACATAACACCGTGAGATAGTTACTCTCTAATGGAATTATTTTCATTGAATATGTAAAGTCTAAAGACAACATAGCGGATCCACTAACTAAAGGGTTAGCAAAAGAGTTAGTTGAGAATTCATCGAGGGGAATGGGACTTAAGCCTATTAAATAAGAGTTACCACAACGACAACCCAACCTAGTTGACTGGATATTCCAAGATCTAGGTTCAAAGGGACAACCAAGTTGTATATGACTCATAAGGATCACTGGGGAGACAAACTCCTACCCATTTCTATGATGAAATAGTGATGTTTGTAGCGTTTTAGGTTAAGTAAATACTTTTAATGATTCTTATATCGAGGAATACCTAGTGGAGTATAGCAGGATACTTTCATAAGAATCACCTATATGAGTGTGAACTGGGCTGGTTCTATGAGATTTGTGATGACTTACAATTTTCTAGAGCACTCATGAAAAACCAGGTTGTTTAGGGCCAAAATGAACACAATAGTGAGAACTAAATTGTGTCTGGTAATATACTGTGTAAGTTCTATTGTCTTGGTTTACACAAATGGCTGAACAGTTTAAGACATCATGTTCACTGGTTAGTTAGTAAATCCGATAGTGTCTCACAAGGAAAGGTTCAAAGCCAAAAGCTATCTATCCTTTGCATAATATTTCCAATTTCTGTACTCTCTTTAATTAGATCATGTTGTTGCATTTTCTCTCCGTCAAATTCTATTCATGCGGGGGATTGTTGGAATTATGGTTTTATAAGCTTATTTTGGGCCAACTTTGAGCCCAAATTTGAGTAGGGCCCACAAGTCTTTTGAGGTGGGTCCAAAGAGGTGACATGTTCCTTGCTGCATGACAAGTCACATGGTGAAAATTGTTCGTCAAAACCATTTATGAGTTAATAATAAGTTGCTGTCATTTTCAGGTTCGTGAGATGGACAATTAAAGAGTTAAATGTGGATTTCTTTGAAATGGTTGTCTCATATTGAAACTTTAAGTGAGCTTATGTGGGTATATAACCTTTAGGTGAGAATACTTGGGTTGGGCCCCAAGAGGCACCCCAAGTTTGTTGAAGAGAGGAGTTATGGACAAAGTGAACCTTGGCTCAAACCACCATACATACGCGCGCACCGCCGCCGGCCGTCTGTTCGGCCGAGCCGGGCCAGGCTGGGTATGAGGTGCAAGTTGTGGGTTGGGTTCTAACATTAATTTTTTGGACAAAATTTATTTGAATTTTTTCCAAAAATTATTTGTGGGTATTTTTTTTTTTGAACAAAATTAATTCAAATTTTTTCGCCAAGATTTGAATCCAATTTTCTGCTTCCTCTTGTCCAAAATTCCCTTCCAGTCTCCAATAGATTCAAACTGTCTAAACAGGTTTGAAACTACCCAACAGTTATCTGTTCAAACAAATTTGAAACTGCCCAGCAGTTATCTATTCAAAACTATTTTGCACCTGTTCAATTCAAAATTGTATATGTTTGGTTTGAATCTTATACCTATTCGGCCCTATAAAAGAAAATTTGTTTCCAACAATTGTTTCATTTAGAAAATCATATTCTTGCCTTCATTTTGCTCTTTTGCATAGATATGTTCTTCATATTATTTTAGGAAAAAATTCTGAGAGTATAGAACATAGGATTGGTTCGCCGTACAGATTGTTTATATTGCTACTACAGTCTGTGTAGATCATTGCATCCTAAGAGATAAACATCTTTTATTCGTAAGCACCGAAATGGGGCAAATCTATCTCAAGGACAGAGTGTCACGCACTTGACTTGATCAATTTTGTACTTTTTTATTTCGGTAAATAAATTTTGTAAGTAATTTATTTTTATTTGTTTGATTTGGTTTCAAGTTATTTATTTTATATAGAAGATTGTTGTAATAAATCTATAGCCTACGTTACATACTAGAATGAACATTAAGCAAAAAAAAAAATGCCCTACATGGTTACAATTTTTCAAGATAGTACTTGGTTACAACAAAATGGATTTCAATCCAATACAGTTAAAGACCTAGGCTTATATAAATAAATACAACAAAATAAACAAGGTGAAGCCCTTATTTCCCAGTCCTCCCAAGCTATTGTCTTAGCGGAGGAATATCATTAGCATTGGAAAATGGTTTTTCCACATAGGGTGAGCCAAAACCCAGTAGAAATAATCCAACACAAGATATGAATCTTAACAAAGATATAAGGGTGAGATGCATATGCAAAGTTAGTGACAAAACATTTTATATCTCTTTTAAACCATGTAATGCCAGGTTAATATCACCATTCATGAAACATTTCCGTTTTAATAGAAGACCGAACTGTGAATACAATACTGTGAATCTCTAGGTACGTGCCTGCAAGAAGACTATACAAGTACTACCAATTTGTCATTTTTATCGGTATTAACTGGAAGACTCGACACATATATGCGCTGGTTTCTAGTCATTCACCAAGGACACACAGGTCAACTTAACATTGTAACCACACCACTTACCCAAATTCACCAAGTATTCACCATTTTGCTCAAAAAATTATGCATTTTCAATGTGACAATATGCAACAATGCCCAATGCAAATGGATGAGAAAATAGTTTCAATATACTTAGTTTTCATGCAATTTTTACAACAATCATAGCTATCTTCCACCGATAACCCAAAACAGTTATCCCTAGATAATAAATAATTTTCATACATATAATCTTACCAAATTTTAAGATGTGGGTGGTAATACATACCTAACTCTACCATCCTCATCAACACCAGCCCAAGTTCACGATTGTAACATCTTACTCCCTTTGTCAAAACAAAATCAACCTTTAAGATTTTTAGGGCAAAACCCCCCTTTATCTTAATAAACCATTACCCAAGGTAAAAATCCATCTTTTCATCTCATCTCAATAATAAATATCTATCCACAATCATTTCCAATAAACCATTTGAAAACCCTTATTTTGTTTTCCAACCAAAACCCAAGATTGTTCAAAAATCCATTTCTTTTACAAAGTGGTTTTATAAAAACAAATAACTAAGTTAAAACTCATAAGGAAGTGCAGAGAATCTCTAGCTCAAGCTTAGAAAATAAAAGAGAAGAACTCTGAAAAACTTAACGTCAATGAAATCACGAGCCACTCGAATCAAAATGAAGCCCTTGAGACAATCTACAATCTATTTCAAAGGAACAAGATGAGAAGGTAGCTCTAAGTGAGCAGACCTAAAGATTTAAGTGAGAAAAGTGAAGTTTGAGAGAGAAAGAGAGAGTTACAGGTGAGTGAGAGGAAAAGAGAAACAACTTATGAGAGAGAAGTGTCTTTGGGCCTATTTATAGTGACTAGGTATTAATAGAATAATAGCTCCAAAGTCAAATGAAAAGAACAAGTAAAAAATTCCCAAAAAGTAGGGCCCGAGCCGAACAAAATCTGGAAAAAGAGTCACAGGGGTCAAACATCACGACAGTGGTGTCAACCTTCAAGAAGAAAAGCTGAGATACTAATGTTTTGCAGCAGACGAGGGTCAACCCTAGGAGACGGTGGTGTCGACCCTAGTTTTAAGAATGCAACCTAGAACAAAACAGTAAGGAGAGGGTCGACCCTAAGAACTTGGGGTGTCGACCCTATATTTCAGTATGTAACCCTGGACAAGGCAGCGATGGAATGGTCGACCCTACCAAGACTGGTGTCGACCCTAGAGACTAGTAACAGTGTAAGTGTTGACACCACCAAGACTAGTGTCGACCCCAAATTTCAGTGGCTACACCAAGAGCACAGCAACAAGGTGGTGTCGATACCACCAAGGCTGATGTCGACCCCAGGAGCAGAACAAAACAAAGAAAAGAAGGCAGTGTCAACACCACCAAGGATGGTGTCGACCCTTAAGCCATAATCCAATAAGAGAAAAGGGAAGGACGACCTCAATGGATATGATTTCTTGGATTCAAAAGGAATAAATGGGTCGGGTCTAAGCCCGGATCGCTATACCTCCATCATTGTAGCTCTATGGAAAGCACACACATTCCGAGACTACATAGATGCTCGCTGCAAATTCTCCAATTAACTCTGCACCCAAACCAAGTCCATATCATCATCATCCCGAATTGCCACTTTTTTCACTGCCATATGGTGCCGACATTGCCCCTGCCCACCCAGAAGCACCCTACCCGCCACCCCTTCTTAATCCGTCGAACTAGCCGTAAGTAGATGCGATGCGAGCTCAATACTCGACCCATTTCTGCTGCTCCTGCCACAACCACACATTGAGTTAGAAGTGTGAGGTTGCTTGCCGCAATGGCGGTGTTATTACCTAGACTCATCATCATCGTCCTCAAGATCGTCATTGTTCTTTTTGCCTTCATTAGTAAAATTGCAGTCGAAACCAGAAGAGGTGTTCAAGGAAGAGTGGATAGTAGCAATAATTGCGTAGTTCTTGTGGAGGGCTTGCACAGAGTTTCCAACTACAGAGACATGGTGGCACCGAGAGCACGAGAGGGTTGTGTCAAGTGACGTGAAGAACTTCCGAGAGAGACAATCTTTGCAAAGGCCATGACCGCATTGGAACAACAACGGACACTGCACTGCTAAAAAATGGAGCTTTAGATACGGAACCTTTTGCGACGGTTTGAAAATCATTGCAAAAACCATGTTTTTGCCACGGCAAATGAAGTCGTCGTAAAAGTAATTTTTTTATGACAGCAAATCCAAAACCGTGGCAAAAAATAGTATTTTACGCAATGATTTGTTACCCGTCTTTTTTTTTTTGTGATTGTTTTTTTTTTTCGACACCATTTGTTCTATAGTCGCAAAATGTTTTTTTTTTTTTTTTTGGCTTCCCGCGTGTTGTTTCTTTTCTTTCTCTTCCCTACCCTTTCAGTATCATTTTCTCAGATCAACAAAAAGAAAAAATTGTCCATTCCAGAAAAAACCTAGTCGTCCCAATCATCTATTTCTTCTCGCAATATCCTCTCCTCTCTTTTTTCTCGCAGCCCCAACAGCTCCAGCGTGGAAACCCTTCTCTCCTCTCCTTTTCTTTCCTCTCACATTCGCTTACAGACCGTCACAATCTCTCTCTCTCTCTCTTACTTTTGCTTTAGCTGTCACGTTACCCTCACAGGCTGTCTGTAACTGCAGCAGCGGCGACTTCAGACCGGTTCTCCCTCCGGTATCCAAGTATATCTCTCATTTTTTCTCCATGTCTGTTCTCTCATTTTTTTCTCTTCTTTTGCCTTCATTGGAATCAAACCCTTTTCATTGGATTTAACTAAATAAAAATAAATAAATCAAACCCTAAACACGCAGTTTTCATCCAACACATTATGAAACAGTTTCACAATTAAAACTCATGTCGAATTTGTGAAAAATGATACTTCATTTTTGTTTGTGCAAGTATGAGTGTGAGGATTGGAACCCTAGAAAGTGGTGTAGAGATTGGAGATTGAGATAGAGGAGAGAGGGTGTGAAAGGTTGATTGGTTGATTCAAAGAGCTGTGAATGTTTTTGTTAGTTAATGGTTTTTATTTGGTAAGCTCTGTTTGGTGAACTTAGGTTGAAGAAATAAATTAGGGTATTATAACTTAAGCATGATAAGAATGGCCATTCATTTCAAACAGTGAATTACGATTAAACTAAATTGTCAGAAAATAGCACCTCTATATGTACAACATTTTCACTTTAGTTTCAAGCAAAAGCATAATTTAATGTTTTGAAGGAAATCTATCAAAACTGAGGTGTGAAATTATTGGAACAAATCAGGTTTAAAATTATTAGATAAACCAACAGATTAAAAATGTTGAAATGACTTAAAATTGTGTTCATGGAAGTAATAATTATTTGAAAGGAAAATAATAAAATATAGATTAATTCACATCCAAACGTAGTATTATTACAGCAAGCCCACACCACAATAATACAAATTACAGGAAAGTTTCAAAAGTATTTATATACATACAGAGACATAATGTTGGTTGTTTTGTATAGTGGATTGAAACAAGCTTATTAGAACAATAGGCATGCTACATTTTGCAGTGGAGTCTTCTACTGTACCAAAGCACTTGTGTTGTAAACAAGGAGCGCACCCCTTGCAAGAATCTCGACTAGGGTTACAACTCATATTGCCAACCCAGTCGTACTTCCATTTCAAAAGAATAATTACAATTAATCCAAACTTATTGTCATATATAAACAATTATAAATTTTTTTTCTTTTTTTAATCTGAGTTTATATATATAGATTTCCCATCACGTGATAGGAGATAGTTTGGGATAGGAAATATATACATATGTAAGCAAATCTCAATTGTTTTTCTTACCGCCAACATAGACATCACCTCTTGGAGACCAATCATCTGTATTATAGATGGGGTTGTAAATCAATCATCAGTGAGAAAGATTATGGGTATTATTTGGATTATGAATTTGTAAAGAGAGAACATAAATGAAACATAATTTCTTCTATTTCCCCTAACTAAATTACTTAATAAATCTAAGCTTGTTTGGGTTGGAGATATATATATATAAAGAGAGTAAATAATAGTACCTTTATCCGTTGAC
Source organism: Camellia granthamiana (assembly GCA_036172215.1). Classification (NCBI taxonomy): domain Eukaryota; kingdom Viridiplantae; phylum Streptophyta; class Magnoliopsida; order Ericales; family Theaceae; genus Camellia; species Camellia granthamiana. The sequence continues at coordinate 70,830,126 of CM069908.1, forward strand.
ATCAGCACCGTATTTCTCTACAAATTGGTATACGCTCTTCCCCTGTATCAATATTCGAAGGTGAACATTATTGCTTGTTGCATAAAGATGTTCTTCTTTTTTCTTTTTCTTTTTTTTCTTTTTTTTTTTCTTTTTTTTTTTTAAATTTCTCTTAACTAGTGTAAATTTCATAAGAAATCATAGATCAAAAAGGAACCAACCTTGGGAGGCATGAATAGGAGGCATGCCTCCCAAGGCATCTTGTTTTCTCCGTTATGAGTATCTTGTTTTCTCATATGATCTTTTATGTCTGGAATGGGAGGCATATGTGTTACCTTCATACTAGTTAATTTTGAGTTCGATTTTGTTTACACTTGATAATATATGTGAATAAAATAGACTCTGATTGGTTAAAATAGTGGAGTTTTTCATTTTAAATGGGTCTATCATACTTTAAATAGAATGCATCATACTGTTTTAACTAATCATAATGTGTGTTCTATTTATCGATTATTATATGATTGCATGATATTTGGTAATTTTTTTCTATACTTACTAGTTACTTATGCGTTAATTTCTATTAAGACTCAGTTCATTTTAATGGATAGGTATGCATTTCTGATGTAGGAATTATTTAGAATTGTTGTGATGGTTAATTAATATGCATGTTCATGTATATAGAATATATATTTAGGAGAAGTAAACAAAATGGACAAGAGTTGGATTGATTTGCCAAATAGGATGTTGAGAGAATACATGAATGGGATCAACCGATTTCTGGTGTTTACATACACCAATAGGACTACAGGTTCGATGATTTGTTGTCCATGTAGGAAATGTGAGAATCACTATCATCTTGTCCGAGATAGTGGTCGAGAGCACTTGATTTCAAATGGCTTTCTAAACAAATACAAACATTGGATTAATCATGGAGAGTCATATACTTCTGTGCATGGTAACCAAGATGATGAAGCATTAGTGAATGAAAACATTAGGGATGATATGGTCGGAGTGATACACGATGTTATTGGTACTCCACTTCCTCGTACAAGTGTTGTGGCTGATGAACCACAAGCACCAACTAATCCCAATGTAGCAGAACCACTTGCAACTACAGTTAGGTCTAGATGTAGAGACTGCAAATTATTTCAAACTTTTAGAGGATGCTCAGAGTGAATTGTATCCGGGTTGTTAGAAGTTCATATATTTGTTGTTCATTGTTTGACTTCTACATGTGAAGGTGCTAAATTAGTGGAGTGACACTTCTCTTACCATGTTACTTGAGTTGTCAAATGAAACCTTCCCTGAGGGTGTGAAACTTCCTAATTCTTTCTACAAAGCTCAAAAGATCACTACGGATTTGGGATTCACATATGAGACGTGGGATTCATGCCGTAATTGTTGTATGTTGTTTCGAAATGAGTACATTAATCTTGATGAATGTGTCATATGCAAAAGTTCTAGGTGGAGAGATAGCAGCAGCTCTGAGGGAGAAAAAGATATCAGCAATATAAAATGTGTCATATGAGTACATTAATCTTGATGAATGTGTCACATGCCTCACCACTAGTATAAAATAAAATAAACACAAACCCTACCCTCTTATTTGTTCACCACAAGATAACAGCAGCCGTGAGGAAGAAAAAGGGAGAGAGAGAGAGAGAGAGAGAGAGAGAAGAGAGATTGGAGAGAAACTTTCAGCAACATTGGTGGTCAACAACTCTAAGGTATTGTCCTATTTTATTATATTTATATATTGTGATGGTTCATGTGTGTAATTTGCTTGTTGTTGGGAAGGAATAGGAGCAACGGGTGTGTTGTTTGGGGTGCCAAGTCAGTGGTTGGTAATGAGAAATAATGGGGGTAATTCTTAGTTCAAAAATTTTGTACACAAACACAAACTTTAAAAATCAAGAAATCATATCAAACGGATGAATTTTAAACTAAAATGTTTATAGTAGATTAATTACGTATTGAATTGCATACCAAAATTTTCTTATAATTTTTGGGAGTCAAAATCTATATTAACTAAAGCGTTCAAATCTATCCAGAAAACTGGTGTAAAACAGTAACTTCGGAAGTGTCGTTCACTTTGGGTATAAATCTGAAAATTATCAAATCAGTATCATTAGAATCGGTTACAAGTCTAGTTTCTTAGATTTTTGGTCTTGTATTGATTGCTCGTGTATACGAAGAGAACCATTAATTTCTTTAAAGTGCTGCAGAAAACGACCTGTTTGGATATAATTAATTGTAAATAATTGTTTTGATAAGCAAATCGAGTAAAACCAATTGGGTTTGAACTTAGGATATATTAGTTGATATTTGGATGGTTTTGGAATTTTTTGAATAGCATGGAGTGGGCTTTTTTTAATTTTCAAAGTTAGTGAATAGATTAGGAAATCTTGTTTAAAATTCTGTTCTATCTTAAAGTTACTTTTAATTAAGTTTCGATCTGAACCCATGTCTCGAGTAATTTGAGACCTTGAAGAACATGAACTTAGGTATTATTTAAGAGTAACAGTAAGTGGGGTTGAGCCGTGTTAGTGCGCTTTAGTTTGGAGTTACTTAGTTTATTATTCCTTTTAGTATGTTTGAATTAGTAGTGACGTGTAGTTTTGATACTTTGTTCAAGGCACTAGTTGGACTTTCATACTTTATTCGAGGATTATATTATACCGTGTTCAAGTGAGTAGTTGCATGCTACATATTTTTATAAATGTTCCTCTCCTGAACTGTTGGAAAATTAATTTGTTATTTCAGGACTAAATTATTTTGATAAATTATTATATTATCAATGGAATTAAATTATTTCTGAAACATGTGTAAACTTGGCATACTGTAAACTATTTGTTATGGTTTCATGTTTATAATGGTGAACTACCATGTTTTGCGAAACTGAATTGTATTGATTATTGGGACCATCTGTATATAAAAGTCTAGGAAAATTATTCCACTGTGTGTAGTGACTCTGGCCACTAGGGAACAGATCTGGGTTTGGTTATGATGACTTTAGTGCTCAACAATTGTAAGGAAAAGACTTGGGCTAGGCTAGGTGACCTTCAATCGGATCGTCTTAGAAAAAAGTCCCGGGTTGCCACCCCGAGAATGACTCTTGGTTCGATATTGGATCCAATGGGCTAATTGCCTTGAGAACTGTATGGCGTGTTACTTGTTATTCTTGGTACCTAGAAAGTTATTGATGAACATGTTGTAATCTGTTTTAAGTGGAAAATGTCATTTGTTATGTTCTTGAGAGACATGAGTATTTTTAACCGTTGAACTGTAGAGTCTTCTTTTTTAAACAGATTATCTTTATCAAAACTGTATGCCAATCTAGTTTCTATGATATATATCTTATTTTGAAATTGAATTCTGTTTTCAAAACTGTATTTACTATCCACGTTGCTACTCACTGAGCTATCAACTGACTTAGTTGTTTGTTATTTGCAAGTGTTAGAAGGACTTAGAGTGGATTCATGGCATAGCAGGGACTCAATTATATGAATCTCTAGGACATTCATTATTTTGTTTTAGCTTGTTATGTTAGTTTTGTGCATACATCGTGGTTGGATTTTATTTAGAAATATTTTATTTTTTGGACAGTTTGTGTTCCATTTAGTATATATTTTTGGAAGTTGGTTATGGCTTATTTTACTATTTATACTTGTGACATGTCACTGGATTGGGTTTTGATTTATTTATTTTTAGGTTATCGTCATATTTATTCTTTGTGATTTTGGGTTCATGTTTAGGCTTACGTGTACCTTGGGCTAAGTCCCTGTGGGCCACGACCGGTCATACCTGGATTTGGGGTGTGACATTCTAAATGACTTAGAATAATTATGATGAATTGTTGAATAGAGAGGGAGTCACTTACGAAAATAGGAAATAGTGTAAACCTAAGACATTTGATCTGTATTCGATATATATGGTAACTCAAATTTGGAGGACCAAACTTTTTAAGGTGGGGAGACTGTAATAGCCCCAGTCCGGAATCTGTGAATAATCTATAATTAAGAATGCTAATTAAGTGATTAGAATGGAATTATGTGCAAATTGTGTATTTTGTATGCCATTTGAATTTCTATCTGTTAGTCATAGGAATATCTGTTTCGAAATTTGCTTTGAACTGAAAATTGAGGGCCTTATCAGCATTTGAACATGAAATTGACTAAATCAATATGTTATTTGGAATTTTTAGAACCCTATGATAAATTTAATTAAAAATTGATTCGGAACCAAATAATTAGAATAAATTCATTATAATTGCTTAGTTTAAGCTAGATTAATTAGCCAACACTAATCAAGCCTATATAAGGCTTGTATGGATTCTAGACACTTCATCATATTCATTCTTAAGACAACAACGTAGAGAGAGAGAGAGAGAGAGAGATAGAGAGACTCAAGATAGAAAGAAGAAGAGAAAGAAGAGAACAAGGAAGAAGGAAGATTGATCTCCAAAATCAACAACTTAAGGTAAGCTCTCCACTCAAAATGCTTGAAATTGCAACTTCTATACTTATCATCTTCAAAGATCTAAGCCTAATTAGGAGGAAATCACGGTTGTTTTAGAGTTGTGAACCCTTATGAACATTAAAGGGAGAAATTGTAAGAATTAGCTCTAGATAGCAACATACATGGCATGATTTCATGAAATTCTTGTTTTACCCAAAACTTCTTTCATGATTCAGCTATGGGGGAAAACCCCATGGACTTTGAGATTTGAACTTATATATATGCATATTTTAAGGGTTTTGCACTTTAGTTAAAGAACTTGTTCTTTACTAAAGGATTTGAGTTTTGTGTTAGAGCATGACCTTTGTTTGAAGTTAGAAATCTAAAATTCAAGTTGTTTTTTATGATTTTTGGGGCTTGAAATACGAGAAAATGGAATTGGTGTTTGGAAAGCTTGGGTTTGAAATACATAGCAGATTTTTAGATTACAACTTCACCCAGACCGCTCTAGCGGCCTGTGCCACCGCACGAGCGACCAACATTCCCCTGCCTCACTTTGCATTCTGCTTGGGCACCACACGAGTAACCAGGGCCTCTGCACGTGCAGTTTTCAGAGCAATTTTCCAGTTTTGTTTTCTCTTCATTTTTCTGACGCACGGGCTTTCATTTGTGTGATTCTAACATTTACGCTTATTTGCATATCATGAACATGAAAGAAATTAAAGAACAAATGGGAACAACTGAACGAACAAGTAACGAATAAACCGAATAGGTTTAAGAATCGACTGAATGAATCAAATGTGGATTGAGGGGTTATGCTATGAATGTTTATATTTGTAGGTCAAGACTCGAGGACTAATCACTTGTTTTTGGAAGCCCGCTGTTACATTCTTGTAAAGATATGTTTATATGAATTATATTTGAAATGTTATTCGATAAGCTATGATTTCTGAAATGTTTTTTTGTTTATGTGAACGAATGTCCTATTTTGATCTATTATGGCATCCATAGAAAGTTCCAAGTCATTGGGGGTAACATATTAATGTGGATCCATGACAAATGTACATTTACGAGATCTCGTTAGCCACTTGACCAAGTGGTGTTATGTTTGATAATCGGTGTCCGGGACCGATTACTCTAGTCGGAAGACGATATGTTCTATTGAATGTACCATTATTATGTTCAGATATGAGACTGATTTGTTATGATCTATTTTATGTATATGACATGTTCAGAATTCGTTCACTAACCTCTATACTTTAATATTATTCACTGGACTTTAGCTCACTGTATATATGTGCGTGTGTGTGTGTGTATAGGTAGGCGACATGAAGGTCAAGCTTAGATGAACACCGTTAGTTGAGCCACCAACTGAAGCCCTCGTGAGATTTTGGTGTCTCCGAGTTAAGGCTAGGTCTAGAGGACCATTGTTAAGTTGGTGATCATGATGTTGAGTTTTTGTTATGCGTATATGTATATGGATGATATTGTACAAGATGTTATGTACATAATACAAGGTGGGTAAATTAACATTTGTGCATGTGTTATTACATATAGATTCACAACTCAATGAAATATTTGTTGTATTTATGTTATAAGCTTCTGCTAGCCCCGTTTATGTTCTGTCTTGTACAGGAAGGCCTTGGGTAATCTAGAATTACTAGCCGGTTATGACGCTAAACCTACAGGGGGGGTTTAGGTCGTGTCACTTACTATTCAATGAGCTTTCACTTACTAATTTATTAGACTCTACTTACTACTTAATGAGTTTCCACTTATTAATTCATTACACTAAACTTACTACTCAATTTTGATTATGACAATGCCATCACAGTAATTATAGAAGATCCACTCTTGGTTTCTGATCCAGAAATTTCCAGCTTCTCTGATGATGGTGTGATGATTTTGTTAACTATTTGTCAAATAGTTTATGTGTTCGTGGAAAACCATTATGTTGCTATGAATATTATGAGTAAATCATTATGAAAAGTTAGTATTGTGTTATTAAAATCATATTATAGAAACTTTTCTCTATTTTTTATTGAATCAAATGTCATTTCAAACACATCTTTTTCAATTAATTGATCCATACACTTGACATATCTTTCTGTTGGGAGATCATTAGAACTAACGATATTCTCTTAATTACCAATGTTGTACTCACTAGTGTCAAAATCATCATCATCATTACGTAAATCATATATGGTATTGTTATGCCCAATGTTGCCTTCCACCTGTGGTAAGTATAATAAAATTAATTAGATCAAACCAAATGGTAAGTGATATTACAATTAGTGGGTGTTTGGGAAGTGAGTTTTTTTGTAGGTTTTTTTAGTTATAGGATATTATTGGAGAAATTTTTTTTTGTTTTTGGGAAGATAGTTGGGTTTTTTTGTAGTTGGATGTGATATTTGTGAGAGAAAAAGTGAAATGATTATGGGGTTTGATGTGATATTTTGTTTGAATTTGTTTTTTTTGGTTTTGTAACCAATTTGTCTTTTAGTGAAAAAAAAAAACCAAAAAACTATGTTCCCAAATAGCGCCTTAGTTAATGAGACTTCACTTATTATTTTATTAGATTTCACTTACAACTCAATTAAATCGTATTGTTTTCACTTACTATTCATTTAAAACTGTCTTACTACTTAATAAACTACTCCATTAGACTTTAGTTATTACTCAATGAGTTTCCACTTATTATTCAATTAAACTCTACTTACTACTTAATTATATATGACTTACTAATCAATAAGACACTATTTCAATAGACTTAAGTTACTAATCAATAAAATTATACTTATTATTTTATTAAACTTGACCTAAAATTTTAAAACTCCACTTTTTCTTTAACTAAGTGAAATGATTTTCCAACAAAATTTTAAAATTTATAAATTAAAAATATCACATAATGTTAAAATAAAAGAGAGATAGAGACATAAATAAATTATTACCTGAAAATTATCTTCAATTTGTAAAATCTAAATCACCCTCTTTCACTTGTTCTTTGTAAAAAATATGGAAAAAATACAATCTTGTTCATTATATATGCAAATGAGTTGAGAGTTCTTTTATATTTTTCTAATTAACTATATTCTTATATAGTAATTAATGTTTTCTAGTGTAGTAAGAAAAAGAAAGTAAAAACTGTATATGTATTCATTTATTACCATTAATAAATATTGACAAATGAAAGGTCTTTCTAAATTATTTTATTCTATTTTATTTTCAATTTATGATTTACAATATTTTAGATATTAAAAAATATTATAAACAAAACTTATGATTTTTTTGAAGAAAAAAAAATTTCATTATGGATGTAAATTTGATAAAAAAATTATGAATTTATAAAAGTTTGTAAAAGATTTTTTTAAAAATAAATTCATATATTTTTTTTATATAACATATATAAGTAATAAATAAAAATATGAATATCAAAAACTTAAATAGTAATTACTATTTTGAGGTGTTGCAGGTAAGAAAAAAAGAGTTATTATTTAAATTAATATTTTTAAAAATAAGTTTAAATAATTTATAATTTAAATACATTTTGTTACATTTTTTTTTCGTTGTTATTTATTTCTAATATTATATCAAAAATTAATTTTTCACAATAATGACTATTTTAAAAAATTAGTAAATTTTAACAAATTTTAATAAATTAATATTTACATATCATATTTTACTTTTTATAAATCATAACAAGACAAAATAGTTAAATATGGTGTGTCATTAGTTTTATATATTTAAAATTGATTTAAACTGCAAAAGAGGGCACAATTTTCAAGAAATGAAGGTGACCTGTTTAGTATGTAATATTTTAAATAGTAAGTTTATTCATAACAAATAGTAAGTGAGTGAACACCAAATAACAAGTATGTTTGTAGCAAATGGTAAATTAGTATCATTTTTTTTTAATTTCAAAATTAACTAAAATTACTTTACTTTTTTTGAAAACCACCTTACTTTTTTTACCTAATTTTGCTATTTACTTATCCGATGACTAACATTCATCCTATCTAAATCTAATGGCCCATATTTTTTTATGTAACATACATGAAAACCACTTTTATGTATGGTAGAATTTTCTAAAGAGAGACAGTGACAAAAGAGCAGAAGGAGAAGCTGAATCAGTAAAAGAAGAGCATTATATAATGGGTAAACTACCAATAGGTCCTATTTTGGAGACTTATTACCCAATAGGTCCTACTTTGGAGACTTAATACCCATTAAGTCCTATTTGATAAATTTATTAAGTGATAAAGATAAATTTATCAGTCTTTTTTTTTTATGAATAAATTTATAGTGATAAATTTATCAGTCTCTTTGTTTTTATGAATAAATTTTTAGTGATAAATTTATCACTCTCTTATTTTTATAGTGTTAAATTTATTAGTTAGGACCTGTAGGTAAATAAGTCTAGTGAATAAGACTAATTGGTAAGTACCCCTTATATAATCATGGGAAATTCTAATTTACACCCTTTTAAAAAGGTGCACCATTTGCATCTCTAATTATGTTTTTTTTTTTTTTAGTTATGACTAATTTTCTTCTTTAGTTATGACTCATGAGTTCTTTAACTATGCCTCATGTTTATTTAGTTATGACATTTTTTTATTTTTTATAGTTATGACTTGGAAAATTAAAATTATACTATTTTCCTTTTTAGTTATAAGGTGCATATGGTGCACATCCTTTCCTTCAAGTTATAACATTTGTGAAGTTAATCATCACAAATGGCATAATTTAATTATATGATAATAGTATAATTAAAGAGATTTTTTATCATAATAAGATAATGTTAACATCACCTCGATAAATCATAACTAACACCGCAATGTATATAATCAAGTCATAACTAAAAACCTCACTAGGGAGTATATGATACACACCCATATAATTTCTCAATTATTTTACACGAAATATGGAAAAATTATGGATTATATATATATATATGGGTTAAATTTATTTCAATTCAACTCTAAATGTTAAAGAATTTAAGAGACTTGTCAGGTCCATCATTGTAATAGCTATTTTTGGGTGACTGCTCGAGCGGTCATTTGGTCGCTCGAACGTAGATTTGTAGCTCCTAGTATCTCACAGGTTGCAGGCGAGACCGTTCGAGCGAAGAAAAGGTCGCTCGAGTGTAAAACTCGAGCAGTATCTTTATGGTAGCTCTGCAAAAATTTCTAAGACCTTGCGTTTACCGCTCGAGCAGTGGAAAGTTTGCTCAAGCGATCCCTTTGTATTTTGGCACTTCGCTCGAGCGATGGAAAGTTTGCTCGAGCGGTCTGTCCAGAGCAACAGAATTAGAAGGTGATCCAAACACGTTTCTAGCTCATTTCTTTCACACTCCATTTCTCTCTAACAGCTCTCTTTCCAAAACCATAGCTAGAAAACCTTGGATTTCATCCAGTAATAGCAAGAATCAATTTTTGGGCCTTCATTGAAGTTGTTATCCTTGTCAAGAGCTATGTTTTGAACCGATTAGATCGCATTAGTTCGGAAGTTCATCGCGTGGGTCTTTATCTCTCATCTTACAACTCTTGAGGTAGGAATATCTTTACCCTCGTATATTTATACTTTGGTTTAAATGTGTACGAATCTTAAGGTCTACATGACTATTGAGATGGATGATGTATATGTATATGTATATGTATATGGGTCTTGTGTTGGTGATGTGTGTTGTGTGAAATTGATGATGAGTTAAATAATTAATTATGGAAGAGTGAGTAAATATACATGAACTAAGAGAAATAAGTACTTGGAAGAGAAAGCCTCAAAATTTTTATATGTAACCCTAAAGGTTGTTCTTGATTTTGACTTAATGGATAATTGATAAGTAAAAGTTGAGGGTCCTGGTGCTTCTCGTGTTGTGCTTAAGATGTGAATGTTTTGGAATGTGTTTGGGGTGCCCACCTACCCGGTTTGTGTGAGTACGACGAATGTAGGAATGTGTTTTAGGTGCCCACTTACTGGTTCGCGTGAGGGCGATGAATGTGGGGATGTTATGAGTTGTTCACTAGCCGGTTCGTGTGAGGACGACAAAAGTGGAAGGTTTGAGCTATCCATTGGCTATCCGTGTGAGGATGGAAAAATGTGGAGTTTGAATGTTAAGTTGTGTGTTGTCTTATAGCATTTTTAACCAATGTAATTCCATGGGCATTGATAGTTTTATGCATATTTTAAATCAAATATCTATATACTTGGTTAAAGTTATTCTCTACTGGGCAATCGCTCATTTATATTTACGAACATTTCAGGACATGAAGAACCCCAGACCCGCCAATGAAGAAGAAGAAAACGACTATTTCTTTTAAAATTTAAATTTTTGTGATCTTGAAAGTGTAATGTAACAAGGAACTCCTTTCTTATTTCATTTTGAAGCCTTATATTTTGTATTCAGGGACATAATGTAATTATTTTGTAACTTTCTCTAACTTACTAAACTGAGATCTGTATCGTGTAAATTTTGTAAGTGAATCTTTAGTTCAATAAGAAAGAGGAACCTTGGATGGATTTGTGGTGTTTGGATGTATGAGCATGATCTTTTAATTGTTTAATGGGAATTATAGCTGGGGTGTTACAAATTTGGTATCAGAACTAACCGGGTTGAATACCTGGAGTTCGTGGGAAGTGACCTTGTCACATTAGGTTGTCATGCTAAAATGAGGGGTTAGTGGTTATATTTGATTATGTGTTTATGTGATTATGTCGTAGAAAAATCCCATAAAATCAAATTAGACCATTCAATATACAAGGAACAATTATCGCCAAAAATTATTTTCAAAATCGTAATTTCAATTTTTACACTTTAGAAAAATTTTAGGTTAGTTCGATCTTTTAATAGAAAACCTTTTTAATATAACCATCTTTATATGAAAAAGAATAAGGGTCGGATCTCAACCCGAGTAGTTACAAAAAAGGTTTCGTTTTGAGAAAAATGGGTGAATACCTTAGTGAATCTAGTTAGGGGATGTGGTTGTGGCTATATGTATATTGGCTAGTATGTCCTTGGTAAAAGTCCAGAAACTCGCGTGGTCAAGTGCCGATCCTTCTAGTTAGTACTGGTAAAATGGTTTTGGTAGTGCTTGTATAGGCTACTGGCAGACACGTACCTAGAGATTCCCATTGCTGTATATCCACTGCCTTGTTTTCTATTTTAAAAAGTATCGGTTTATGAATTGATTTATAAACATGGCATAGCATGGTTTGAAGGAGAAAATGTAACATTTTGGTAAATAGCATTCATGTGCATTCTCCATATGACTTGTTAAGCACCATATAGTGTGTTTAAGTACTCTCTACTAGGCTTTAGCTCATCCTACGTGGAAACCAACTTTCAAGTGCTGACGTGTAACGCCTTGGGAAAACACCTCCCAAATCCTGTTCCCCTATCTCATCCCACATAGATACAACAGTAGAAAAAGAAATAATAATACAATTCCATAACACTTCTTCCCCATTAAACTATTCCCAAGAATTTCAATACAGTCAGCTTACATCCATGGTTAAAATGAAACAATTCAAAAGCTAAGAAGTTATGCAAAATAGAGAAATCAAAAGAGGACAACACTCTATCGAAAGTGTCCATGATTTAAAAATAACATCATTCACATTTATACAAAATAACCCTAAGGCTTCAACACAAAACATCAAACAAGTGATCATTCATGCTTCGTCCAAATTGCTTTCCATAGTAAATTATTTAGGTGGCTCGTCAACTTCATTTCCTGAAAATGGTTAGCTTTTGGGGGTGAGCGAATTCTCAGTAAAAAGTATATTTAACAAATTATATAATTAATTGAAATACACATGATCATGCTATGCAAGTATAGAAATTATGTTAAAGTAAATCTTCTTTATAAGTTTAGATAATTATTTTTCTAATAAATATACTATGACATCCCAAGAGAGAGTCACTTGACCAAAACACTCATACATACATATATATAGATTTGTATACTGAAAATAGTACCACATTTTTTTACTCCAGAAATGGCCGGACAATGGGCATCCAAAAACCTTTTTCCTTTCCACATTTGCCGACTGCTGAAACGACGAGGACGTGGACACCCAAAACCATAATTTTCTACATTTGCCAATTGTTATATGACAGGACATGGACATCCAAAACCATGTTTTTTCATATTTGCTGACTGTTATATGGCAGGACATAGACAACCAAAATCATCCATTTTTCAACTTTTGCCGACTATTATATGGCAGGACCAGTGGACACCCAAAAACATTTTTACACATGCGTTTGGCGATAAGCACAGACAAGACAATTGGGCACCTTGACTTCTCGCGCGGGTACCAATTACTTTACACAATTCAACCAAACCTGATTCACTACCCGGACTCATAAACTATTTACCTCATTTTAACTCCTTTAATATGCCAACCTTTTAAAATCACAAGACAAAATTTTAGAAGTTTATGATGCATGAATTTTTCAAATCTCAATATAGCGATTTTGGTTTTAACCCGACCCTTTGTTATCTTGGACTTGGGTTTCGTGGTTTCGTATTGTTGTTTATGTCTTATTCCCCTCATACTTCCTTGAGTTTGGCTATTGGATTGTAATGGTTGCATTTGGAACAGGTTGGTTGCTTAGTTTTCAAACTTTTGTTACCCATAATTTTACTCTTTCGATCGAGCTGCACTTCTTGTGCTCGAGCAGGCTTTGTGAACTCTCAGTACTTTTGTAAGTCTGCAAAACTACTGGGAGGGTGTATTCTACGCTCGAGCAGTGCTTTCTGTGCTCGAGCGGCCTTTATTGCGCTCGAGCGTTGGTTTGTTGTCTACAAAACTACTGAGAGTGTGCATTCTGCCCTTGAGCGTCACTTCTTGCGCTCGAGCAGACTGTACGTATATCAGTTTGCAGCAACACCCTTCTGCATCACTTCTTCATATCTTTTCCCCTCAAAACCCTAGATCTAGAGCCTCTCTCTCTAAAACTCACACTCTCTCTACATTTTCACCTAGATCCGCTGGTTTCTCGACCCTAGTGTCCTTGGGAAAAAGGTAGAGCATCTTAAGAGCTCCATTTTGGTTCGAACAAAACTTGGTTTTGGCGTCTTTGAAGTTTCATCATTGCTTTGCTCGTCTTCTAAACTTGAGATAGGGACTTTCTAAACTCTTCTATGAGTTTTAACTTAGTTATTCATTGTTATGTAAAGAAGATTGGATTTTGGGATGATTTTGAACAAACCTAGGGTTTTGGTTTAAAATCAAAAGAGGGGTTTTTAAATGTATGTATTAAACATGGTTATGGGAGTAGATGTGAAGTTGTGTTGTGATAAACTTGTTGATTTTGATACCCAGGATGGATTTTGGAAGAAAATGGAGTTTTGCCCTAAAATGTTTCAAATAGTTATTTTGTATAAATAAATGAAATTGGTATTGGGGATATGAAATTGGATGGATGTTTATATAAATGGTGGAATTGGATATATGTTACCTCTCAACTATCTAAATTTGGATAATTTATTTGTCTTGGAGATTGTATATCGCTATAGAAATATCTGTTATGAGCTATCGGTGAAGGATAGCTATGATTGTTGTAGAAATTGCATGAGGATTAGGTGAATTGAAACTAATCTCTTATTCGTTGTCATTGAATATGACTATGGCTTTAATACATTGTAAATGTATGATGTTTTGTAGAAGAAAGGGGATGTACTCCATGTTTGGGAGAAGAAAGGGGATGAACTCCATTGAATTAAGTTGGCTTGTATGTCTAGGGTAAAAGTCTCGAAAATCGCGCGTATACATGGGTACTGATTCCCACGGATAAAATATCCGTAAAATGACAATGCAAGTGTTTGTATAATGGCTGTGTTGGTTAAGGACCCACTGAGTTGCATCCTCAGCTTGGTTGTCTGAATGAAATGGAAATGATTCATGAATTGAGATAAAACGAATTGAAATATAAAGTTTGGCATAATGTGGTTTTGTAAAAAAGTTATAAATGATTTTATCGTGGGCATTGAATATGCATATCATACTTATATCTTTGTTAAGATTTATACATTATGTTAGATTGGGCTTTGGCTCACCCTATTTAGGAAAAACTTTTTCAGGTATTGATGATATGCCTCTGCCAATGCAATAGCTTTGGGGGAATCGGGGCTGAAGGCTTCTCTTTTGTGTATTATGTTATTGTTTTGATTCAAGCCAACGGCTTTACATGTATTGGATTTATATCCGCTTTTGTTGTAACCAAGCGTGGTCTTGGAAAGATGTAAGCCTATAGGGCATTTATTTCGTTAAACCCTTCTGTACTATTAATTCTCATGAAATGAAAGAACATTGTGCTCTGATTCATATTGTCATTTACATATGGTCTTGGATGGGTTTATGGCATTTATTTTGGGGCATTACACTCAATTTCCCTATAATAATGTCAATGCACAACAATTCAATAGTTCACATGTCAACAATAAGAAGATTTTTCAATTCATAACCATCATCATTTCCAGTTTTGGTGTAAAAGTCACAAAGTCTAACTTTTCAACATCAAAGTCAAGTAAATACACTAATTTTTTTAGGTTCTAGAGGCCAATTGGGCAAACCCCCCCCCCCCTTTTTTTTAACTCTTCCAGCCATTCATACACATTAGTATCACAAGAAGAATTGTATATGATGCATGAATTTAAAGTTTTCAATTTTCCCTAGGATGATTTCGATTCACAACAATCCAATAATTCATATTTCAACCTTAAAGTCGAATAAACACACCCAATTTCATGTTTTAAAAATTAATTGAGCAAAACCCCTATTTATTGAACAAGTTTCAAAACTAGAGCTGGTAGAAAAGTAAGGGTTTTCTCTCTTTCATGAATTAGAGACTAATTTTCATCATCATCAACAATAATCCTCAATAATAGACATAATTTCATTCATAATCATGAATTATTGCCCACATCATTCCAAATAATTTATTAGCAAACACAATCCATACATATGTATATATATATATCTACAAAGGTAAATATCTAATGAAATTACCACATGTGGTTCTCAAATTAAAGATATACTAAGTTAAAGATAACCTTACCTCAAGAATGGAAGCTTGAGATGGAAACCCGCTTGAAATTTCAACGAAAATGTGAAACAATCGGTAGATGTATTGAACTAGACTTGTTCTTCAATTTTCTTGAAGGATTTAGGGTGGATTTAAGGAAAAATTTGAAGAAATCAAGTGTTTGGAGCTCTAGGGTTTCGGGTATATAGGAGAGGGAGAGAAGAGAGGAAGAAAGAATAAAGATTTTGAGCCAAAAAGTGATTTTAAAGTGCCAGGATTCGCGCAGGTCGCTCGAATAGTCTTTTCATCGCTTGAGCGGTGACCGAGGCTTCTCAGTAATTTTGTCTGCAAAACGAGATACTGGGAGCTCTTCAAATTCGCTCGAGTGACCATTAGTTCACTCGAATGGTTCACTCCTACCTGCAAAACTACTAGATGTTCTTTATCTTAACTCGAGTGGTATTTTCACCGCTCGAGCGGTCACCTGGGGCAAAATGTCACATGACGGTATGCCTCTGCTAAGGACTTAGCTTGGGAGGATCTTAGAGCTGAAGGCTTATTTATTTTTGTGTTATAAATATCTTTTGTACAAACCTCAGTCTTTTTATTTGTATTGGGCTTGATCCACTTTTGTTATAGCCAAGTATCGTCTTGGAAACATGTAGCCCTTAGGGCAAGAACTTCTCTTTTCTTTATTTGTTCTATGTATATCTATCATATGCTATAGATTCATGACTTAGGGTCAATGAATGTATTAATGCATGTGGTGTCATTTTTATACTACATTAAAGGAATTAATGAAAGAGAGAATGTTTTGGTATTATTGTCTTTAATAAATGATTGAATCTTATGAATATCCAATCTGTTGAGTATTACCAGGGTATCTGTTGAGGATTATGAGTGTATCTATTGTTATAATTTGGGGGTGTCATAGTGTCTAACACCTTCCTATCTTGTACCTAAGCTCCCGAGCCAAGTTCTTTGGTTATGAATGACTAGTTCCTGTAGATTGGATTTATATTATGATTCGTGAATCTTAAAATCAAGTAACGACTGTAATTTATGAAACCTTTGATTTGTGGTCATTTAACTTACATAGGAATTAGAACAAAAATCTATACAAGTCATCATTGATATTGTTGTATAAATAGGAACTAAATAAAATAAGAGAAAAAAAAACATATTCAGATTTAATACATAAATTACAAAAGCAGAAAAATAAAATTACAGAAACTGAAAATTGTAGCCTTATGAACAAAAATGTAAAACTAGAAAACAATTTTGAAATATAAAAGAAAAGATCAAACAAAAACAGAAAATCAAACCGAGGCCTATGTATCACTCAGTGTTCTTAAAACATATTTGCCGCCTCACCAATGGGTGCTAGAGGAATGTCGGCATTTGTCTCCGAGAATACAACGACGGTTGATAACTACTGCAAGGGCACCTTCTGAATAGTTCCGGCGAACAGAAATACATACAACACTCTCTCAGACTAGAAATAAATTTAGAGATAGAGAAACAAGATGACTTATGGAATTTTTGGGGTGTTGAAGCAAGAAATGAGGACCTCTATTTGTACACATTGGAAGGAGCCTTAACTTTCAAGGCTAGGTATCAATACAAAATTGAATTCTACATAACTAGTGGATGAAATCACCATAACTTATGAAGATTATAGCACATGTGTTGAATCAACAACAATCACATAACAACCTGGCTAGGTTAGAAGAAAGAGTAAGATTAGCGAGCCACCAACCCAGCCCAATCTTAATCCAGTTTAGCTGTGATGCCCCCAAATTGTTAACATATGATAACGCAGATGAGTTCATCAATAATCCTTAATCCTCATTAATCATGAATCCTTTACAATTAAAGAATCATATAATTTCCAATCAAGCTTCTCATATATGTATATTCATGACATTTATTCAAGAGATGTAAGGGTTACACACGCCATTATGTTTTCATAATTTCTAAGACAATATTTGGTAGCATGTAATGTGGATTCAATAGAAATTAAAACACAAAATAATACCCCCATGGGCTACACATTCCAAGGCTTAAGCCTAGTTACAGGTAAATGGCTTTTTAACCCATACAAATATAGCCCTTGGCTTATCAGCATAACAACAACAAGAGATAAGGGCCTCGTGCTCCTAAAACAATTCTCCATGCCTCTACTTTGGCAGGATCACAATAGCTTTTCCTACAACAAATCCACTAGGGGTGAGCTCAAAGCCCAGTAGAGAATTCTTAACAAAGTATATATATTTTATACAGTCTCATGAGATGGATGCACATGCCATGCCATGCCATGCTCAAAATAGTTTTTTTTTTTTGAAAATCCCATGCACAATGCTCGTTCAAAAATATAATCAACCAAATGATTTCTATATATCAACATGGGATGGTAAATACGACTCAGGAAAATCCTCGGGGCTAGTGTCTGCAAGTAGGCGTATCAAGCACTACCAAATCCTACCTTACCGGCTTCTAACCGGAGGCCTTAGGCACCCGCACACGCGTGTTTCTAGTCTTACACCAAGGACACTCAGGCCAACTTAATTCTCAAACTACACCCCTCAACTGAATTTTCCACCGTATTTACCCCAAAACGATTCAATAACAATATTTGTTCCACAAGACCATTTTCGTTTAAAAAGTGATCTCAACAATGCTAGTTCAAAAGAAAATAATGAACATGAAATGAAATGCCAATGTAATATATATCTATATTAATGCGTTGGACTTTCTTAAATTTTCTTAATACTTTTTCATTTCATCCACACAATATTCCATTTTCATCAAGTTCCACATATCTACTCAATATACATGTATACAATATATAGTCCAAGAGAGAGATAAAAACACATCATCAAATACATTTCTTTTCTCTTTAAATCAAATAAATCTCGACATGAAAATCATCAATTTCAATCTTCATCTTTCCAAGATAAGTATAAAAACTTACCATTCACTATTTTCTCAATATCAATTTCTCTCTTACAAGGGGTTTCAACAATAGGGGTAAATATAACAACTTTCTCATCATTTCTCAAAAATGGATCTCAACAATTTATGATTTCATAAAATCTCAACTTTTTTCCAAATTTTCAAAATCTAGGTTTTTACAAAAGAAAAATGGAATTTCTCTTTTTGAAAGATTTTGTGCAATTAAAAATCCCAACTATCACAAAACTCATATTTTTCATCGATATTACTTTTTCCTCAACTTCCTCAAGCCTAGTGTTTTCACAAAATTAGGGTTTCCTCATTTAAAAGAAATTTTTTTTTGCTTATGAAACTCTCAAAACATTCTCATAGTTTATAAATTAAAAGATTTGAAGAAAGATATGAGAAAACCTCTCTTTGAGCAAAATACAATCTCATAAAATTTAACCCTAATTCAACACACTCCAAACAATATCAAAATAGCCATAGACTTGCAAAAATATATATATAACTCAAAGAAAATTCCTACTTCAAAAGTTAGAAGAGGAAATAAGAAAAAAAAATCTTAAGTTTTGACGTTGATGGATTTTGATCTCTACCGGTCAAAATGTAGCTCTTACCGTACTCTACAATTTGACCTTAAGAACTAAGGCCTCGTTTGAGAACAAATTTTTTTAGTAACTTTTTGACTTTTTGGCTAAAATGAGATGTAAAAAAAATTAGTAAGTTTGGGATATTTTTTGACTTTTTACGCAAAGATGTGCAAAAAGTAAAGAGAAAAGATAATCTTTAATTTTTTAGTATGAATTATTAATTTTTTAATTTTTTTAATAATTTTTTAATTAAAAAAATTACTTGTCAAACGAGGTCTAAGTTGAGATTTAGCTCCCATGACAGAAGATCAAAGGATTTTTGGATAAATGTAAAATAATAATAATAAAAAAGGCAGAGAGAGCCGAGGGAGAGAGAGGAGAATTGTTCGGTTCAGACGATGAAATGAGAAGTGAAAGAGAAAAGCAAGTGAAAAGGAAAAGGGGGGTGGAGCACCCCACGTGGGCTTTGCTCTCCCACATATATATATATATATATATTATATCAATGCACCTATCTGTCTGTATATATACCTACACTTACACGTATAATTAAAATTATATTAGACCCGCAACATAAGATTTTAATTAAAAAATATTATTATTTTTTTCGCCACAAAATATATTTTATTTGATAGTACATATTATAAATATTCATAATTCTCTTATGATAATAAAATAAATAATAATAACAACAATAATAAATTATTACAAACAAATTGTAATTTAATCAATTGAGTCCAAAATGACTCCTGTGCGGGGGTGATTTCCGCACTATGAAGAAGGGTTGAACTTCGTGGATGAACAGCGTAGTCTGAGAATTGAAGATCTGCACAGAGTAACAAACGGTGAGGCTACCCGACCGGGATTTGGTCGGAAACCCCTCCGATGGTAAAGTCAGGGACTTAGGAAGAAGAAGAAGAGAGAATACTAAGAGTGTGTATGTGTTGAGTGTGTGGATTTTCGGATCCCTTGAGAGTGAATAATGTTCACCTTTTATAGGAGAAGGTTGTTTGTCGTTCAAGTCCTTCTCTCTCCGCCATCTGTCCAATGTGTCTTATTCGTGGTCGTCTCCTATTGGAGGAGGACGACCACTCCGCCTGACAGTGCAGGTCTGTTTTGTTTGTCTCATTAGCGGGCGTCCCTCATTGGAGGAGGACAACCACTCCGCCTGCCATTCAGATGTAGGTCTGTCATATATGCACCTTGTCCCTCTGCACCTCCACGTCTCCACGTTCTGTTCATACAGAGGGAGAGGAGCAGAGTTGTTTGTCTCTTGTGAGCCAAAAAAAGATCTTCAGTGAATTGGCCTTCTCTAAGTTGGTCTGCTCTAGAACGGTTGTCCAACCAGGAGGTCCATGTTGCTCAACCCACTTCGAAGTGGTTCTGTCCATCCAGAAGGTCCACCATGTTGCTCGGCCCACTTTGGAGTGATGCTCGTACATTGGGCCGAACTCCTATGATTGTCTTGCTTCGGAGCAAGTGTTGGCCATAGGGCTGAGGTCCGACCTAGCTCCACCTTGGAGTGAGTATTGCATTGGGCCTAGCACCAAGACTTGACTAATGAGGTCCGACCTAGCTGCACCTTGGAGTAAGTATTGCATTGGGCCTAGCACCAAGACTTGGCTAATGAGGTCCGACCTAGCTCTACCTTGGAGTGAGTATTGCATTGGGCCTAGCACCAAGACTTGACTGATGAGGTCCGACCTAGCTCCACCTTGGAGTGAGTATTGCATTGGGCCTAGTACCAAGACTTGATTAATGAGGTCCAACCTAGCTCCACGTTGGAGTGAGTATTGCATTGGGCCTAGCACCAAGACTTGATTAATTTTTACCCACTTCAACTCCAATTCAATAATTTAAAATAAATCTCTAACTGAGATTAAAGAATAAAATAATTTGAAATGGATTCATGATAGTCCACATCATTAACAAATTAAAGATAAACCAAAACAATATAGTTTGGGCTAATTAAATGAAATATCAAAAATTTAAATTTATATTCACATTTAATATTCAAGACACAAAAGAATTTGCAGTGGGCTTCACAAAATTAAAATCAAAAAATAATATAATTTATATTCAGTAATTTAAATAAAATAGTCCACAATACCACAACTATAATAATAATAAAAACAAAATTTAATTTAATTCAACTCGTTGCAATCTTCTCTCTTTAAGGAATTTCACCCTCGAATAGATATTCTTCTTGTTTTGTCCGTTGAAACTTGAAACAATCTTCCAACAGATATATTCTTCTTGTTTTGTCCATTGAAACAACCGCCACATAACCCTAAACAAAGGCCCAACACTACCACTGAAACAGTCCAAATTAATTAAGCATTGCCAGGTCATGACAATGGACGCTTCAGGAAGGATGATTTTCCACAGGCCAGACTAAAATATGAGCAATACTAAGTATCGAAAATTTTTTCATGAAAATTATCATGAAAGATTTATGATCCTTAGATTACACTTAAAACAAAGCACCACACACTAATCATGGTAATCTAAGGGTTATAATTCTTTCATGATCATTTTCATGAAAGTTTTTTCATAATCCCTAACTTTCTCAAATATAAGCAAGCAAATCCAGAAGAATAAGATTGATTGAACAAGATATAAAAAAATTGATACTAATAATATGACTGATATAGATAACATCTCCCAATAATTGGGAAGTGGAAACATACAAAATTTACAGGAGTACAAGTTAAGCATTGGTCCCAAGTGCAAGCACATCAAAATCAGAAGCTTCAAATGATGACAAACTTGATTATGGGAAGTTCCCTATCCCCAATCCCATTAAGCTCTCTTCAACATGAGCATTAGCATGAGAGGTGGTGATTAATAAATCATCATAAAAGAAAGAGTCAGAGTCGGAGGCGAAGCTTGTGGTTGTGGGTGAGTCGTTGCTTTGATAAGTCGGAGCCAAAAGCTGATCATTGGGTGACTTCATTAATCTTCCTTCTTCTGATCTTCTTCCTCTATGAAGAATGTTTTGATGATGTGAATTAGTTTCCTCCACAAACCGTGACACATCGGAGTCCCGACCCGTGAGTTCTTGAACAAGAGCTCTGAACTTGGAGGCACTTGTCTTCACCTTTAGAGGGCTAGATATGTGCACAACCTTCACACTAATCTCTGAACTTTTCCTTTTACTACTCTTTCTCATCCCCTCCTTCTCTTTCAGACGATGATCATGATCATTTTGATCATGAACTGCACTGGAAGTTCTGTATAGGTCCATAATAAAATAGATAGATATTTGGTTTGTGTAGGATTATTATTAGTATATATATGGATAGGCGGACTTGGCTGGGATGGGAAGGGTTTCAATAATTGAGACTTTTTCTTTTAAAATAATACGAGGTAAGGTTGCTTCTTGGAAAGAGAAAATATTATATGGAAGACAAGAAAACATAGGTAGCGTATATATGGAAGTTTGGAAAAATACTTCAGTGGAGGTAGGGTACTATGTGACATGTTAGATAACTTTTGTTTAGAAAGTAGGTTGACTTTTTGGCTTTTTAACTTTTTTGACTATTTTAGCCTGTACTAAAAAACTTAGTTTGGAAAGGGTTTTTTGATACTTTTTTTTGTAAGAGAAAAGTGTAATGATTATGGATTAGATGTGATGTTTTGTTTGTTATGACTAAAATAATCTATTTTATCTTTTGTGGCTAAAATAGCCAAAAAAACTCTTGCCAAACAGAGTTATAGTACCTTCAACCAATCACAAATATTATGATTTCTCATGTTGTCTTCTCAATACCCAACATATAAATGTAATTCTCACACTCTCAACTAATAAGAAAGAAAAAAAAATACTACATGACACCGCCTCTATCTGCATCCAAAAATTTCTCATAGGAAAAGAGGAGGTAGTAGGAAATATAGACCACTAGAAGATTCTGTGGAAGTAATTACTTAGATTAGATGACCCGTAATCTCATCTCTCATGCTGTGTTTTCATGTGATTGAGGTTTAGTGGTGACTTTTGTTGTTTTTTATTTGATATATCCCATGTGCGCAGCCTCCCATGACTTGAAAAACGAAAAGCCATAGATAGGCCCACCTGTGGCTTGAAATTATTGGCTAATGAGATTGGACCACGTTAAAACTCCTCCCTGTTTGACCTACACCTAAAAAAGTTATATATATATATATATTTTTTATCTTAATTATTTTTGCTTTTAGTATTTTTTTATACTATCAATTATAAAAAGTAAAAAACAAAATCCAAAAAATTCAAAAAAAAAAAAATGCCAAAAAAAAGTTTAAAAAATGTTTGGTTTTCAATTTCTAAAAATAGTTTTCTTAGTTTTTAATTCGTATTTTTATATTTTTAATTATTTTTTAAGTATTTTAATCATTTTTTAAATTTTTTTTTAGATTCACTTAATCTTAATATACTTAAAAAGTAAAAATTTTGTATAAAAATATTTAAAAAATTCATAGAATATAACAAAATACGAAAATGTATTAAAATTTTATATTTTTTTATTATATTTTTTGTATTTGGTGATTTTTTTTTAAAAAAATTTCACAAATATTATACTTTTTAAGCGTATTTAGATTATGTGTATTTAAATAATAAAAAATTTGCATAAAATATTAACAAAATTTACTAAAAACAAAAAATACGAGAAATAAAAAATTTAATTTTTTGAAGTTGACTAATTTTTTAGAATCAAACATGGTGAATTGTTTTTTACCTTTTTTTTTGTGCGTCTTTTATTGATTTTGTTTTTCAAATTTTCAAAATTTTCTTTTATTTTTTGAGTCAATCTAATCGAGTATAACTCAAAAGCCTAAAATATTTTGAAAATTTTTAAAAAATTGCTGAAAATATAAAAAAAACCAAAAAAAAAAACAAACAAACAAACAAACTGTTGGAAATTGGGCGGGGTATTGGACCCAAATTTGGGCGCCCATGTGCATGACTCATGGCCTATTCAAATTACCCATGTAATTTGAATTTGATTTCCTAATTATCCTATTTGTTAGGATAACTCACTATCTATCTATATCTATCCTATCCTTAGAAGATATGGATAGATGTTCAGTCTATATATCAGATACAATATATGAGATGTGGGAAAAAAAATCCAATAACGTATTGTTTTTTCAATACTCTCTCTCAAACTCTCTCCCATCATATAACGATAAAGCCTTTACACTTCCATTGGGTGTTTTTTAGTTCGTAGATGTGAAACACGTGATTTACTCACAAGATTCTTTGTTTCGGATTCTAACACATAAGGTATGCCTGAATCCTTTTTATCCACTGTGTTATACAAATCTTACATTGATATCAAAGCCATATTGGATATTTTCGTGCTCATTTTTGTGCATTAAAATTTGTATATAATTATATATATACACGATATATGCATGAAAAATTAATATTTTCTAAATTTTCTCCGATCAACCTAAAATTTACATATATTATAATACATTTCATGTAAAACATATCTACAATTATTGGCTAATGGGGTTGGATCACGTTAAAACTCCTCCCTGTTTGACCTACACCTAAAAAAGTTATATATATATATATATTTTTTTTCTTAATTATTTTTGTTTTTAGTATTTTTTTATATCAATTATAAAAAGTAAAAAACAAAATCCAAAAAATTCAAAAAACAAAACAAAAACAAAAAACAAAAAAACCAAAAATAAGTTTAAAAAATGTTTGGTTTTCAATTTTCAAAAATAGTTTTCTAGGTTTTCAATTTGTATTTTTATATTTTTAATTATTTTTTTAAGTATTTTAATCATTTTTTTAAAAAAAAATTTAGATTCACTTAATCTTAATATACTTAAAAAGTAAAAATTTCGAACAAAAATATTTAAAAAATTTATTGAATAACACAAAATACGAAAATGTATTGAATTTTTACATTTTTATTATATTTTTTTGTATTTGGTGAATTTTTTTAAATTTTTTTTTCCATAAATATTATACTTTTTAAGTGTATTTAGATTATGTGTATTTAAAAAATAAAAAATTTGTGTAAAATATTAATTAAATTCACTAAAAATAAAAAAATACGAAAAATAAAAAATTCAATTTTTTGAAGTTGATTCAATTTTTTAGAATCAAACATAGTGAATTGTTTTTTTACTTTATTTTTTTATTTTTTTGCCTTTTATTGATTTTTTTTTTCAAATTTTAAAATTTTTCTTTTATTTTTTGAGTCTATCTAGCTTGTAACGCCCCGAAATAAATGTCATAAATCCATTCATGACCATATATAAATAACAATATGAATCAAAGTATATTGTTCTTTCATTTCATGAGAATTAATAGTACAAAAGAGTTTAACTAAATAAATACTCTATAAGTTTACATCTTTCTAAGACCATGATTGATTAAAACAAAAACGGATATAAATTCAATATATGTAAAGCCCTTGGATTGAATCAAAACAATAAGATAATACACAAAAGAGTAACCTTTACTCCAAATTTCTTTAAGCTACTATCTTGGTGGAAGTATATCACCGGCACCTGAAAATGGTTTTTCCCAAATAAGGTGAGCCAAAACTCAGTAGAAACAATCTAACACAATGTATGAGACTTAACAAAGATATAAGTGTGATATGCATATCCAATGCCCACGAAAAATCATTTATAACTTTTTCATAAAACCATGCCATGTCGAGCTTCATATCTCAATTCATTTTATCTCAATTCATAAGCCATTCACCATTTCATTCAGATAACCAAACTGATGGTACAACTTAGTGGGTCTCTAATCAATATAGCCATTATACAAATACTTTTATCTTGCCATTTTATGGATATTTCGTCCATGGGAATCGACACCAATGTATACACGCGGTTTTCAAGACTTTCATCCTAGACACACAGGCCAACTTAATTCATTGGAGTTCATCTCCTTTCTTCTCCTAAACATGGAGTACATCCTCTTTCTTCTCTCAAATATCATACATTTACAATGTATTAAAGACATAGTCATATTCAATGACAACGAATAAGAGATTAGTTTCAATTCATCTAATCTTCATGCAATTTTTACAACAATCGTAGCTATCCTCCACCGATAGCCCAAAACAGATATTTTTAAACAGATATACAATCTCCAAGACAGATAAATTATCCAAATTTCCTTAGGCGAGAGGTAATACGTATCCAACTCCACCATTTATATAAACATTCATCCAATTTCATATTCTCAATACCAATTTCATTTATTTATACAAAATAACTATTTGAGACATTTCAGGGTTAAACTCCATTTTCTTCCAAAATCCACCCCGGTTGTCAAAATCAACAAATTTCTCACAACACAACCTTACACCCACTCTCATAACCATTTTTAATACATCCATTTGAAAACCCCTATTTTGATTTTAAACAAAAACCCTAGATTTGTTCAAAATTATCCCGAATTCCAATATTCTTTACACATCAATAAATAATAAAGTTAAAACTCATAGAAGAGTATAGAAAGTCTCTACCTTAAGTTTAGAAGATGAGTAAAGCAAGGAAGAAACTTCAAAGATGCCGAAACCAAGTTTTGTTCAGACCAAAGTGAAGCTCTTGAGACGTTCTACCTCTTTCCCAAAGACATAAGGGTAGAGAAACCAATGAATCTAGATGAAAATATAGAGAGTGTGAGTTTTACAGAGAGAGGCTCTAGATCTAGGGTTTTGAGAGAAAAAGATGTGAAAAAGTGATGTAGAAAGGTGCTGCTGCGAACTGATACACGCATAGTCCGCTCGAGTGCAAAAAATGACGATCGAGCGTCAGACACAATAAGTTGTCCTGCTTGACCGCAAGAAGTGATGCTCGAGCGCAAAATGTACACTTCCAGTAGTTTTGCAGACAATAGACCAATACTCGAGCGCATAAAGCATTGCTCGAGCGTAGAATACACTCTCTCAGTAGTTTTGTAGACCTGCAAAAGTACTGAGAGTTCACAAATCTCGCTCGAACGCAAGAAGTGCCGCTCAAGCGGAGAAGTAAAATTCTAGGCAACCAAAGTTTGAAAACCAAGCAACTAACCTGTTCCAAACGCAACCATTTACAATCCAATAGGCAAACTCAAGGAAGTATGAGGGAAAAAAGACATGAACAGTACTACGAAACCATGAAACCCAAGTCCAAGATACAAAAGGATCAGGTTAAAACCGAAATTAATATAGTATAACTCAAAAGCCTAAAATATTTTGAAAAATTAAAAACCAAATTACAAAAAAATAAATAAATAAATAAATAAAATAAAATAAAATAAAAAACTAAACAAACAAACAACAAATAAAATCCAACTGATTGGCTACTCTTGCAAAAGGTTAGGGTCAATTCCTATTCGGGATGTTAGGGTCAATTTTTGTCAAATTGAGCTTCTCTCTAATTCACAGAGGGTGTTGTCTAGATCCATGGAGCTTATTATAGGTTCCATTTCGATAATTTAAACACTTTATTTTGTATGATCTTTCGTGTATATGATTCATAATAAAAAAAATTAAGTTGATCCGATAATCGTAACCTATTTGATTTATTGCGTTTGTTAAAAAAAATAAAAATAAAATTAAGGATTGAGCCATGTAACAAAATAAATCATGAGTTTTTAATTTTTGTCAATTTAAACCTTATATTTTAGATTTGTTTTCAATCTAAAACATTTGCCTATTTTTACTACGTAAAATCGATAAAAAAGAGAGAGGGTATTTTAGTCATTAAATTCAATAAAATAGTATTTTTGACATTCTATATATACTGTGGCAGGTAAAAATTGAACCACCTTTGTTGTAGCGGCACTTTGGTGTGAACATGATGGAACTTGGCCTGAAACACTCAAAAAAATATAAAGAACCAGGTTGGTGGGTAGCCAAGGGACTCTCCGATGCTTAAGTTAGTAAACTTGGAAGTTATGGAGTAAGAAAATATAAGAATAGGAGCAACCCAAAGTGGTGTTAATTATTTGTCTATATTTTTTCTCACTTGGTATGGCTATATATGGCCTCCAAAGTGGCTGTTGGAGTTAATTCCACTTCCCCTGCCACTCCTTACGTTTGGCCTACTTTTTGTGGGATCATGTTCCATTATCGTGGATTTCTATGAGTGGTTGGCTCTTAAAGTAAGGACCATGCTTTGACCAAGTCTGCCCTTGATGGCCATGCCTTCTGGACTTGGCCTTTTGGCCTGGACCCCTAGACCTCTAGACCTGGTCTTTTGGTCCTGTACCTCTGGTTCTCGACCTGCATGTGTGGACCTAGACATCTAGTCCCGGTCTCTTGGTCTCCTCTGGTTCTTTGATCCTAAACTTGCATGTTTGGACCTGGACCTGGTCCCTTGGACTCTTCTGGCCTAGACCTCTTGTAAAACCCAAGTTGTATGTAGGATTATTTTATTGGATAGATTAGTAATTAAATTAATTTATATGGGTCATTTATTAATATCAAAGAATTAGTTATGAGATGGCATTATATTTCCTATTACTTAGATGGGTAATTTTGTAACTTTGAGAAATTAGGTTAATAAGCCCACCTATATATTGTGGCTTTAAGTCTTGGGAAACAAATAAAACAGAGACTAGGAATTGCTCCATAGGCGGCTAGGGTTTGAGAAGGTAAAAGAAAAAAAGAAAAGAAAAGGAGAAGAGAGGTTCAAGTGAGGCTACAATAGGGATTGGAGGCAGCACGTTAGTGATTTTGGGACACCCATTGATTAAGGTAAAATCTGTCTTTACTGTTAATTATTAAGTTTATGTTGAGGAATTTAACAATCAATGCATTAAGGGGATTTGGAAGATCTATAGGTACCTACTTAGGTTTTGAGAATTGGGTGCAATGTGTAAGTGTAACTTTGGATGGGTAATAGAAACAATGGAGTTTGTATCATGAGTAAGGGTGTGTTTGGCTATAAAGTTGGGTTGAATGGTTTGATCTCTTGGATATTAAAGCAATACATTAATCTAATATAGTGGGGCTTTTGTGGGTGTATGTAACATGTAAAAAATATTAATTAATTTGAGGTTTTATTTATTAGGTTTGTGTGATTGAAGTGGTGGAGCTGGGTGTTTGGAGTTGGTGTTGGAATATTATTTCTAAGCTTTTGAGGTAAGTAACCCTCTATCACTGTTGGTTTATTTTTATTTCTATCGAACCGTTTAAAATCATAAATATTTATTCATAACTTTCCTGTTCTCTCAAAATAAAATATGGGTCAAGTATAAAACAACATCGAATATTATTATGAAAGTTATTTGAATATTTTGTGAAATTATTCTGAAAATTGTACCCAGTGTTTATTCCGAAAATATCGAATATTTTATTTAAAAGTTGTGTATTGTTTGAATTTTGAACATCACTCTAGTCTGACTATGATTTGGACCCTAGCCAATGGGGGTTATTTATTGGCACAGAAACTAGTTTCTTTTGGGGCTTTACCACCGGCCTAGGTGTGGTTCTGGGCCTTGTCACGGGCTAAGTGACCGTAGTCATTAAGACTTGGGTTTTGTGAATCGATCATTGAACCATCTGAATATCGATCTATAAATTTTGGATAACGAAATTTCATCGAGTTACCCCATTGACTTTTAATTAAAATGTATTGCTACACTGTTTATTTTCAGCTATGAAACCATCTTACAAATAATCGTGTCATTTATTGATTTGTATCAAAAATTATATTTATTGGTTATCTACTATTTATTTACTTCTTTTTGATATACTTGATCCAGCTGATAGTGATGGTTGGTTATTTACTAGGCTGTCTAGCTTACCCTTATTTTTTTTCAGATTCTGAAGAGTAGAGCTGCGCGGGATTTTTACATATGGGAGTGCCAAGAGTAGGGCTATGGATTAAGTACTTGGATTATTATTTTGTTAATGGATTTTAATAGTAGACTTGGTAGAAAATTATCATAATGTGCCAAGAGTAGAACTATGATTTAAGTACTTGGATTATTGTTTTGTTAATGGATTTTGTTAGTGGACTTGGTGGATAATTTCATACGATAAGAATAATCAATTTTTGTGGATTTTAGCATTATGACAATTTAAGGATTTATTTTGAGTATTTTACATTGTGGGTCATGTGATTGGATTCTTAGCCTTGCATGCTCACTTTTATGAGTGTGCGGCGTTGTCACGGAGCTTGGGGCGTGACAATTTTATGGTATCAGAGCCAGGTTGTAATTTTAAAAGTTGGTATAGAATAGTGGTGAGATTAGGTAGATGTAGGATTAGGAACGCTTATAATTTGGTAAAATGTTAATTTTATTTACGTGCTATAGGGACTTGAGAATAGAATAAGATGAGGTTTTATTATTGATGCATATAGGTTGCAATGGAACATGAGGAGACATTGGCAAATATGGCTAGGAATACACGCCAGAGTCAAACGAATCGACGAACTGATAATAACAATCGGTGAGGGAATGTGACTAATATTGGTAGTGGTTCTCAAGCAGTCGGAGGAAATCAGGGGCAAGAGTTGAAGGAACAATTATAAAAGTTACTAGATAAGGGCTTTATTAGGCCTAGTGTTTCTCCTTGGGGTGTGCCCGTTTTATTTGTGAAAAAGAAGGATAGTAGTTTTTGCCTTTACATTGATTATAGAGGGTTGAACAAGGTAACAATTCGAAATAAATATCATTTGCCTAAGATAAATGACTCATTTGATCAATTGCAAGGAGCACAAGTCTTTTCTAAGATTGACCTTCGTTCTAGATATCATCAGTTGAAGGTTAAAGCGAAAGATATACCTAAGACAGCCTTCCGAACTAGATATGGGCATTATGAATTTTTAGTGATGTCGTTTGAGTTGACCAATACGCCTGCAGCTTTTATGGATTTAATGAACAAAGTATTTAAACACTTCTTGGATCAGTTTGTGGTAGTTTTTATTGATGACATTCTTGTGTAATCAAAGAGTAAAGAGCAGCACGAAGAACATCTGAGAATAGTGTTGCAGTTATTAAGGGAGAAGAAATTATTTGCTAAATTAAAGAAGTGTGAATTTTGGCTGGAGAGTGTATCATTTTTGAGTCATGTGATATCTAAAGACGGGGTGTCTGTTGACCCCAAGAAAGTGAGGCGGTGGTAGAGTGGAATAGGCCTACTAGTGTCACTGAAATTCGTAGTTTCTTGGGTTTAACAGGATATTATAGAAGGTTTGTTGAGGGTTTTTCCCGAATTTCTATGTCTTTGACTCGTTTAACACAAAAAGGGGTTAAATTTGAATGGTCTGATGATTGTGAGAAGAGTTTCCAGGATCTAAAGAGTCGCTTAGTGTGTGCTCCAGTACTTATAGTTCCGTCCGGAGATAAAGGTTTTACCATCTATAGTGATGCATCAAAGATGGGCTTGGGTTGTGTCCTGATGCAGAACGATAAAGTAGTGGCATATGGGTCTAGGCAGTTCAAGCCATATGAGCAGATTATCCTACGCATGATTTGGAGTTGGCTACAGTGGTGTTTGCATTGAAAATCTAAAGGCACTAACTGTATGGAGTGAAATGTGAGATATTCACTGATCATAAAAGTCTGAAGTATATTTTCACTCAAAAAAAAAAATTGAATATGAGGCAAAGGCGATGGTTGAAGCTATTAAAAGACTATGATTTGACTATCAATTGTCATCCAGGAAAAGCCAATGCAGTGGCTGATGCCTTGAGTAGAAAGACCCCGAGTAATTTGGCTACCTTGATCACTGACCAAAAGAATATCTTGGAGGACTTGCAAAGGTTGAATATCGAGATTAGATGGCATAACCATGGAGTTTAGTTGGCAAACCTTAGAGTTCAACCCACATTGATTGATAGAATTAAAGATGCTCAGGGAAAAGATCCTCAATTGCAAAAACTTAAGGCTGAAATGGAAATAAGGCTATAGATGGAATTTTGTATGCATAAAGATGGAACCTTGAGATTTGGAGAGAGGTTGTGTGTGCCCAATGATTTAGAGCTTAAGAGAGAAATCTTGAGAAAAGCTCATAGTTCAGGGTATACTGTACATCTAGGGAGCACTAAAATGTATACAGACTTGAAGAGGAACTTTTGGTGGAATAATATGAAGAGGGAAATTGCTCAGTATGTTGCTCAATGTTTGGTATGTCAACAGGTGAAAGTTGAACATCAGAGACCTGCAGGTAAGTTACAACCTCTTCCTGTTCCCGAGTGGAAGTGGGAACATATTACCATGGATTTTGTGACTAGGTTGCCTAGGACCCAAGGTGGTAACAATGCTATTTGGGTTATTGTTGATCGATTGACCAAATCCACTCACTTTCTAGCTTTTATGGTAGGGTTCTCCTTAGAGTGGTTTGCAAAATTGTATATCAAGGAGATTGTGAAGTTGCATGGTATTCCGGTGACCATAGTGTCTAATAAAGATAGCAGATTTGTATCTATGTTTTAGAGGAGTTTGCATACAGCTTTGGATACTAGTTTAAATTTTAGCACGACCTTCCATCCTCAAAGTGATGGACAGTCAGAGAGAACTATTCAGACTCTTGAAGACATGTTGAGGGCCTGTATTAATGATCTTGAAGGTTCTTGGGATGAGCATTTGGCCTTAGTG
This sequence comes from Camellia granthamiana, assembly GCA_036172215.1. NCBI lineage: Eukaryota > Viridiplantae > Streptophyta > Magnoliopsida > Ericales > Theaceae > Camellia > Camellia granthamiana. The sequence continues at coordinate 70,862,695 of CM069908.1, forward strand.
AAATTCTCTTATAATAATAGTTATCATAGGAGCATTCAGATGGCACCATATGAGGCTTTATATGGATGAAAGTGTAGATCACCTATTGGTTGGGATGATGTGGGTGAAAGGAAGTTGTTAGGGCCTGAGATTGTGCAACAAACAGTGGACAAGATCAATTTTATTAGAGAACGACTTCGCACTGCACAGAGTAGACAGAAAAGTTATGCAGATAATAGGAGACGCGATTTGGTGTTGGGGGTTGGAGACCATGTGTTCCTTAAGATGTCTCCTATGAAAAGAGTAATGAGGTTTGATGTTCGTGGTAAATTGAGTCCTAGATTTATTGGACCATTTGAGGTTTCAGATCGAATTGGAGAGGTAGCTTACAGACTTGCCCTACCACCTTAACTAGTTGGAGTTCATAATGTCTTCCATGTTTCGATGTTGAAGAAGTATATACCGAATCCCAATCATGTGATTGATTATGCACCGTTGCAGTTTAAGGAGGATTTGACCTATGAAGAACACCCTGTAAGAATTGTTGATAAGAAGGAACAGGTTTTGAGGCGTCGAGTCATCCACTACGTTAAGGTTCAATGGAGCAATCACTCGGAGAGAGAAGCTACTTGGGAACTTGAGGATGAAATGAGACAAAAGTATCCACAACTTTTTGAGACTACAGGTATGTCAAATTTCGAGGACGAAATTTCTTTTAAGAGGGGAAGAATGTAAAACCCAAGTTGTATGTAGGATTATTTTATTGGATAGATTAGTAATTAAATTAATTTATATGGGTCATTTATTAATATCAAAGAATTAGTTATGAGATGGCATTATATTTCCTATTACTTAGATGGGTAATTTTGTAACTTTGAGAAATTAGGTTAATAAGCCCACCTATATATTGTGGCTTTAAGTCTTGGGAAACAAACAAAACAGAGACTAGGAATTGCTCCATAGGCGGCTAGGGTTTGAGAAGGTAAAAGAAAAAAAGAAAAGAAAAGGAGAAGAGAGGTTCAAGTGAGGCTACAATAGGGATTGGAGGCAGCACGTTAGTGATTTTGGGACACCCATTGATTAAGGTAAAATCTGTCTTTACTGTTAATTATTAAGTTTATGTTGAGGAATTTAACAATCAATGCATTAAGGGGATTTGGAAGATCTATAGGTACCTACTTAGGTTTTGAGAATTGGGTGCAATGTGTAAGTGTAACTTTGGATGGGTAATAGAAACAATGGAGTTTGTATCATGAGTAAGGGTGTGTTTGGCTATAAAGTTGGGTTGAATGGTTTGATCTCTTGGATATTAAAGCAATACATTAATCTAATATAGTGGGGCTTTTGTGGGTGTATGTAACATGTAAAAAATATTAATTAATTTGAGGTTTTATTTATTAGGTTTGTGTGATTGAAGTGGTGGAGCTGGGTGTTTGGAGTTGGTGTTGGAATATTATTTCTAAGCTTTTGAGGTAAGTAACCCTCTATCACTGTTGGTTTATTTTTATTCCTATCGAACCGTTTAAAATCATAAATATTTATTCATAACTTTCCTGTTCTCTCAAAATAAAATATGGGTCAAGTATAAAACAACATCGAATATTATTATGAAAGTTATTTGAATATTTTGTGAAATTATTCTGAAAATTGTACCCAGTGTTTATTCCGAAAATATCGAATATTTTATTTAAAAGTTGTGTATTGTTTGAATTTTGAACATCACTCTAGTCTGACTATGATTTGGACCCTAGCCAATGGGGGTTATTTATTGGCACAGAAACTAGTTTCTTTTGGGGCTTTACCACCGGCCTAGGTGTGGTTCTGGGCCTTGTCACGGGCTAAGTGACCGTAGTCATTAAGACTTGGGTTTTGTGAATCGATCATTGAACCATCTGAATATCGATCTATAAATTTTGGATAACGAAATTTCATCGAGTTACCCCATTGACTTTTAATTAAAATGTATTGCTACACTGTTTATTTTCAGCTATGAAACCATCTTACAAATAATCGTGTCATTTATTGATTTGTATCAAAAATTATATTTATTGGTTATCTACTATTTATTTACTTCTTTTTGATATACTTGATCCAGCTGATAGTGATGGTTGGTTATTTACTAGGCTGTCTAGCTTACCCTTATTTTTTTTCAGATTCTGAAGAGTAGAGCTGCGCGGGATTTTTACATATGGGAGTGCCAAGAGTAGGGCTATGGATCAAGTACTTGGATTATTATTTTGTTAATGGATTTTAATAGTAGACTTGGTAGAAAATTATCATAATGTGCCAAGAGTAGAACTATGATTTAAGTACTTGGATTATTGTTTTGTTAATGGATTTTGTTAGTGGACTTGGTGGATAATTTCATACGATAAGAATAATCAATTTTTGTGGATTTTAGCATTATGACAATTTAAGGATTTATTTTGAGTATTTTACATTGTGGGTCATGTGATTGGATTCTTAGCCTTGCATGCTCACTTTTATGAGTGTGCGGCGTTGTCACGGAGCTTGGGGCGTGACACCTCTAGACCTGGTCCTTTGGTCATGGATTTGCATGTCTAGACCTAGACCTCTAGTCCTGATTCTTTGGACACTTCTAGTCTTGGACATTTCTGGCCCTATACCGCTGGCTTTGGACCTGCATGTTTGGACTTGGACTTGTAGTCTTGGTCCCTTAGTCTCCTCTAGTCCTCTGATCCTAAACCTATATGTTTGGACTTGGACCTGGTCCCTAGACTCTTCTAGTCCTAGACCTCTAGACCTGGATTTGCATGTCTAGACCTGGACTTTAAAGTCCAGGTCTCTTGGACACTTCTCGTCTTAGACCTCTAGTTCTACTATTCTGATCACTAGAGTGTATCTTGCTCAGATTTTGTACGTTTTTTGCTTGAAATGAAACTCTTTATTTTTGCCATTGAGTTTAATTACTAAAATAATATTTTTCCATTGGTTTTACTTAACAAAAATAAGGAAATAAGTTAGATTGAAAATAAATAAAAAATTACGAATTAAAAACTCAAGATTTTTTTTGTTACAAAACTCAAACCCTAGAATTTTTTTTTCCTTTTGTAATTGTCCTAAAAGGTAAATAAATGGTTTATTATTAAATACATACTTGTCGTTAATTTTTTTTTTTGGACAAATGTAATAAATTAAACGGGATTTTAATTTTTGTCAAATAGAGCTTGAGATCAGCTTGGACCCTATCTCTGCTATTCTAGAGGTAATACCTACTTCCATTTTCATATTTTCTTTCAAAATCTATCTCTACTCTCTTTCTTGATTACATCTTTAGAGATCATTGGGATTGTTGATTGATTTGCTACTAGCTTAGTTGGTTTCTATCTCCTCCTTATTCTGTAGTTAGTGGAGGTCTGTAGAGCAGCTTTGGCCAAGCCCGGATTGCTTTCTTTTTTATTTTATGAGTTAAAAAACCCAGGCACGGTTTCCTCTATGAGAGAGGGTAGTTTCTTTCTTCTTGAACTTATTTTACATGGATTTGAGTAGTTTATGCTCCTTTTCATGAGTAGGGAGATGAGAATCTCCATCCTCTCATTAAAGTTTTTTCCCTTTTTACCATTCTTGTTAGTTTTGATGATGTAGAAGCCTGGATATGGCTTCCTATGCGAGAATAGGTTGGATCTCCCCCCTCACCACCATTTCTCATGGATTTGGGTAGTTTATACTCATTTTCATGTAAGAATGAAAGAACCTCCCTATCCACATCAGAGTTTTCTTTATTCTGTCTTGTCATTTTCTTAACTCCTATTCATTATACTGTTGTGTGCGTTGGAATGGGTTTCTTTTCTCCTTACCCTTACTCATTACTCTTTTATTATTTGTTAGTTTAGATTTGTTTTTTTATTTTTTATTTTTTATATTTATTGTCATCATAATCGCATGATTAGTGTAAGATTATGCATTTGGGCTTAGACCATTATTTTCAGATTAGTTATGTGTTTGTTGATACTCATGTTATCTTGATAGTAACCAAAGCCCCTAGGACTCACTGTGTACGGATTTTTGCATTAGATATCATATCTAGGATCATGTATTCTTTTACTTAGATTATTCTCTATTTTCGCTTATTTGGAGTACCCAGTGAGCATCTCTGATCTCTTCTATACATATGATTTAGTTTAGCATCTAGGATCATATATCGTTTTTTGACCCTTTACACTTTTGGCATAGTGCGGAGGAGTACTAGGTGAGTTTCTTTCATCTTTGCATCCTGCTTGTGATTGCTTCTTTTTACTTCTAGCATGCTACCATGCGGCTATATGCTTATTTGCTATATTTCTATGACTGCTCATTGTATAGAGGTCTCATTGCCTAAGTTGGAATAGTTCTGATCTCCTCGTATGGTGTATTTCTTGATTTTATAAGATTTTTGCTTTTCAAACTCTTTTTCAAAATAGTGAGAGATTAGAATATTCCAAAGTAGGTGATTTACTCTATATGTGTATGCTCAATATAGTAAAGATAGTAACAATAAATGGATTATATGATCATATCATGTTAATAATTCTCATATCATAGATTAGTAGAGGCCTATTTTTGATTTAGTGAGCGGGGGTGCTCAATTTATGACATTCCTCCCTCATACGTAAGTTCCCGAACCGAGACACTTTGGTTATGACGGATCATGGTCTTTTGGCACGAGTCATGGGTTTCCTAGTTTTCCTCAAAAGATTAGGTGGTGACTTCAAGTCTAGTAATGTAGTCCATTTTTGGCATTTTTGATGATTAGTGGATTTTCTATAGAATTGCCAGATTTGGACTCTCATTTCATTCCGCATTGCACTCGTGGAACCAGACCAAAGGTTTGAACTGTCGGGCGCGCTCAGACTCCTCTCAGTTTGGGAGATTCCACACAAGTGTAGAAACTAAGTAATATGATCTATCAAATAAAAGTATACTCTCAGTATAAATGTTATTTTTGTAGACTTTATTATTCAAGTTTTCACCGCATTGGAGGGAGAGGTGCTTCTAGTTGCTATCAAATTCTTTCTCCGGCACAAATTTGTCTCTTAGGCCTTCCCCTTCCCTCCACTCTTTCTCCCGCATCCTCTTCGTCTCGCCATAGCTGAACATCACCATGAACATCATCACTAGATGGTATAAACGCAAAGTATTTGACTGAGTTTGGTTATTGCATGCTCATATATGAAGTTTGATATGAACCTGGTTTGATTTCTCTTTGAATAATCAACCGTTTGGATGTCAATAACTTATTATCTTGCTGGGATTCTCACCAGAAACATCTCACTATAGCATACCTTTTGGCTTCAATTAAAAGCTGTTTTTGGTTAACTTTATTATATCCTTTTTAAGTCCTCCATTTATTCTCTTTTTGTGCTTTGGTAGTTAGACAATGTTAAATTAGTTTGAGTTGCTCTGCCTCTATTCAGATCTCTTGCCCTCAATGTTCTAAAGTAGTTCATCATCCTAGGTGTCCTTATGTAGTTCTTTGGTATTTGTTTATTTTTGGCCGAATTCATCTTGCATGTGTCAAATTGAGCTTGTCATTGATCTCCTTGAGCAAGTCTTTTAATACTTCTAGTGTTTTGATTTTTTCTTTCATCTTATGGTTGATTCTTTACCAAATAATGTCAAAAAATAAGATTTCTTGGTCCTACACTCAAGGCAAACCACAAGTGTGCCAGAAAGGATGAAGGCAATGCGATTTTAGAAACTTCAACCAATGATGAAAAAGCCTAAGTCTTGAGATTGTGATTCATGATCATGTTTCAATTCCAACAACAAGCACAAGGATGGCAACACCAATTCTCAAACAACTAAGAGTAATCTAAATCAATTAACAAATGGAAGAGAATTGATTTAGATCCAAACTTAGTAATTACTAACTGAACACAAACGATTTTAAGGTGAAAAAATAACCACAATTAGAATCCTCCAATAGAATTACAAAAAATCACGAGCCAAGAGACTAATCAATAAATCCACTATAAGAAAAAAAAAGAAGATTACATAAAGTCATCTCACCCAATCAATCTCCCAAATAATCCACGCCTAATTGATCTAGAAACACTCGTGAATCTTCAACACACGGGCCTTTCTCAAATTTGCCCCTTTGGTGTTGAACCCACAAATACCATCTTGATTGAAATCCACCAATTGAATGCTTGGAAGATATTATCATTGAAATCCCCTTGAATAGCTCCGTCAATTGCATGAGATGTATGAAATCATCTTTGAATTATCAAGGGGAAACATTCAATTCACTTACAATTTTCTCACTTTGTTTTCTACACTTTCCAGAAAAAAAATTGGGTGAATCAAACCCATACATGAAAGAATAAAGAGGTTATAACAAAAACTGTTCACAATGACCGCTCAAGTGTAACTTTCATCGCTTGAGCAGTGAACACTGGCTTGCAGTATAGTATCTTGGAAAACTCAACACAAATCCTGTGAAGTTGAAAGCATTGCTTGAGTGCAACTTTGGTTGCTAAGCGGTAAATGCATTTTTGCAGTCTTTCTAAAACTAAAGCAAAGATCCCATGAGGTTGAAATCTTTGCACGAGCACAACTTCTATTGCTCTTGTGATGAGCTCATTCTTGAAGAATTTCTAAAACCCAAATTGGACACCAACTAGAGCATTCATGCATGAGAGAGATAAGCCAGGATATGATTCATGCTTCAAGCTCTCAAACACTCATAACAAAACAAGGACAAGGAGAAGATATAATTGAAATGTGTTTATCATTCAGGATTTTCAATCAAGGACCTAACAAATGAGGAAATTTTCAATGCCTTGCCCAAAAATCCCTTAGAAGATACGTACCAATTCCTTGATCCTTTAAGTATTGAGTTGATCAAATCCTCTCTTAGTGAATCTTCTTGTTTTAATTTAGAGGAATTCTAACATTCTTTCGAACAATTAATTGCAAGGATGGTTTTGAAGCTCTTGTGCATCTACAAATGCTTAGGCATTATGTGCTAGGTCCATCCAACAAGGAGGATGATCACCCTAGAGCTTCTCCTACTAATGTTGAGACGGTTATAGATAGAGAGAAGGTCGAGCTACAAGCTAGGTATGCACTCTAGCGATTCTTTAAAATGGAATGGAAAGAGGCATCAAAGATGGACAAACTGAAACACTCAACAGTGTCTACCCTCATATAGTCACCTAGAAATTTACCAAACAAGACCCTTGTAAATCATTAAACAGGAGTAACAACAATACATTTAAAGGAAAAGAATTCAAGGAAGAGGAAGAAAGTTGTGCTTCTGGGAAGGAATTTCTTCTCACTTATCGTAGCTACTCTAAATCTAAAGTCTAGTAAAAATTTGCAATTTTTTCATGAAGCAAGCTTATTAGTAGTTGAGCTTCAAAAGACAGAGTGCCCTCAGGATAACATGAATATCAATCCCTTTGAGATGCAAACCCCCACTTCTGAACTCACTACTAATTCCATTCTTGGTTGCTAGTCAAATACTCCTTGTTTGGATGAATTGGTCATATCTATTGTTCAGTCTCTAGATGTTAACCCTCTTTTGTATAAGCATGAATTTTCTTTTAACAAGAAACTTGGGACTTGTGATATATTTGGCTCCTCCTAAATGGTACACTCCTCTCTGAAAGGATAGTGAATAGTGGCACCGAGGCCGTGTGACGAAAGCTTCGAGGTTATTGATGCATCTCACCCTCAAGTTTGTTCATGGAAAAAATAGAAAAAGGAGCCATTGAAGACAGTTGTTCTAATCCTTGACTTTTCCAAAGTTTATTCAATGACTCCTTTTTCTAATCCTTGAATCTGAGAACTCTCTTATGTATGTTTGTTATTAGCTTTGAATGAAGTTCCTATTTTGTCAACAAAAAATAAAAAGTTTTCACCCCTTCCACTTTTGAGATAAAACTGAGCAACACGCATACAACTTGGTGGGGAAAAAAAAAATATTATAAAAAATAAAATCAATATGATAAAATGGAAAATGCGTTATGTGAAAATCCCATTTTTAAGACTGGTCATATGAATTTATGAAAGATAGAGAGACAAAGCTGCCTTGCAAGAGAGAGAGAGAGAGAGAGAGTTCTCACACTGCCTTTGCACAAGATCTAATCTATTTTTACAGTTCTTAGAGAAAGTGAATTCCAAAACGTCACACTTATGCAAGCTAAATTAGCTTGCCTCACTTCTATGCTTGTGATAGTTTGTCCCAACGAAAACTTGCCACTTCTATCAATCATCAATCCTCAATCATCTATGTGCACAAAATGCTTTGAGTAATTCAAGTTTCTAACTTCATTCCAAATTAGTTATAAAGTAGAGTGCCAATCAACCCAACCCAAAAGATAATTACTACCAATATCATGTACTTACAGTTTGTATTTCAATAAGGGTTACTTACACAAAGACCTCCTAAGTATCATTTTAATTCTCTAAACTATTGAGAAGTATCATTTTACTCCTTAAACTATTTAAGTGTATAAATGAACCACTTAAACTATAAAAAAGTACAAATTTGACTCCCTAACTGTAAGGGTTATTTACATGAAGACCCCATAAACTATTAAGAAGTATCACTTTGACCTCCTAAACTCTACAAGCATACAAATGGGATCCCTAAACTATTGAAGTATCATTTTGCTCCCTAAACTATAAACGTGTACAAATGAACTTCTCAAACTATAAAAACATACAGATTTGACTCCCTAACATAAGGGATCAAAATGAAACACCTTAATAGTTTACGGGATCCCGTGTACACTTTTATAGTTTAGGAGGCAAAGCAATACTTTTCAATAATAGAAGGGGTCCATTTGAACACTTTCATAGTTTAGGGGGTCAAAATGATGTTTTTCAATAGTTTAGGGAGTTTCCATGTAAATAACCCTTTGAGTAAACTACAAGGTAAAATAATGAGTCAAACAAACCTCTCATCATTTGTTATTTTATTTTTCGATCCACAAAACGAAAAAATTCAAACAAACTTTTGTCATAAGTTACAAAAGAATAATCAGTGAGTTGAACAAGATAATATTACAATGACAGAAAGATGACTGAAAGACGAGCAACGGAATTATTTCTAACACGTTAAGGTAAATATGAACAGACAAAGGGGCAAAAAGTTCATTGCTACTGGGGAGAAGACAAATAAATTATATCTTATAAACAAGGACTACAATACTGCCAATAGAAATTCTTCCTTCTCTGGTGCTCTCTTCCATCTCTCACTTGTGTTGATTTTGAGATCATTACACTAAGCAGCAGATTTGGGTATCTTGTACTGTTTCTTGAGAAATTGAGATGCCTCTGAATCGCTCCTGTGACATAATATCCTCAATAGGATTTGGGTATCAATACCCAGTTTGCTTTTGCTGCCCTGCATTTCTAACCCGCTAGCAGATTTCAAGTTCTCAATTAATTCCCTTGTCTGCAAGCCATAATTAATAATGAATAATTAGCATCATCAAAAAACACATGACAGTGACAGTGATTAACTAACTAGACCAACTGACAATTTTTAGCAGTACATCAGCTCAGATGTAAATCATAAATATACATACAAATGGCTCAGCTCAAGCAGTCAGGAAGAGTTCTTGGCCCCCAGTTTTGGCTCATCAAGCGGGTGTGAAATCTCATATTTCAATCAATAACAATTTAACAGAGAAAGAAGGGAGGTGACATGTTTCATGTGATGTCTTATCATTTGTGGACATTTCAGTCTTTGCAATACAATGGAAAACACCAATAATATATTTTCATGATTTGCAAGAGTTGACTTATCTGGAACTGAAATTACCTTTAATTTAACCAAGTGCAATACAATGGCTTTCAGCAATTATCATTTATCATTTCAATTTATTTATTTTCCCCTAGAGAATTTACAAGAACTAACCTCACAACCATGCAACTTGACCACCTGCCGAACGCGTGCTACATGATTTTCAACTACTCCACGAGGAAGCCCATCTCCTCCAGAAATGAAGAACTCCTGTAAAACAAGCCCAAAATTACGTATAACATATATGACTAGTTTTCTTTAGAAGATTATATAAAACCCACCAAAGTGAAAATTGGCACCCTGATGTTTATTATGCTAAATAAGGAAAATAAATGCTACTATACATTATACTATATTCCAGTGATGTAACAATGACCAATTTTAAATACCAATGCATAAGATGTGTGGTTTTTCTTTGCCACAAGAAACTTACTGAAATCAGGTACCTGAAAAATTGTATGCTAGACAAGGACTCAAGGGATGTAGAGAAAATTCTGTTACCTTCAGTACTTCAAGATCTTCTTCCAAAAGCCTAGCACCGAACGGGGTGAAAACACGTGATGGACCACCATCTACTATAACTCGGTATAAACCATCCTGGAAAAGGGTGAAGTTATTAATTAAGAAGTTTAGTTGATTCATGCAAATACTATGTATGAAGAAAGGGTATAAGGCACAGACCAATGATGCTTGAAGGAGACCTGTCACTACTCGATCCCTGAGTGGCTCCATAATGATATCGCATAGTTGATTTAGTGCCTGAAGAGATTGACAAGGGCAGATAACCCCAGCTTCAGCATCAATCAATATGAATTTGGAAGAAACCAACAACAATTTTTATTTAATAAGTTACTCCATTATTAAATGCAAGGATTTTTTTATTGAAGGTCCCATATGTCAGATTATACAACATTAAGCCTCATCCATTATCAACTAACTCATTAAGTCCTACATGCATCTAAAATACAATATTACCCATCATTAAATCACGCTAAATCTAACACTAACCAAGAATCAGTTGGATGCATCTTGAGGAGAGTCTACTCACTAGCAAACTCATTGAAAACATATGCATCTACAAAAATGATTCTATAGATATGTCTATTAACTCTTCCTTCTTATTAGAAATATGCAAATCATGATCCAAGGAAGAAGTTAACCATAATCGTGAATTGATTGAACTTGGAGGTGCTTTCAAACGTTTTGAGGAGAGATGTATCACTTGAACAATGAATTGAAGGCTATGGAGTATAGGAAGACTTCTATGAATACCATGATGACATGCATTTTGAAGAGTAAACGATCGAGTGAAGCATTAAAGCTTCTTAGTGAGATCCACACTCATGGTGCACAAGATGAGATTTTCCCAGATTTTATTACAATGCTTATTACATCAATTCACACATGTTCAAACTTGGCAACGTTCCAGCTTGGTCAAACAATTCAGGATATACCGTAAGTGCAAGTTATTTTTATGCGCGGGACATTGAATTTCTGTGATCCATTTTTGTATTTTATTTTTATATTTTAATTTACTGATCCAACCCAACACTAATTCTCTGTTCAACCAAAAGTGATTTTGAAGACACTACTAATGAGAAAGTGGATATTTAGTTGAATGGTTCATCAATGTGCAGTATTAGTGCGTGTTTTTTTAGATAAATATCTAAATCAAATAGCAGCACTAAATCAGAAAGTAAATATTTAGTTAAAAGGGTTATTGAAGGCAATATTAGTGAGTGTTTTCTAAGAAATTTATCATTTTTAAAACTGAGAAATTTCAGTTTCAGTTTGACAACAAAAATGGGAGCTTTTAAATACACAACTTAAATTTCTCTTCATACTCATCACTTACATTGCAACTATTGTACCTTAAAGAGTGACTCATGTACAAGTGAGTGTAGAGATGTTGATCGGTGCCAAATGTTACACATGAAGGCCCTCTACATTTGCCACACCTCCATCCTTGTTACTTGATGCGCTTTACTCTATTTCTCTGTTTACAGGCTGATCAGAGATTTGGCAATGAAACCAACATGTGTTTGGACTCTTAGAAAGCCTAATGGGTGTATATGGCCTGAGCTGAACATGTCCAGGAAAGAACAAAAGAGAAGCTGATGTAGGATATCATGTGCATAGCATGTGGTAGTTAGGGGAGGGAAATTGTAGCCTATATCTAGAAGAGGCATAACCACTTTGTCACTAATTTTGGAATAATAAACATTGATTGGTTGAGATTTCTCTCTCTACATTTTCTCTTTCATATTCTTCATTGGGCCCATCATCAGTTGGTATCAGAGCAATAGGTTTAGGTCCTACTTTCTCATATTCTCAGTGGTTCATCACCTAATTCACTACAAGGGAATTCATGTACCTGATTTGGCCCCCTTTTGTTGTTGATTGAGAGTTGGCTTCGCAGATTCAGTTTCGATCAACGCTGGAACTTTCGATTCAAGTTCGTTGACTAAATCTTCGTCTGGGTTCATCACTGGAAGTTCATCTCAATAACCCTAGCAGGCAGAGCGAGTTCGACTTGACATCCATACAATCAATTTTGCGAGTCGGTCTTGATTCTTCCATCTCCAGTAACAAGAACACCATCGCAATTCATGGTCTCTTTGCGAACTGAAGTTGCGATTTGATACCCTTTTGCGCATGAAAATCTTCTCACAAATCAAAGTCTGTTGATCACAGCAAGATTGCATGCCAAGAATACCTTGCAATTCAAAGCTTGAAGACATCGTGTGTTCCCTGTTCACCTGATTCGAATCACAACTCAATCTGAGGTTCGAATCATGGTCGCAGTATGAAGCTTATCGAAGCAAACCCATCGCGAAGGTTGTTTTTGGATTTTTGCATGGGTCTTCGCAAACAGGGATGTACTCGCTACTCGCGATTGATCACAGATCTTCGTTACCCGGATTTTGTATCTGGGTTTTTGCACCTGTTTGTGGAGATTTGGATTTCGACTCAGTGGGGAGATTTGGATTCGGACTCTCTGTTCCAGGTTTGTGAATTTTGGGTTTTTTGTGATTATCTAGGTTCTTGGCACATCTTGAAATTCTGAATTGGTTTTTGCATGTTCTGAATTAGTTCTTAATTCTGTATCTTGGATATTTGGTTCTTATTCTTTGATAACAATTTGCCTGAGTTCTTTGATACACTGTTGAGGCATACTTTCATTTGGATTGCTGCAATCTGTGAAGATTTTTTGTGTTGTGTTCATAAACTAAAATGGCTAATTGGGATTGAGGTCGTCGGGGTGGTCGTGGTTGGGCTTATGCCTCGGATTTGGGTGATGATGCCGAGGATAATGGGGTTCCACATCAAAGAGATGAAATGGTTGAGATGATATGGCAAATTGCCGCTTTAATCGAGACGGTGCAATATCTCCTACCTCCTTCCAAAGGTAGTAAAGGTTCCAAGTATCATCAACTTGATGATTCCTTTGATGCTTTGCATAGGCGTAGAGCACATTCACAAGGGTCTGATTCTAAATGGAATGACACCGTAAAGGATTTAGTATTTCCGAATTCCGTGGAAGCTACAATCCGGATGTGTTCGAGGAATGGTTGAAGACAATTGGGAGTCATTTGGAGTATTATAATATGCCGGAAGCAAAGAAGGTGAAATTGGTCTCTCAAAACCTCAAAGGTCGTGCCTCCAATTGGTGAAAACAATTACATGGCTTCGGTTGATGTGCATAAACGAGAACTCGTTTTGATGGAAGGACATTTGCTAGGTTGATCTTGAATAAGGACTTGCAACAATTAAGTCACTTCCCTTGTTAATGGGTTCTTCTTGCGCCGACACCATTCCCTATATTATAGATTAGCTTCCCTTGTGGAATTTGTTTGTAGTGTACTTCCTAGTTTTGTGTTTCACTTCTAGTGCATTAGTTGTGTTTTGTTTGTCTTCACTTGAAAATAAGTTCTTTTGAGTGGAAGAGTATGATGTAGGATATCATGTGCATAGTATGTGGTAGTTAGGGGAGGGAAATTGTAGCCTATATCTAGAAGAGGCATAACCACTTTGTAATGAATTTTGGAATAATAAAACATTAATTGAGTGAGATTGCTCTCTACATTTTCTCTTTCATGTTCTTGATTGGGCCCATCATCAGAAGCCTCAGTGGTTGACCACTCAAGTGGCTGCTTGAGCAGTAGGATCCTGCAAACACAAAACATTACAGGAAATAAAAACCCAGTCGCAGCAGTGTACCATTTGAGTGCCCAGGGGTGTGGCTCAAGTGGTGGTTGGTGTATGTCCCAAAGATTTGATATGAAAAGACTCCTTTTCAACCCTAGTTTGGAGGGAAGTATAAACGAGAAGTCAAGCCACAAAGTTTGCGGTTGTTCAAGCTTGGAGAAGAGGCTCAAGAGCAAAGAGGAAGATCTTTTCAAGATTCATTCATGGTGTTCTCATTGAAGATGGTGGTTTTCCTCCTCTCCATGAGTGGCTAGGGTTTAGATGAAACCCCTAATCAAGTAAGTAGGAGTTTCTGTAATTTGATTATTGGGATTGATTATTATAATGTGAAGATTGTATAACTTTGAGATTAGTTTATAAAATTGTTCCTTTAAAGTTTTCAATGATTGTTTTTACATTTTGTGATTGTGATAACAGCACTCGTTAGTTGAGATGATCCATGCTTAGGGAAGATGAAATGTCCTACAACCGTAGTTTTGGTAATATACATTTCGTTCTAACCAAAGATAGGCTATGCTTGATTTACAATATGAGTTTCCTTCTTCAAGATCACATTGAGAATCTCGATGAATCATAATCGTGTTGAAGCTCTATCATGTTTAGGATTTCCGCATTAATTAAAAGGGTAAATATGTAAAAATACTACTAATTAAAGGGTTAAATATGTAAAATAAGACCACATGATTCTATTACTTAAAAGTAAGTCCACATTCTTTTGAGATTTGGCATTGAGAAAGAATAGCATGGAAAATGGGACATGATTCTATTATACTATGCAACATTAGTAGCTAATGCAAGTCAAGGAAGAATAAGTAGAGACTCATAGCTTATCTATGACATTGAGGATGGAACTAACTACATGCCTTAAAATATGCTTTTCTATAGGACTCGCCAATTATGTTCTCAGCTAGCAACCAGTTGTAACAAAATTGGATATACTTCATGTAAAAATAACTTCCAATAGATGCAAACCATACCACATCAAGAGGTTCAATTAGTGCTTCCATCCTGGACTGAGAAACACTGGGCTTATATAGGTTGTCAATGAATGCCTCCCTCAGATCCCAGAAAACAATCTTAGTTCCTGCAAATTGAAAACAAATATCACCAGTGGTTAAGTTTGCCTTTAATGAAATAGATATGAAGGCACAACAATTCTCACCTGTAAACTCACAGATACGGTCAATAGCTGCATTTATATCTTTTCTACTTCCATCAAATGTGTCCATTTGTGAGGAACTTCTTGAATTCTCATCAGTGGACTTTTCTACAGATGAAAGGGTCAATAAAATAGGAATTCATAATATAAATCACTTCGTAGGAAAAAATGAAGTACAATTATAATCTACTCATCAAACACATTGCTTAGAGAAATCCCATATATCTTGTAAAGAAAACAATCATGCAACATTTACGTCAATCTAACCCATATACAATGTACAGAGAACCAGAATTCCATAAAATTAAAATTAGGCATCCAGAAGCCCAAAGAACAGCAAAATAATGGATCATGATAATTGGAGGATGGCAATCTACAAGACCAATATTTTCAATCCAGTTTATAATAGACATTTTAGATGTCTCAGAGAAAATGAGACACTACTGCCAATATCCCAGATTTCAGTAGTTAAATTGTCCATTAGTTTGAATTTCTACACGGACTGATATTTTCAATAATTTCAATCAACTGTATGCTATAGTTTTGCTGATCTTTCCTTTTATTTTGTCCAAAATATATTAATTTGCTTTCCTATTTTCAGGTATTTATGTAAAAGCAACTTGCCATTTCTAATTACGTGGTGTATGTACATGGGTCCACATCCGCTACGTGGCATTGTCTAATCACCACCACACCACCAATGGGAGACTTTTCCCAGAAGACAAGTACACCACGTTCCCAACTTGTTGATCCCCATAAGGTGACATGTGAGCAAACCACTTGAGTGGGCCTTCCCACGCTCAACCTCATCAACAGGCCCATTCGCTCTAGCTGCGTGCTCAGGCGCAATTCCTTTCCTGGTTCGCTCAGTTGCTTGGCAAGCCAAGAGCTCCATCAAACAAGGCCTTAACCTCGAAGATTCATAGGACACCTTGCGTTACCTAGTATGGTAGCAGACCTAGGTAACTGACTAGGGACCACCAGGGACTTCTGGATTGGAAACTAGAGTTCAAGGGTTTGTCCAAACGCATGCTAAGCCTCTCTCCTCAAGGATATGGTGCACTCAGACCAATCTTAGAGAGTGAGAAGCCTTTGTCCAATGGTTCTCTATTGCGTATCATTGAGCCACTTCGACGTGACTAACATAGACGTATCATACCTACCAACAGTCTACATATGATACATCCCCCAAGGCTACAGAGTTGATTGAGTTTCCCTCAATTTTACCTAGCCAAGGGGGTTGCACCACCTGCCCTCAGCTAAGCTAGTTCCCTTGGCTCACCTTATGTTACCAGAAAACGCTAATACCCTAGCAAATTACGTATTGGTATGCACATTCCGAAACATGGTACACTTCCATTCCGAAACATGGTACACTTCCATTCCAATATATGTCCAAAGCGATCCGAAAGCGATCCGAACGGTAAATTTAGTGATCCAAAGCGATCCGAAAAGTTTTTTTCAATATATGTCCCTTAAATGTTATCTTAGGAAGAAAAAATTCAAATATAATGAACTAAAATTTAAGATGGGTTAAGTTTTGACAAGACAAAAAATCAAGAAATGTGTCATAATGCTCATAGAAAATATTACATTTTATTGCATATCTAATAGTTAAAAAAAATTACTCTAGAAATACTTAAATTCTTAAGTATAATATATACAAGTCTACCTCTATCGTACCACATTTTAGAGTATGTGGCGTACCACGTTCCTGTTTTCGTTGCACGTACCGGAACAATCCACATTCCAGGTAACATAGGGCTCATCATCCTATACAAAGAGAACATCCTCTTAAAGCTCTCCCACTACCACCCTCTCTCTTTCTCTCTCCTAAGGCTGCCTTGGCTCTCTCGTCTCCCTCCTTTGGTGTTCTCTAGTAGGGCTAGGCATAGGGTTATCTAACCTACGAAAACCGCCCTACCCGATCCGACCTGCACTTGTTTGTGCAGTTTCGATGGTTCATTAGGGTCGGATGCGGTTCAGATTTTGCCTATTTTGCGGGTGGGTTGTGGATTTGACCCACACCCGCACTTTATACAATTATGTTTTTTTTAATCTGGATCGTCAGATTAGATTTTTTACTTGTAAACCCTAATTTTATCTCAACAACAGCAGCAACAACCTCTCGCTCAGCCTCTCATTTCTCACACTTGTTGAGTCGTTCAAGTCAGTTCGCCTCTTTCTTTCCATTTGTTCTGTGAGGTAATTCAGATCACATAATAAACAACACTTTTCACATCTTTTGGATCCAATGGGATGATGTTGTCTCCAATTTGGAATTCCCCTGCAAATGCATTTCAATCAAATCAAAGCTTGTTCTTACACACAGACAAGCTTGTTCTTTCACACAGAGACACAGAGAGTGATGATAGGTTAACTAACACAAACGTGAAAGCAAATTCCCCATTTTGAAAAGTAAAACAGCATGCATTGGTCCCATTGATCAGGCTATTTCTGTGGGTGACTCAAAATTCCCAAAACTCTCTTCGTCTAATTCTAAAAATCTGGGTTTGGTTTAGTTTTTTCAAATTATTCTTGAGTTTTTTTTTTTTTTTTTCCATTAATTTCTTTTTTTTTTTTGGAAAAGGTCCAATTCACAAACTGCCCGCAAACCCTACCCGCGCAGCCCATAAACCGCATTACAGGCAGTTGTGGGTCCACTTTTCCCCAACTTGTACACCATCCAGTGGGTCCAACCAGCGACCCGAACCGCACAAACCCGATCTGTGAGCACCCATGTTCTCCAGCCATCTCAATGCCTTCCATCTTCCCAGCTCACTTCCAACCATCCACACATAGAATACAAAATGTGTATGATCCAATTAGTAATAATATATTTAGTATATTATTGATTTTTTACCATAGGAAGCTAATATATGATAGTGATCCCTTGTTCGAAGGTTAAGGAGTGTCTCATGATAAATGGAGGAAAAGTTTAGTTTGTAAAGATAAGCCTTAACCAAACGGGTAGGGGATAAGATACGAATGAAGGAAGAATCTCATCCACTATGTGTAAGTTTGTGAAAAATGTTTCCTATCATTTAATCACAAGTAAGAAATTGTTACAGCAACTCCGCAATATGGCAAAGTCTGACAGGTCACAATGTATCTCAAATTTTAACTCATGTTCCAGACGGCCATACAGTTGTGACTTATTTTACATGTAACATCAAAGTTTTAGCATAATTTATCACTTATGGGATGGCACAGATTAGCAGGACTCTTGGAACACAATTGGATTATGAGGTTATTTGTTGTGGCCTGCATTACAACTAGGAATGAACTGTAGAGAGACACTTTAGAATATAAAGGTTTTACGCCCAATAGAAGAATTTGGGAAAAACCACAAGATATATCAACTACTTCAATTTTGAACCCACCAAACTGTTTTTCAGGCGTCGCCACTGGCAATGGACATATTTTAGATGGTTCAGTCTTGTACGATATAGACCAACTAATACATGTTGTAAGAAGAAGTAATTTGATCCAAGCCTAAGGTGCCTAAAGGACAAAAGAAAGACCAAAAGGATATGGGTTAAGTAAAGGAGAATGAAAATGATTTTCTCAAGTTCAACCAAGGGTTTATCTTTAATAAATGCAACTAGAGAAAAAACAGATCAATGTAGCTGACTCAAAAAAATTAGCAATATCAATAGTTCAGTAGCATAATTTTCATTGTAAATTCAGATGTGCTTGTGTGTGTGGATTGTAACATAATGTATTAAAAAAGTCAGGTAAAACACTTTGTCTTGTTAATCCACTGAACACAATTGGGTTCAATCTCTCGAAAAATAATTAGGAGGCAATCACACATAGCACTCCCAACTTCCTGGAAGCATAAACAAAAGCAAAAGAAATCAACCCACTGGGTTAAGGGTTTTTTTGTTGTTGTTGTTGTAGTTAGAACTTGCAAAGAATAAGTTTAGAGAAATTTGGGTTGGGCTAAAGCTCAAATTCAACCAATGTGACATTTTTGGGACCATCCACATTATCATCAGAGCATAAAAAACCTCAAATACTGATCAGTTCTATTTATGAGAAAGCCAGTATAACACCCACATGAAAGCTTAAATTCCTTAAAACAAGTTATACATATTGGAAATAGTAAAATGCCCAATGAAAATGCCATTTTCCCATTTTCCTTCAGCTGGAACAGTATGTCAGTTCCAATGGCAAGTACTTTTCAATTGATGGTAGATGGGATTGAAAACAAATTATTAAAATGAAAATAAAGAGATATGCATTGGATGTATGGATACGTACTGACTGACTTGGCTTGTGTCCTTTTTCTTGTCCACCGCTCCCAGATACTTTCTTCCAACTTATTCAGTTGACTAATGGCATACTTAAAATGGGAAAAAAAGAAAAAAAAAAGCCTGCATTAGATACAAATAGACATCATCCAATATATATTTTTGATTGCCAAAACTACTAAAAATTGCAGTTAACTTCAAGATAATACACTAAGAGTTTTTAGCAAACAGTTTATGATCAACATTGTTACTAACTCATTTTGGGAGAAGACAATATTCAAACAATATATGAGGTCCTGTGGCAAGCATTTGGGCTTAAAGTAACAGAAAAATATCCCATGTCATTGACTAGATTTTATTTTTCAAGTTATTGATGATGATACCAGGGCAGGCCTTCTGAATGATTTTATCCATGAATGAGTTCAGAAAGCAACTGTAGCAAGAAAAATAAATAAATAAATAAGAATAGGGGAACACAAATACCAAAATAATTGCAAACATATGGCGGGTGCAACTTTTTCTGTGCAAAAAAAGCACAGCAAAAGTTGTACCCCCACCTTTTGGTAAATAATTTCCCCACTTCCCACTGCCTTGTAATTTACCAGCACAATTATTTTATTTTGTCAAGAGTTGGAAATCATTGAAAAAGGGACTTGCAAACTACTCGTAGTCATACCCACTCCAAGGACAATATTCCCAGCACCACTGAAATTTATTTATATCCCTCAAATTCAAGGTGAACTCATAGGTTTTTTTTTCCACGTACTTTACAAAGATAAACCTTCAAAACAATTGCTGGTTTCCAAAAATCAAACTCTCTTCTTTATGTGTGTAGGTCACAAGCTATAAAAAAAATAAAACAGGTCTAGTTCAAGGGATCCTCAGTTTCCAAATTTTACTCAGACAGTCTTTTAAGCATTTTCAGCAAGACTACAACCACAGCAAAACTATCAACATGCTGTGCAATTGGAGGTTTCTTACTTTCTGCAGAAACTAGTTCAGAAACCATACTCATCAGTTTAATTGCCAATAAGTAATTTAATTGGCCAAGTGTTGATGCGAAAGACACGTAACGTTTGTTTGAACCTTGTACTATCAATTATTTGTATATTTAACATAATCCAGATTTAGAAGGGGGGAAATGATACAAAGGTCACTGATAAGCAAATCAGCAACTTTCTAATGAGCCAGTTGGCCGTCAACTAGTTGAGATTGCCTGGATGCTAGCACAATTGACCTCATTGTTTTTGCGCATTGCTCAGGAATACGTTTATCTGCTAATATGATGGTTGGATGGACCCTCACAAAAGGGGAGGGAGTCGACTGAACATATCAACCATTTGTGGGAATTTTGCCCACATCTGATGCCCAATTCTTGTTTCCCAAAAGCAACTCCTTAACTAATAATAAGAGGTAGGCTAGCCCTTTCAATCCAACAAAAAGAGTGACTACCCACATGAACTAACTAATTTCTCTTATATCTAGAGTTGAACCCACGTGCTACTTCCATAGAGCAATTGAGCAAATAATTAACTTATTAATTTACAGGGAAAAAATCATAGATAACTTGGGGGTCATATGACTGACACAAGCACTCATCGAACACTCCCCGACACAGGTCATACACGTCCGAATGTGATAATATTATTATTTTTTTAGAACCAGACAAGCTCCAACACTTGGGGGGACACAGGTATCCACAGCTAGAGGCACATGAAAGGCATTGCAAATTTGAAAAAAGTAACCTAGTGTTCAATGATAAAACAAAAACAACGTGAATTAACACCCTATTAATCCCTCTTTTCGTTGGTAGCTAACTTGGGTTGGCCTTTTCAGCAGCTTGATGTGAAAAATGCTTTTCTCCATGGTGACTTGAAAGAGGAAGTGTATATGGATATCCCTTATGGATTTCCACTTCCCAATAATAGTGGGAAGGTTTGCAGGGTGAAGAAGTCACTATATGGTTTGAAACAATCACCGAGGGCATGGTTTGAGAGATTTACCAAAGCTACGCTTAGATTTGGGTATCGTCAATGTCAAACTGATCACACCTTGTTTGTCAAACATTCATCACATGAGAAGATAACTGCATTGATAGTGTATGTTGATGATAATGTATTGACCGGGGATGATATAGTTGAGATGGATAAATTGAAGAATTCCTTGGCTAAGGAATTTGAAATAAAGGACTTGGGAGAACTAAAGTACTTCTTAGGTATTGAGGTTGCTCGATTGATCTAAACATGGTATTTTTGTCTCTCAACGTAAATATGTGCTTGACCTTCTTAAGGAGACCGAGATGTTGGGATGTCAACCGGTGGTGGACACTCCTATTGAACATAATCATAGACTGGGAAATAGTGAAAGTGATACTCCTGTTGATGGGGGTTGTTAATAAAGACTTGTTGGTAGACTTATTTACCTCTCACTCACTCGTCCAAACCTAGCATATGCAATCAATGTTGTTAGTCATGTTATGCATTAGAAGAACTACATGCAAGTGGGAGAAGAAAAAAATAATTACCAACATATGAGGGGGTGCACGTGACACTTGCACCCCCACAATCTTTCATTTGCACCCCACCACAGACACACTTGTACCCCTCACGTATTGATAATTCCCTTTCCCCACCTGCAAGTAGTTCCCCCTTATACATTCACCTCGTGAAGTTCATATGGAGGCTGTGTATAGAATTTTATGGTACTTGAAGTCAGCATATGGTAGGGGTGTATTGTTTTCAAAACATGATGATTTGCAAATAGAAGCCTATATTGATGCAGATTAGGCAGGATCCATCATTGACAGGAGATCCACTTCAGTATACTGCACTTTTGTAGGTGGTAATCTCGTGACATGGCGTAGCAAGAAGCAATTTGTGGTTGCTAGGTCAAGTGCGGAGGCAAAATTTAGATCAATGGCTCATGGAATATATGAATTGCTGTGGTTGAAGCCACTTTTGAAAGAGTTGGGTTTTGATTAGGACAGTCCTATGAAACTGTTTTGTGACAATAAAGTTACAGTTAACATTGCACACAATCTAATTTAACATGATAGAACAAAGCACGTGAAGGTTGATAGACATTTCATCAAAGAGAAGTTGAATGAGGGTGTGATTTGTGCCGTGTTTGTCAAGACGGGGGTTCAACTTGCAGATATTTTGACTAAAGGAGTGTCTAGTATGCTGTTTTACTCTACCCTTGACAAGTTGGGCCTTCGCAATATCTTTGCCCCAACTTCAGAGAGAATGTTGGTTATGTGTTAGTGAGAAGGGTAGTATTGTAATCTTTTCTATAAGTATAAATATTAAAGAACAGGGAGGAGAACCCTATGTGCTCTCATTCTCTCTTTTCCTAACATCTCTTCTCTTCTCTCTTCTCTCTCTTTTCATTCTTTTATCTTTTCATTTAATTCTTCAAAAACGGTGTAAGGTAATGACGCAGCAAAGGTTGTGAAAACAATGATGTCGTGAAGATGCACAATGCAATGAGAAGATGATGTCAATCAATGCTGATGGGTCACGACTTAGCTCTGATACCAAATTAATGCAGAAAGTAGAAAGAAAAGAAGAGGGAAGAAACGCAGAAGCCACAACATTAATCTAACTCTGAGTAATACAATGCAAAGCCACTTATTTATAGGCAAATAACCCAAATTAAAATAGGAAACTAAAATTTAAATAATAATAAAAATATAATCCTACTGGGAAAGAAATATGAAAATATCGTAACCAAATATTTATTAATAATAAGAAAATCAACCAATCACATTTATACAACCAGAAAGGTTTTTTTCCATGCAACAAGCTTCACCTGAGGTTTCCAAAGTGGATAAATACCCTCTAATTGCGCCATCATTGCCCCTCCTAGACCCGCATCCAATAGGGGCTAAATTGGATGTACTTTTTGTTTTGTTTTGTTTTGTTTTTTTTTTTTTTCGTACATATAAAAATGTATATTTATTCGTTGATGTGTTCAAGTTGTGTCATGTCCTGATTTTTTTGAAAATTATCGTGTTGACGTGTCTATGTTATGTCATATCCATGTCCCATGGCCACAATTAAAATAAATAAATGGTCTAAGAAGCAATAAATACAGAAAAATTGATTCCATGTCCAGCATATAATAAGCCATCTTTATAGTCATTATAATTTTAATAAAAAAAATAAATTCCTTAAGTTCTGCAGAAAAAGAAAAAAAAACAAAGACAAAAACAAAACAAAAGGAAAGGAAAAAAAAAGACCTGATGTCAAGAAGAAAATGATGTGAGGAGAAGTTGAACTTGAAAGGCTTGAACTTACGTAAAGTGTATTTAACTGAACACACAGTGTAGGCGTCATCAGAGCATTAATTTCAGTAGACCTTCTCACATCAGGCAGCCTGGGATCAATTAGTTCCTTCTTTACAAAGGCCTTAATTCCAGCTTCCCTTTTATATCGTGTAAGGACAGGTACAGGTGGAATTAGATCTTCTTTGCGAGCTGTGTAACCAAAATTACAAGGTTCATAAGGTATAGATTCATCAATACAATGGGTATTACATTTTCCAATTTTGAAAGATGACTCAACAGATAAGATTAGATAGTTGATACAATATCTTGGAGTTATACAGGCAAAAGAAAAGACTAAATGTTTTAAACTGTCGGTTGAAATATATAAGTCTGTATGTGGCATCAATATTATTTTAATGCATTCCACCATTATTTTACTCATTATTAGTTTTATCTTCCAATTCCATGTTTATGGGCTTCTAATATCTTTTGAGGTTTGATGTTGCTCTAATGTTTGATATATCTAGTATTGTTACCTTGAGTTGTGAGACATTAAACTTTCTTCGGAGATCACCTTGCATCTTTACAGACTCAAGCGAATTGCTTCTCTTACAAGAAATTAATCTATTTCACTCTTATTTGACTCACTTTTAAAAGTAATTTGTGTTCCTCTCTCCCTTTAAAGAAAATGCCGATTACTATGAGATTGAATTCTACAACAAAATCTAAAATGCCATTTTCAGCTTCAACCATGCAGCATGATAGCTATTCATTTACTAAGACAATAAAAAGCAAGAACAAAGCAGGAGGGTCTGCTCTCCTAAGACACAGTTCCCTGCACTCAGGGGAGGAAGGTTCCATCATTTTGGACCGATGGACGATGTGAAGGTAATAGAACCCCAAAACCACTGAAATTGTTTGTTTCTACAATGAACATAAGATGTGGAATGAGCAATTAGACAGTTTCAGATTGTCAGGGTAAAATAATCCTGCTAAAGCAATTTCCAAGTACATAAACCAGCCAATCAGAATGAGTTACTATCAAATGGACATGCACTAATGAAGATCACAATCACTCAGACTCATAGTTAGACTTATGAGCATTGCATACACAACACAATCCTCAAAAGACACTCCAAACACAAACACAAACACCAATAGCCCATTGAAATGTGTCATCAAAAGAGGAAGTTCAAAGAAAAGGATAATTGCTCATACTTATTTCAATACTTTTGCAACAACACAAGTCCACAGCATATTACTATCACTATCATGAATGAACCAGAAAATTGGAAAAACCAGATGAAACATGGATGTCCAACATGATATATTTATATATATAGAGAGAGAGAAGATAATAAATTCATGACTCAAAGTCTATGATATAACTGTCTAACTCATCCTCAGTTTACATGTAAACAATAAAATTTGAAGTAAGAATGTATAAAAGCATATACAAAGCAAGGCCATACCTAACTTGTCAACAACATGTTTTGCATACACTTGAAAAGCATTGTCAATGCCACGAAACAGGCTATTCAATTCCCCCAACCTCATTGGGACCTTAAGAGCAAAAAATTGATCAACAGTCTGCAACCAAAAAGAGCAACATAATTAACACATTAGTAAGTCACTCCCTACAGATAAAAATGCACAGTAAGCATATAAGGTATAATGCAACTTCTGTAAGGATCATTTAACCTAAGGTGGAAAAGGCAAAAAAAATATTCTAATAGTAAAAGTACAAAGCAGTAATAGCTGCTCGCTGAAGGAGAGAGAAAGAGAGCAAACTATCTTGAAGTTTTCTTTTTTTCTTTTCACATGTTAAATCAACTCATTACCCTCTATGGAATGGTCCACCCTATACAAACATCCACACATACATATCAACCAAGTCACAATAAACTTATAACAGTAATTTTACAAATTTCAATTCTCCCAAGGCATACAACCCAAGCCTTCCAAACTAAGTTACAAGAATTTTCAAAGTATAAAACAAAAGGTCCAGGATTGCCCTTAACGGCTCCAAATCCTGTAGTAGGACATTAGGCAGAAATCCCACCTGAAGTGAGTAAATAACCAACAAGTCCAGAGAGACTTACAATTGTAAGAGTCCGCTACTAAAAATCACAACAAAGAAACCTAAAATAAAATACAAGAGCGATTCTTCAAGTTCCCAACATAGCTCAACATGGTCCCCTCTACTCCTTTCTCGAAAAAAGAAGGGGTGAGCTTAACACTCCCAGTAGAAAAAATCTTCTACAACCCAACATACTATTATGGTATATGTGCAAGTGTACAGGTACAACTAAGTGAATGAGATACATGAATAAACCTATCAACCTATCATGTTCTATTGTAAATCCATTCTAGTTAACAATCTAGTCCCATCCACTAGGATCCCTACCTAGTCCACAATTTAGTTCACACTTGTCCAATTCTTTCAACGGTCACATTCTTCACTCAAACCAACATCCAACTGGAGACTAGCTTACAACTCATGTAATATCCAAATACATCTACAACACCAAGCAAACGTACTCACCATAAAATCATGTAATGTGATTCATCTCACAGTATCACACAAAAGAAAGGGACATTCATAGTAGTATGCACAAGTAAATGTTATTATGAATGCATGCCCAAACATATACATGTTGAATATAGAAATCAAAATATTATGTTTGAATATGTAAATTAGAATAGGAATTATTTTGATTGTAGGAATCTTACCTTGTGTATATTGTTTCCTAAATTGTATCAAGAATATATTATATATGGCCTCAACCTCATTGATTGGTAAACCAAATAATTCTTTCCATTCTTTTTGATATCAGAGCCGCCCTAGCCGTCTCTCTTAACCACCCAGCACCACCGACAGCCCTTTTCAACTCTTTTTCTCCCTTTGAAAGCCCTTCCTAGCCTTCACCTAGCCTCTGACAGCCCTTTCTAACTCCTTTTCTCCCTCCAACAGCCTCAGCCCAACCCCAACCTAGCCTCCATAACCCCTCTCCTTCTTTGTCTTCACCTCAACAGGCCTTCTTTATCCCTGCCAAGGCTCTGGTTGCTGCTGACCAGACTTGGTTCTGGTCTTACGTGCTTCGGCTACCTCTTTAGGTGGTCCGTGGCTATTTTTATCCCCTTGGGGTGATTGGACTGATGTATTAAGCCCCTTTGTTTGTCCTTTTATTCTTTTGAGCTACCAGGTTCATTCGGTAGCATCTATTTGGATAAGCCGTTGAGTTTTTTTCGACTTCTTATTTTTTTCTTGGACTTTGTTGCTATCTTTGTGTGTTTTTCAGCCCCTCTTCTCCAACCATGACTGATTCATCCTTTGCTGATATACCCACCAAGCCTATCCCAATTAGTTCTGATTTTTCTCTCTCATCACACTACTGTTCATCGTATTACGAGTGTGGTGTTCAATGGGAAAAATTTTGCCACCTGGAGCCGCTCTCTTAAACTCTATTTAGGGGGCAAGGGAAAAGCTCATTGGCTTTTATCTTCCACTACCCAGCCTGCTGCAACAGATCCTACCCGTGCACAGTGAGATATTGATAACTGTACTATTTTGGGATGGATGTTCAACTCTATGGAAGATCAAATTTATCACATGTTTCTCTATTGTGACACAGTTCCTAATCTATGGCATGCCTCGTGTCACGGCCTTGGTTTTTCCAAGCCAACCGTGCGGCCTTAGATGCTTATGCACGCCTTGTTTGCACCTAAGTAAGCCTTCTTTGGAAGAGAGCTAGGAGAAGATTGCACACACAAGAGAGACTTAGAGAAACTTAGAGAGAGCTCTTAGAGAATGCTTTGCTTGTATTGCGAGAATGCTTTGCTTGTATTGCTTGAATGCTTTGGATTACACTTGGTCCACTTGGGTGGTTTGGGCAAATGAGGCCCTCCCCCTTTTATAGGCTTACAAAGAATGTTCTAGACCTAGTATGATGGAGAGTGTTCTAGACACTTCCTCTACCTTTATCTTATGGACTATTCTAGAAGTATTCTAGTTCTACATGGATGGAGAGGATTCTAGATCCTTCCCTCATCCTCTCAAAGAACCTATTCTAGAATATACAAGAATTATGTACAAGCTTCTAGACTTATGTACAAGTTCTTCCATGCTCTTGATTGTTCTAGAGAATTCTATTTTAGCCTCTCCTCTTGTAGCCATTCTCTAAGGAATTCTGGAGGCTTCTAGCAATCTCCACAGCCTGCTAGCGCTTTCTTGTGAGGGGCAGCATCAAAATTTATCAGTCCGTGACACTTGTCACAGATGTATGCTCATGCTCATAACAATGCTCACATCTTTAAGCTCTATCAGGATATTGCTCGTGCTTCCCAGTCTGCCTTGGATCTTTCTGTGTCAGAATTCTTTAGATACCTTCAAGCCCGTTGGGAAGAATTGGCTCAATATGAGCCCTTGACTAAGTTCCCAGCACATGTTGCTTTTCTTGTGTTCAAACGCCTTGCTCGTCAGCATACTTACCAGTTTCTGATGGATTTAAATTCTGTGTTTGAATCCCTTCGAACTTAGATTTTAAACACATCATCTATGCCCTCTCTCTATGAGGCCTTTGCCACCATTGATAGTGATGAGCGTCGTAGGCATCTGGTTTAACCGAATCCTTCTCCCCTATCTCCAATTTCATCTGATTAGATGACTCTTGCTGTAAAGTCTGGTTCTCGGGGTTCTATTGGTCCAGTTTCTTGTCATCATTGTGGCGTTTCTGGTCATGTCAAGGCTCATTGCTTCAAACTTCATCCTGAGTTGAGGCAACGTTCCTCTTGCCCTCATGGTGCTGGCACCCCTCACACTGCGACTATAGTGGATTCCGCTACTCCTGCTCCTGGGTCTCCTCATCTCCTTAATTTACAGGAGTTACAGACTCAAATTGGTCAGCTTTAGACTCAACTTGGATCTCTTACAGCCAGTTCTCCTGGCCCATCATCTATCACTGCTGCCACCCTTGCAATAGGTACTTCTACTACTTTACATGTTCGGTCCGCTAGTCCCTCATAGGTTCTGGATTCTGGGGCTAATGATCATATGACGGGTGAGTTTTCCTTTCTTTCTTCACCAATCTCTGCTAATATTGCCCAATCTGTGTCTTGCTAATGGTTCGTTATCCTTCGTTCATCATAAGGGTGTAGTGTCTTTATCCCCTACCATTACTTTATCATCTGTTTTATATGTTCCAAATTTTGTATATAATCTCTTATTCGTTAGTCGTCTTACCAAACAATTTAATTGTGTAGTCATCTTCTTACCCTTTTCTTGCCTTTTACAGGACCTGAGTTCGAAAAGAATTTTTGACAAGGGCTATAAGCGTGATGGGCTGTACTACTTTGGGGATCCACCGGACGAGCCTTCTTCTTCTTTCTTAGCTAGTTTTCAGGCCTCTATTTTGCCTATTTCCATGTCATGTGTTTTTAATATTCAGACTTTAGAATTATGGCACACTCATATAGGTTATGTTAATTTTTAGTGTTTATGTCAACTTTTTCCTTCATTTAATAAAACTTGCAAAGATTCAAAGTTTCATTGTGTGGTTTGCGAATTGTCGAAGCATACCCGTACTAGCTATATCCCTCATATGACTTGTGCTCCTAGTATTTTTGATCTTATACATTCTGATGTCTGGGGCCTTTTCCCCTGTTACTACTTTTTCTGGTCATAGATATTATGTGACTTTTATTGATGATCACACTAAGTACACTTGGGTTTATCTAATTCATCGTAAGTTTGACGTCTTTCCCATTTTGGTCCAATTTTTACAGATGGTTAAAACTCAGTTTCATACAATTGTTAGGATTATCCGTTTTGATAATGGTGGGGAATATATTTCTAATGCATTTCGTTCCCATCTTAATCAAACCGGTATTCTTCAACAACTTACTTGTCCTTGGACCCTTGAATAAAATGGTATTGCTGAACGCAAAAACCGTCATATTATGTCTATTGTCCGGTGTCTTCTTCGAGATATGGGTGTTCCCAAGCCTTATTGGTATATGGTTGTCCTTATTGCTGTTTACCTCATTAATAGGACCCCTAGTCGTGTGTTGCATGGATTCACTCCGTTTCATACCCTTATGTCCACCACCACTTTGTTTCCACTCTTACTTCGTGTCTTTGGGTGTACCTGTTTTGTTTAAAATCAGAGTCCCACTCACACAAAGTTAGATGACAAATCTATTTGTTATATATCTTCTTAGGGTACTCTTCCATGTCCAAAGGGTATAGGTGTTATGACCCTGTGTCTCGTCACTTTCACCACACTTTGGATGTTATGTTTTGTGAGGATCTTATTTTCTTTGGTACTAAGTACTTGTGAGAATATATTGTGTATATATGGCATTGTGTATATTAGGAATTAGGCATAAATTAGGCATATAGGCCTATTTCCTTTTTCAATCTTTCCTTGTTCAGCCATAGCTTAGAGCGATATAAACTAGTGACTACTTTATAACACAACACAATTGAATATACAAGTTTATTTAGAATCTTACATCGTATCAGAGCAACACGATCGTTGATCTCGTGGTGGCTAGGGTTTCGCACAATTTTGTCTCTCCGTCTAGTTCTTCAGTTGGCTTGAAGTCCTTGACTGGTTTGACGTTGTTCGACAACCCATCTGGTTCTCCATCAGCTTCTACTTTCTAATTTCGCCTTGAAATTGACAGTCAAAGTCGAGTTGGAGCTTTGGTTCGGAATCTCGTTTTCTATCTCTCGCTTGCCGTCGCCGACAGACTTGAGTTCAAAATCACGTTTTTCTCGCCGAAATCGCACCATCATCTCTAACTCTCTGATCTGGGCCTCATTATCGGTGACCTCTAGTTGGATCGTCAGGTTGTGGAGTTCATCTCTCAGCTTTGATCACCTTCAGTCTCTCTCTGGTTTCGTCACTCAGCTTTGATCTCCTTCGGTCTCTCTCTGGTTCTTGATTTGTTCGGTGGTTCTCAGCACTATTCTCAGAATCTACTTGGGTCTTATACTTAATACCTTATTTTCAGGTTTATTACACTACAACCCCCAGGTTTCTCGTTATTACCCTTTGCCACCTAGTTGTCCATTTTGGGTTTATTACACTTCAACCTCTCAAACTTTTTGTTATTACGATGTCTCTAGCTTTTGATGAGTGTGCCTTTTGCCATCAGAGGGGTCATTGGAAGTATCATTGTCCTAAGAAGGGATGTTTGTCTACTTTGCCTGTGTCTGCCTCGTCTTCTCAGTAATTTCCGATCAAGTTTTGCTCTCCTCCTCCTCTGAGTACCGTTCGGCCTCCCGCTGATTCTACTGCATCTGCTCCGGCTCCTGATCCTGGCTTGGCTTCCTTGAATGCTCACATTAGTAAGCTTCAGTATACATTGTCTACCTCCCAGCCATTCCTGTCTGCCTCCATTGTTTCCTCTCTTCATTCAGGTTTGCTTAGGTCTTCTTCAGGTATTTCTTCGTCTGTCTGGATTTTTGACTCTAGTGCCTCTCATCATATGACTCCCCATCTCTCCTTACTTCAAAATTGTACTTGCCCTCCCTTTCCTATTACTGTTAATGCTGTTAATGGGTCTGGTATGTCTGTTATATCTGTTGGGTCTGTCTTACCGTCTGCTATGTCTGCTATCTCTATTCTATCTGTCCTATATGTTCCTCAGTTATCTGTCAGTTTATTATCTATTAGTCAACTTGATGCCTCTGGTTTTGATGTTATCTTTTCTTCTTCTATCTGTTCTGTGCAGGATGTCCAAGCAGCAGATTGGGACTGGCCGTAGAGTTGGAGACCTCTATGTGGTGGAGAGTTTGCATCTGCCTATGATCTCCGACTGCTTTTTCTTCTTTTCAGTTAGATTCTTTGTCAAGTCCTTTCTATTTGTGGCATTCCAGATTAGGGCATTTGTCTGCTGACCGCTTACGGCCTTTAGCTCAGTCAGGTATATTGGGTAAAGTTTCTCTTAGTCAACTTAGCGAGTGTCGGGGGTGTAAACTTGCCAAAATGACAGCCTTACCTTTCCGTAACAGTATTTCTATATCTGCTACACCGTTTTCTTTGGTTCATACTGATGTCTGGGGCCCTTCTCCTGTTCTCACCAAGGGAGGTTCTGCATACTATGTGTTCTTTGTTGATGATTGCACTCGTTACACTTGGGTTTATCTTATGACTCATAAGTCCGATTTTTATTAGATATACCATACCTTTCAGTCTATGATTACTGCTCAGTTTGGGTCTACAATTAAAGTGTTACGGTCTGACTTGGGTGGGGAATATTTTAAAAATGAGTTCTATGAGTATTTGGCCAATTTGGGTACCATTCACCAAACTTCCTGTACAGATATGCCTGCTCAAAATGGTCGAGTTGAGCGTAAACACCGTTATCTCCTTGAGACAGCTAGGTCTTTTCTTCTCTCTGCCTTAGTTCCGGCTCCATTCTGGGGAGAAGCAATTCTTACTGCTGCTTTTCTTCTCAACCGCATGCCTACTCCCTTCTTCGTGTGTTTAGGTCTGCCTGTTTTGTCCTTCCCCGCAAAGATAGGACCAAACTTAGTGTCCGGTCTGTCCTTTGTGTCTTTTTGGGTTACAGTCTTACTCAGAAAAGCTACCACTGTTACGATGCTGTCTCTCGTCGCCTTTATGTCTCCCGTCATGTTGCATTTCTCGAACGTCTGCCTTACTTTTAGTTTCCCCCTCTCACTGCTCCAGTTTCCAAAGAGGATTTGGTTCACATTGACCCCTTTCCTTCTGAGGTCCCATCTGATGAGTACATCTCCATTGTTCCTCTTGAGCCCATTCCTACTTCTCTATCTGCGTCACCTATGGCTCCTTCTCCTTCTTCTTCCCCTCCGTTGTTGGTCTATTTTTGTTGCCAGGCTCCTCCACCACCAGTTGTCTCTACTCCAGTTGCTGCTCCTTCTGCTTCTGACGACTCTGATCCTGCTGTACACCGATATCCTACTCGTGAGCTTCGTCCTCCAAACAAGTTGGGTTGATCTAATACATGTTTTTCTGCTTTCTATCGTACCTTTTTGTCTGTTATTCATTCTTTTTCAAAACCACAGTCTTACACGGAGGCCTGTCAGGATCCTAATTGGGTTCAAGCTACGGAGGATGAGTTGTTTGCCTTACAGAAGACTAACACTTAGGAGTTGGTTCCTTTGCCTACTGGCAAGAATCTGATTGGTTGCAAATGGGTCTATAAAATCAAGACTCATTCTGATGGTTCTCTCGAGCGCTACAAAGCTCGCTTGGTTGCCAAGGGTTTCTCACAGGAGTAAGGTATTGATTATGAGGAGACATTTGTCCCTGTTGCCAAGATAACTACTGTCCGTACCTTGATTTCTGTTGCTACTGTTCGATATTGGCCTTTCTATCAGATGGACGTTAAGAATGCTTTTCTTAACGGTCATCTCACTGAGGAGGTCTACATGCGTCCTCTCCCTAGTCTTCCCCACTCCTCTGGGCAGGTTTTGTCATCTTCGGTGTGCACTATATGGTATGAAGCAGTCTCCTCGTGCTTGATATGATCGCTTTCAGACTGCCGTTACCGAGCTTGGGTTTCATCCTTCTGCTTCCGACTCTGCTTTGTTTCTGAGATATACCTCGGCTGGTTTTGTTGCTCTCCTACTCTGTGGATGATATGATCATCACTAGCTCTGACTCTTCTGCTATCTCTGAGGTCAAGCAACATCTCTTCCGCACCTTCGAAATGAAAGATCTGGGTCCATTGCGGTATTTTCTTGGTATTGAGGTTGCCTCTTCTCCAAAAGGGCTATTTTCTGTCTCAGGCCAAATATGCTAATGAGATTATTCACCGCACCGGTGTTACTGATACTAAGGTTTCTGATACACCCATTAAGCTTAATGTGAAGCTCAACTCCACTGATGGTGTCCCTTTGGATGATCCCACGGTCTGTCGCGAGCTGGTGGGTTGTTTAGTTTATTTGACTGTCACTCGCCCTGATCTTGCTTATACTGTTCATGTGGTTAGTCAATCCGTTTCTGCTCCTCGCTCTACTCATTGGGCTACTTTGGTTCACATTCTTCGCTATCTCCGGGGTACCATTTTTCAGGACTTGCTGTTTTCCTCTACTTACTCTTTAGACTTGGTGGCCTACGCTGATTCTGATTGGGCTGGTGATTTTAATGATCGCAAGTCCACCTCTGGTTTCTGTATGTTTCTTGGCAATTCCTTGATCTCTTGGAAAAGCAAGAAACAAACTGTTGCTGCTCGCTTTACTGTCAAAGCTGAGCACCGTGCTATGGCTCATGCTACTGCTGAGCTTGTTTGGCTTCGTTGCCTTCTTTCTAATTTGGGTGTCCCTCAGTCTTCTCTGACCTCTCTCTATTGTGACAACTGCAGTGTCATTCAAATTGCCACAATACTATCTTCCATGAACGGACGAAACACATTGAGATTGCTTGTCACTTTGTCCGCCAGCATCTACAGTTTGGCTCTATCTCGCTTTCTTTCGTCTCCTCGGCTTTGCAACTTGCGGACTTCTTCACCAAGACTCACACTACCACTCGGTTTCAGTTTCTTCTTAGCAAACTCTCAGTGTTTTCTGCTCAAACACCTTGAGTTTGAGCGGGGGTGTGAGAATATATTGTGTATATATGGCATTGTGTGTATTAAGAATTAGGCGTAAATTAGGCATATAGGCATATTTCCTTTTTCAATCTTTTCCTTGTTCAACCATAGGCATATAGGCATAATTGAATATACAAGTTTATTCAGAATCTTACAGTACTAACCATTCTTTGCAGGCTTCTCCTATTACTTCCACTGTTCGCCCGGTGACCATTTCAGACGAGGTTGAGAATAAGGTTGTCCCCCTTCCTCCTCAACCTTCGACTCCTCCCCCATTGCAAGTATACACTCGTAGCCCACGCACTCCGCCCCCCTGTCGCCTTTCTGATCTTTGAGTTAGGTAACTCTTCTTCTTTAGCTACTCCTCCACCTCCGCGTCATAACCCACATCGGGATCAACATCCTCCAAATCGTTTAAGTTATTTGAGTAGTACTAATCATCCTATTTTCCAGTATCTTTCCTATGACAGGGTTTCCCCTTCTTACCGTTCTTTTCTTGGTAAGCTTGAGTCAGAATCCATTTCTTGTTCTGTGTCTGAGGCCTTTCAAAATCCCAAATAATTGGCGGCTATGCAGACTGAGATGGCAGCCTTAGAACAGAATTGGTTCCAAATAGGTGTTCACCATAAAGCCCGCTTGGTGGCCAAAGGTTTCACACAGATTCCTAGCAAGGATTTTGGCGCTACTTTTGCCTCTGTCGCCAAGCTTACTTTTGTACATCTCCTTATCTTCCTTGCAGCATCTCATTCTTGGCCTCTTCATTAGCTTAATGTCAAGAATGCATTTCTCCATGGAGATCTTCTTGAGACGATTTACATGGCTTCTCCACCCGATTTTCGAGCTAAGCGGGAGTATTCGGAAAATGTGTGCCGGTTATGTAAATCCTTGTATAGTCTGAAACAGTCTCCACGAGAATGGTTTGGTCGCTTCAGTTCTGTTATTATATCTATGAGCTTTGTTCAGTGCCACTCCAATCACACTTGTTTCATTCGCCAGAATTCTGCAGGTCAGTGCATAGTCTTGTTAGTTTATGTGGATGATATTATTTTCACAGGTGATGACTTTGTCAATATTTGTTAAGCAAATGAGGACTTGGGCCAAACTTTTGATATTAAGGATCTAGGATGTCTCAAATATTTTATGGGAATTGAGATGGCTCGCTCAAGGGAGGGGATGTCCTTGTCTCAAATATTTTAGGATACTGGTATATTAGAGTGTAAATCTGCTTTTACCCCTATGGATCCTAATGTCAAACTCACATCAAAGCCTGGTGAGTTGCTAGATGACCGAGGCATGTAGCAGCATCTTGTTGGACGCCTCATTTATTTGACCAACACTAACTCTAGACCTGACTTGACTTGACATTTGCAGTTAGTGTTGTGAGTCAGTTCATGAATGCACCTCGTAAAGAGCACCTTGACGCAGTTTATTGTATTTTGAGGTATTTGAAGACTTCTACTGGCTTGGGATTATTTTTTACTGCTGGTCTCCAATCTGGGCTCTCCTATTTCACCGATGCAAACTATGAAGGATATAGGATTGATCGGTGTTTCACTTCTGATTTCTGTACTTTCTATGGTGATCATCTTATCTCACAGAAATGTAAAAAAACAGGCGGTGGTTTCTAAGTCTTTTGCAAAGGCTGAGTATCGAGCTATGACACATGGGACATGTGAGATTCTTGGATTCGCTCTATTCTGGCATAGTTGGGTTTTGAGAAGACTATTCCTTCCTCTTTATTTTGTGATAACAAATCTGCCATGATGTTATCATATGATTCTATGCTTCATGAGCGTACCAAGCATATCGAGGTTGACATACATTTCATTCGAGAAAAGGTTTGGACTGGCATTGTGCATTCATCCTTTGTCTCTTCTTCTCAACAGTTGGCAGATATGTTCACAAAATCTATGGGGACCAACTTTGCTTCAGTCTTCCATTGACAAGCTACGTTTGTTGAATATCTTCATGCCAACTTGAGAAGGAGTGTTGAATATAGAAATCAAAATATTATGTTTGAATATGGAAATTAGAATAGGAATTATTTTGATTATAGGAATCTTACCTTGTATATATTGTTTTCTAAATTATATCATGAATCTATTATATATACATGGCCTCTACCTCATTAATTTGTAAGCCAAATAATTCTTTCCATTCTTTTATACGCACACACATACACATTCTCAAAATTTTCAAACATTCCTCGCACTTGGCCTCAGCCTAAGTCGAGTGCAATTTCTCACACCTTACCTCAGCACAGGTTGAGTGACATTCCGGCCATTTCCGGTTACCACCTGAAGGAATCAGTAATCCCATTTAATAGGTTGAATTCCGGATTTCCCAGTTAGCACCCGGAGGATCTGGAATCCTATCAATAGGTTCAATATTCCACAACTTGCCCCGTAAGTACAACACAACAACATTCTTCCCCAACGAAGTGCCAACATAACCATTACCCAAGTTACTTTAATTTGAGTTCAAACTTTATAGCATTCCTCCCAAAAAGAGTAACAATAGAATCACTTTTTAATTCCTAATCATGATTCCTCAATTCCTCCCTTCCCTTTTCCCTTACTCCAAGGTCTTACCCTTCATTTCTAAATTTGTAAACACATTCTCAAATGTGTATAACACTAACAAATTCATCAATTTAAACAACACGTGCATCATGTATGATTAGTTCATTTTCCCTTCTACACTACAACATTATACATTCTAAAATTCCAAGTTATAAGCTGGCATCAATGTTCTCCACTCCAAATGAATATCTAGCACCTTAACGTACTCAATTTCGATAATCGTATTCAACTTTCCAACCTGCTCATTTATGATTCGAAACCCCCAATTTCCCATGTTATTTTCATTCATCAAATGAGTTCAACTGTACCAGTTTCACCACTCAATATCACCAATTACAAACCCACATGATAGTAAATTAATTCAACAAATTCCTCAAAATGAGTAGATTAATATTCCTCAATAATTGAGTTCCAACAACACTCCATATATATATATTCGAAACATCAAGGGTTATAACAAAATCCTAACATGCTTAAATTTGGGGGTTTAACTCCAACATGTTCCATAACAATTAAAACTATCACATGCTCAGCTACATTATCAATCACAATATTAAACTATAAAATTGAGAATACATGCAAAGGATTTACTAAAACCCTAACATGATGGATCACAAAATATAGCAAATAAACTAAGAAAAACATGCTAGCATGTAAAAGAAGAGAATAAAGTTCCTACCACAACCAAAGAGAGAAAAGGGAGAAAACCCTAGGTAATAATGAAACTTGGTGAAACGAAAATCCAGAACAGTAGTAACGTAGTCCTCAACAAGATCTACAACTTTAACTCTCCAGTGGAAGGCTGATTCTAACTCAAGGTAGATGAAACCCAAGCTCGAAGTTCTTCAACAATGGTGGAAGTAGAGAGAAAAGAGAGGTGTAGAGAAAGAGAGAGTAAAGTTGAAATGATTTATTCTGAGTGAAAAATGTGCCTATGAACAAAAAGTGGGTCAAAATGAATGGAGCGGTTGACATCACCTCGCACTAAGTCAAATCCATTGCACCGCTCGAGTGGTCCCATAATCTCCCAGATTCTGCATCTCTGTAGAAGAAGAAAAGCTGCAAGGTCTGCTAGACTCCTCGAACGGTCATTTCACCTCTCGAGCGGTGAACCCTAGTTTGCAGCTCCTGAGCCTCTGAAACCACATCTTGCAATCTAAACGACCACTCGAGTGAACACTTCACCGCTCGAATGGTGAACACAACCTTATGTCCTCCAAACAAGGTCAAACTCAAGCACGAGACTCCAAAAACTATCACCAATCACAGAAACAAAAATGCAACACCATAAATGTAATAAACGAGGTTCAATCACATTCTTACAACCTCGGAAACAAAAAAGCAAACAAACAACCGACTCTGTAAGTTGTGCCAATCCATGGATCCAATTACAAATAGTCCAGACCCAATTACAAATAGTCCAGACCCAGAGAAATGTCATTAAGAGTTGGGTTTGGAAACTTGGAACATTACAATAAGAAATTGTTAAGGCTAGATAGAGTGCTCATCACCAAATGAGCTAACCATCTTTATGGAGGCTAATACGTCCATGAGCAGAGATATTCTATCATGCTTCCTCAAAATTATTTAACAAGAGTTCCTTGGGGAAATATTTACTCAAACAAAACCCTGAAGTAATGTATGCCAACAAATATAGGTTACGATGGCATGCATACCTCTTCAACAATCCTGTAAACTTCAACAACTGAACTTCCATGTCGCTGCTGAGGTGATACCGGTTCCCAACGCTGTAAAATACAACATGCACTAAGCCGCATTAGGAACAAAAGTAAACTAAATAGATGAACAGAGAAAGAAATCAGCTAAACAGCAAACCTGGAAACTAAAATATGTGCTTTTAAAGAAGAAATAAGCAAGTTTAAGCAATGGTGGAAGAAGGGGCAGCAAAAATACACAAGCATGATAATGGGAAACAACAAAACAGCAACCAGTGTTCATTTGTTTGGGTCTGGTTCTTGAATACTAGATAATTACCGACTAGAATAGCATTCTTGCAATCATCATTGAAGGAGGCGATGGGGAGACAGAAACCCTCAAATTGGCATACTGGATAATTGTACAACCCATCTTAGCAACAGTAGTAACTACAGAATGACATTTTTTACTTCAGCATTAGATCAAAATTTTCCAAGAAATGGCAGTACCTAAGAAAGAAACAGAAGCCAGTACATGAACACCAATCACCGACATTTTTGGCCTAATATCTGAATATGAACAACGCAAGAATGAAGAAGAAGATGGTGAGAGAAATGCACTAAATATGATGCCACGAAGTTAAAGAATACTGTGGCATAATGGGTGAAATGTGGAGCAACAACAAACTGACAAAACATGCAACTAGCACGAGCGATATCAAGCTGAAGGAGAGTGAGAAGGTGCTTGCCATTACTACCTCAAAGCTTCACATGAAGCATTATAGGAGTAAGAGAAGTATCAGACTATGAATGTCTGCTCAACAAGAACTGGAGATCAAATTGGCAACATATTTCTGTTCAAAAAGAAAATAATTGTTGACTGTTGGCAACCTCAAGAAGTTAAAATCTAAGTCTTTCTATATCTGTGATGAATACTTGGCATACTAAATGTGAGGCAATAATACTTGAGACCCCCAGTGGGGGTGGCCCCCACCACCCCCACTGTTTTTTGATTGGTTCAAATTTTTTTTTTTTTTTTAGAAGTCTTGCTCTCACAGGGGGCCATGTGGAGCTGGGGGTGCTGGGGGTCCCCAGCACAGTTGAATGTGAGGAGCAATTATTTTAACAAACATGACCTGTCTCATTTTCTTCACATCAAAAAGGGTGAATTGCAATGATCTCCCTTGAGGTATAGGAATCAAAACAAAAAAAAAAAAAAAACACTAAGGTTTTGAAAACCTACAATTACCTCCCTTGTCGTGATACAGAAAAAAAATAATAGAAAAAGTATTGTATTTGATAGGATTAGCTATGTACCACAAACATTGTACATGTTTAAGACTTTATAATAATTACATGACAAGTGACAATCAAGTCAAATAACCAATCTGGTTGTAGCACTATAAGAAAACACTCCATATAAAACCTAACCTAGTCCACTGTTTCCCAAACAAGTCTACTTTCTCTCTCTACTCATCTCTAACTCTTTGCTATTCTCTCTCTATTCCAATTAGGGGTGTAACTTGGGCAGGCTTAAGCCAAGCAACCCGGGCCCAACCGGAAATTTTTTAGGGCTTGGGAAACATATATTTGAATTAGGTGAGGGCTTAGACATAAATTCAGAAGACCGAATTAAATTTGGACAAGCTTTGTCAGAGACACCAAATTACGCGAAGCCTGAATTGTATATATGAATATATATATATAATAATTAAACATACATGTAAATTATTAGCCGTTAGATGATATTAAAATAATTTAAATTGTTAAATCATATTCACTATATACTGTGTTACATGGACTTGCCGGTTTTAGCCGGAGTACCAGTGTCAACACGACATGACACAGGTACAAGTGCGGCATTTGAGTCAGACACAGCACCTTTGTGATGGACGTGGCTGATCACAGATGACAAAGACAAAGACAAAGACAAAGATAAAGACAGACGAGTCTGCTATGGGGAACCGATGAAGACGAAGAATGAGGAGGATCAGAGACAAACCTATATGTGGCATTGATTTGAAGCCGCATATGATGAACTTCACGATTTCTACACTTGTAACGTTGGGTGGCTTAGGGTTTTTCAATTCAGTTCAAATTTGAACTCATTTCAGTTTTATTTTGGTAATAGGCTAGGGTTTCATGAAGATGTATATATGTTTAAGCCCAAATGCCCAACCCAAAAGATGATCCAATATAAAATAAAAATGTTCAGCCCTCATATTAAAAAAATAAAATAAAATAAATAAATAAATAATTAATTAATTAAAACCTAGGCCCTATTAAATAACAAACTTGCTTAAGCCTATTAATATTCAGTCCAATAATATTGCTTTTGCTAATATTACATTACTTCTTTTTAGGCCTTTCCTCTTTAAATTGTTTTGCTATTGCTATTGCTAATTAAATCAAATGTGCAAATATCACCTTTAAATTCATCATATATTTTTAAAAATATATACAAACAATCGTATCCCGTACCCGTATCCAACTTTTTCTCCATGTGCCCATATCCAAAAAATAAAAAAAAATACAAATGGAGAATCCAAGGCCTTTCCTCTTTATTGCTATTACTATTGTTAATTAGATCTAATGTGTAATTAATTACCTTTAAAATCATCATATATATGTAAATAAATGTATCCCCATACCCGTATCCAACTTTTTATCCGTGCCCATATTCTAAAATAAATAAATAAAAAAATGGAGAATTCAACTCTTGGACACGTATCCATGTCCGACACTTTAGCCGAGTCCATGTAACATAGACTATATGTATTATATACACAACACAACACAAAATCTTACCTCAATTTTTTTTCACTCATAAATTGCAAAGACCACTGCGGGACATTGGGTCTTCAATCCTTATCCTTCTTCTCTCCATCTCTCTCACATTAGATAAATTAATTGTTTTGATGTTATTAAAGATTCTACCAAAAAAATAATAATACTCTAATTTTAACAAATCAATCAACCTAACTTTCACGCGCACACGCCCACACACACAACCAAAAAAAAAGTGCAATTCAGGCACTTCACGCAACTCGGACCTAACTCGGGTCGGGCTTGGGCAAACAACCTCGGGTGGCAAGTCGGGATTGGAAAGGCCTAAGCAACTCTCAGTACAACTCGAGCTGGGCTTGGCCAACCTCTTAAACCACCCGAGTTGCACTTACCACCATTAACGCTACCCACTCCACCACCACCATCTTACCACAACCACCAACACCCACTACCACTTCCAACCAAAACCACACCCACACCCACGGATATATAATTAACATCTCCAGCTAAAGTTTCATCCATGACCACTACGAAACCCCTACTACAACCTCCATGTCGACTCCTTTCACTAACCACATTCAACACAACCATCCCCATATTCTCTCTAAAATCTCTCACTAAAAAACTCTCCACATTAAATGTGAGAACCAAAATATAAAAATAAAATGAATAATTAAATAATAATAATTTTACAAACCTCAAATATTTTGCTTATAAATATTAAAGTGCAAATTAAATATTATTGGAGTGTGTTTTAATTAAGTTTAAGCTTTAAATAAATTTATGGTGCAGGTCTATAATGACAATATAAGGTTTTAATAATATATGTAAAAAAAAAATATATGTACTAAATATAATTTATCAAATAATTTTATTTTATTTTGACTAATAAGGCGAAGTATTATAAAACAAATAAAATAGTGAGTAGGTCATTTTGAAAATTTATTATAGAAGGATAAAACCCTAATAGTGAGATATCGTTTCTTTTCTAAACTACCTTAGCAGCAGCCGTGAGATAGAGAGAAAAGAGAGAGGAGGGTGTCATTTGTGAAGGAAATTAAAGAAGGAATAGGAGCTGTTGTACAGGTAAATATTTTTATATATAAACATGTATGTTGTTTTCTTTAAATAAGACCATGGTAATCATTGAGTTGCTTAAGTCATTGTTTTGTGTGGAGGGTGTCATTTGTGAAGGAAATTAAAGAAGGAATAGCAGCTGTTGCATAGGTAAATATTTTTATATATAAACATGTACGTTGTTTTCTTTAAATAAGACCATGGTAATCATTGACTTGCTGAAGTCATTGTTTTGTGTAGATGATGGACGGTGGTGTGAAGCTAGGGGTTGGTGATGGGGAGTTTTTGGTTACACTAGTGGATGGAAATTCTTGATCCTAAAATCACAAACTTTAAAAATCAAGAAACTATATCAAACGAATGAATTTTGAACTGAAATTTTTACTGTAACTTTATTACATATTGAATTTCATATTAGAATTTTTTCATAATTTTTGGGAGTCAAAATCCATATAAACTGATGGGTTCAAATCTGTCCAGAAAACTAGTGTATAACAACAACTTCGGAAGTGTCATTCTCTTTGGGTATAAATCTGAAAATTATCAAATTAGTGTCATTAGAACTGATTATGAGTCGAGTTTCTTACATTTTTTACCTTGCATTGATTGCTCATGTATATTAATGTATATTAAGAGAACCATCACTTTGTTTAAAGTGCTGCAAAAAGCGACCAGTTTGGACATAATTAATTGTAAATAATTATTTTGATAAGTAAATCGAGTGAAACCACTTGGGTTTGAAACTTAAGATATATTAGTTAATATCTGGAGGATTTTGGAATTTTTTCGAACGGCGTAGAGTGGGTTTTTAATTTTCAAAGTTAGCGAATATATTAGGAAAACTTGTTTAAAATTCTATTTTATCTTAAAGTTACTTTTAATTAAGTTTCGATCTAAACCCATGTCTTGGGTAATTTTAGACCTTGAAGAACATAAACTTAGGTAATTTTTAAGAGTAAAGGTGAGTTGGATTGAGCCGTGTTAGTGCACTCTACTTTGGGGTTACTTATTTTATTATTCCTTATAGTATTTTTGAATTAGTAGTGACCTGTAGTTTTCATACTTGGTTCAGGACACTAGTTGGACTTTCATACTCTATTTGAGGATTACATTATTTTGTTTTTAGGTGAATAGTTGCATGTTACATATTTTTATAAATATTCCCCCCACCCTGAACAGTTGAAAAATTAAATTGTTATTTTAGGACTAACTGTTTTGATAAAATTATTATATTATCAATAAAAATAAAATATTTCTGAAACATGCGTAAACTTGGCATATTGTAAACTATTTGTTATGGTCTCTTGTTTGTAATGGTGAACTACCATATTTTGCAAAACTGAATTGTATTAATTATTGGGACCATCTATATATAAAAAGTCCAAGTAATTTATTTCTCTGTGTGTGGGGACTCTGGCCACTAGGGAACAGATCCGGGTTGGGTTGTGATGAATCTAGTGCTCAACAATTGTAAGGAAAAGACCTAGGCTAGACTAGGTGACCTTCAA
The DNA here is from genome assembly GCA_036172215.1 of Camellia granthamiana. NCBI lineage: Eukaryota > Viridiplantae > Streptophyta > Magnoliopsida > Ericales > Theaceae > Camellia > Camellia granthamiana. The sequence goes on from CM069908.1 coordinate 70,906,515, forward strand.
TTAGATCGTCTTAGAAAAAAGGCCTACGTTGCCACCCTGAGGATGACTCTTGGTTCGATATTGGATCCAATGGGCTTATTGCCTTGAGAACTTTGTGACATGTTACTTGTTAATCATGGTACCCAAATTATTGATGATCATGTTGTAATCTGTTTTAAGTGGAAAATGTCATGTGTTATGTTCTTGAGAGACATGAGTATTTTTAACTATTGAATTGTGGAACCTTCTTTTTTAAACAGGTTGTCTTTATCAAAACTGTATGTCAATCTAGTTTCTGTGATATATATCTTATTTTGGAATTAAAACCTATTTTTAAAACTGTATTTACTATCCATACTTCTACTTACTAAGCTATCAGCTGACTTAGTTGTTTATCATTTCCAAGTGACAGAAGGACTTAGAGGGGATTCATGGCGTAGCGGAGACTGAATTGCATGGACCTCTAGGACATTCATTTTTTTTTTTTTTTTTTTTTTCAAGTTGTTATGTCAATTTTGTGCATACTTTTTGATTGAGATTCATTTAGGATTATTTTGTTATGTGGACTTTTGTGTCCCATTTGTTTGGATGGTATTGATTAGGGTTGGTTTTGCCTATTTATACTTCTGACATGTCACTGGATTGAGTTTTGATTTATTTATATCTAGACTATTATTACATTTATTCTATGTGATTATGGATTCATGTTTAGACTTACGTGTGCCTTAGGCTAAGGCCCTGTGGGTCACGGCCGGTCATGCTTGGGTTTGGGGTGTGACATTAAAACCATAGGATTCCCTTTTTGTTTCTCTTTGTATCTATATGGTATATACACAATCATATCACCCCTCATCTTTGCCTTTACCCATCATTATTGACCACCGCCACCCATCTACAACCTAAACAGCCCAGCCATTGTTGTCATCTTCAACCACAATCACCAACCAAAACCTCCAATCATTGTAAACACCAACATCAACAAGAAATCCCAGATACACTGGCCATTTCAATCAAAAAAACTATGATTTGTTTAGCAATATGGGATACAAACTCTAAAAAAAACTGCAATGGGCCTTTTTCCAAATATATATACCGTACATCAATGGTTATTGATGTCGGTATCAAAGATGAAACAGAGGTGGATTTAAGAAGGTGGTAAATAGTGAAAAAAAAATGAGTTTAACAACACAATGACGGTTCTGGTACAGCTAAGATATGGGGGTGGCTCTAGTGATGGCGCTGTGGTAATTGTGGAATTTGTTGAAGGAAAGGTCAATGTGATTATACTAGATGCAAATTTATTCCATGCAACTTTCAGTGCAAGGAAAAAATTATCTTTCATTAAGAGGGCTACCACCTTCCTTTTCTCCCTCTTCCTCCCTTTCCCTCTCTTCATTTCTCTCACTACACACTACCTTTCGTTCTCCTCAATCACTCATTTTGTGGGACTAGTCTAGGGCAATACCCAAAGCTAGTCGAGGTGTGAGAACTGAGAAGCAGCAGACCCAGCGGCTATAGTACTTGTCATCATTGCATGGTTGCATATGATAATAGCGAGCCAGTTAAGCAAAAACTTAAACACACCGTGGGCAAATTTGACCGAGTGGTGTGGAGTTGCCTCTGGAAAATCTTGAATGTTGTGAGCACAAAAGTTGGTTTTATTTGTTTTCCCGCGCTTACATTTGTTGCTAGGTTGTTGCAATTCACCCTGCTGACAACAAATTTAAGTGACCTAACTAAATTCTCAAACCAGGCAGGAGATACCTTTTTGAGACCATAAATATCCCAAGGACGCCAGCAAACATGCTAATAAGCATGAGAAAGGCAGTTGGTGGAAGAACATAAATCTCTTCAGTAAGATGACCATGAATATATATGTTCTTCATGTGAAGCTGATAAAATTTGCTTTAACGACAAACACATGACACAACAATAAGCTACCCCCTGAATGCAGTTTCTTTACTGCATAATGAACATAAACTTCTACAGTTAAATCTAACTGTGTAATTGATAGATCAAAAGTGCTGACAAAAAAATGAGTAAGTACTTATGTTTGAGAGGAAGAATACACTCTCAGAATATTTTCAGATTCAGAAGTCAAAAGTGCTGACAAAAAAGTAAGTACTTATGTTTGAGAGGAAGAATACACTCTTAGAATATTTTCAGATTCAGAAGTCAAAACAATTTGATATACACTAGCCAACAGAGTAGTATCACTGAGAACCATGGTTCCTTCTTTCGACATGAAACAATATATTTCACTATCCTCTGCAGTTTCACCAAGCAAGAAGCATAAACATTCATGTTCTACTAACACAATTATATAAAATACCCCGAAATATTGAAATTCATCACAACTAATCCAATTCTTCAAATCAAAATGACAAAATCATTTCCAAAGTCAATACACTTTCTGTAACTATACAAGCCCCTTCCCCCCAACCACTAACTACACACAGAGGGATAGACATACAGAGAGAAATACACAACAGAGTACATAACGAAGGACATACTTATTCATGAATACAACTATACGAACTAAAACCGTGCCAAACCCATTTCAAATATTATTGTGGAAATGCCAGAAGCTTCTAAAATAAGTAAAACTAATAACATAAATGATTACCTCCTGTAGAATAGCCCGCTCAACCCAACTTAAAATTCTTCCAAGTTGTGAATTGATCCAGCGCAACACCAGTGTTCCAGAAATAGTTTCAATCTGAAACAGAAAAGGAAAATGTGAAAAGCTTTGTCAGAGGAAATTTATCAACATGAACAAAATTATCACAGCCCATTTATGACAATTCTATCATTCTCTAGATAGTGAGAAAAGTAGAAAGTTGATAAACTGTCCACCTATAACAACAAAAACTCCCTGTTAGTTTACATAAAGATGCATAGATACAATGTCAACAAAAAAAAAAAAAGAACTATCTGGATCTCCGTTCATAAGGGGGAAAAAAAAAAAAAAAGCGAAAACTATCAGCAATGGCAAGTTTACCGGGCAAGCATACCGAAATTATCCACTAAACTACACACAACCAAAAAGGATAGCAGTAACAATTAACATCAGTTGAAACAAAGAGCACAGAAAAGAAAGATTCAATATTCCACTAACTGAAATGCCCTCATATCACAGTCCTATCCAATGGATATATTTTTTAATTAATTTGCATATTGGTATTCTTGATTCATGGGCTCCTGGTTGACTACTTACATTGGATATGTCTAGTGCTTGATTCTGTATACTCGAGCTAATGTCATATACAATCTGTACAGTTTGTAGCCTTTCATAATTGCAATTTTGTAAAGTTGATGAATATGCTAATTGAAAGGGTACATGATACATGGGCTTACCTAGAACATCTAAGTAACAAGCAAACTTAAGGTACATTTCAGTCAGACATTCACCTTGCTTCACTCAGACACCTTATTCTAGACAACTTACCTTGCTTTGAGCCTTATTAACTATCATTTGAGTATCTAAAATTTCAACTATATAGCTCAGAAGATCAAAGAAAATAGTAAACAGAATTCATTTTAAAACATATGTTACAAACTTTGGATGTGCTTGACATGTACAGCAACAATGGATATGCAGAGCACACACATCCATGTACATGAATAGGTCATCAGAACATAAACCAGTCAGAAGAAGACATAACCATGATCATCCACAACGGAAAATATGGTCCCTCATTCAACTGATCCTGAAATGATGTACTTAGAAATGTACAATATTTATTGACCATATATTTCCCTATCTTTTTTGTAGGAAATGGGAAGAAAATAATTCTGCCAAGATATGGCTAAATTCTTTGGAATATCACAGCAGTAAATATTTAGATTTAGTCAATACTACACAATAGGAAAGTTTATGTTGAGAATCAAAATTAGTAGCTAATTAGTCCCTATTTTTTTTTTTTTTTTGATAAATAATTAGTCCCTATTTTTATGCCTTGTATCTCCTATAAATGGAGGTGTTGTGTACATTGTTTGATAGATGAGAATAAGAAATATTATTCTTTCTATCTTTCATGGTATCAGAGCTAAGGACTTATTCTCTGACCCTTCTGAGCAAATCCTAGAACCTGCTAGTCGTCCTTCACCATGTCAGAAACCACATCCGAATCCACCGTTATTGCTTCACCGAAAAACATTGAGAAACATGCCCCCAACACTGACTCTCACTCAGTGCAAATCACTAGCATTAAACTGAAAGGTGACAATTTCCTGCATTGGTCTCAGTCAGTCCAGATGTACATTCGAGGCCTAGGAAAGATCGAATACTTGACAGGAGAGAAGAAGGCACCAGCGAAAGAGGACTTGGCATATGCTATCTAGGATGCTGAAAACTCCATGGTCATGACATGGTTAGTGAATTCCATGGAAGAAGACATCAGCTCCAACTATATGTGTTATCCAACAGCCAAAGAACTCCGGGATAATGTCACCCAGATGTATTCGGATTTGGGAAATCAGTCCCAAATATATGAGTTGACAATTAAACTTGGTGAAATTCATCAAGGAGAGGACAGTGTCACCAAGTACTTCAATTCTCTGAAAAGGCTATGGCAAGATTTGGACATGTTCAATGATTATGAGTGGAAATCAACCGAGGACTACAATCACAATAGAAAGATGGTGCAGGATCACCGTGTCTACAAATTCCTTGCCAGCTTAAACATCGAATTTGATGAAGTCAGAGGGAGAATAATTGGCTGCCAACCTCTGCCTCCTATTGGTGATGTCTTTGCCGAAGTTAGGAGAGAAGAAAGCCCCAGGAATGTTATGCTTGGAAAAAAAGGGAGCTGCTGCACCTGTGGAAAACTCAGCCATGCAAGTGCAAACAAGGTTTTTAAACCACAATAGAATGAAAAATCTCAAGTATGGTGTGATTATCACAATAAACCACGCCATACCCGGGAAAACTACTAGAAGATCCATGGGAAGCTTGCAAATTGGAAGAGCAGCAAATCAAGTGACAGACCAATTCATGCATCCTCCTATGCCAACGAGGTTGAAGCAAGTCTGTTCAATAAGGAGTAGATGGATCATCTTCTTAAACTGCTAAAATCCAATTCGTTATCCAGCACTCCTAGTGGTTCTCCTTGCATAGACAAGTAGCAATCCTTAAGCTCTATCTTGTAGTCAAAATTCTGCCTCTCGGATCATTGATTCGGGGCCATCTAATCACATGACTTCTTTCTCTTCTTTATTCAATTACTTATTTATCTTGTTCTGAAAGTGAAAGAGTTAGGATTGATTATGGCAGTTTCTCACCCATTGTAGAAAAGGTCAAATAAAAATTTCAGAAAATATTACTCTTCACTCTGTCCTTCATGTTCCTAAACTGGCCTGCAATTTGTTGTCTGTCAATAAATTATCCAAAAACTCTCACTGTCGTGTTGTTTTCTTTGACTCTCATTGTGAATTTCAGGACCAGCACTTGGGGAGGGATGATTGCCAGTGCTAGAATGATCAATGGTCTTTACTACTTTAATGATGATATATCCAACAATAAAACAACTCAAGGCTATTGTAGTAGTTTTAGTTCAATTTCGGCTCGCGAGCAAATAATGCTTTGGCATTTTAGACTAGGATAGCCTAGTTTTCCATATCTTAAACATTTGTTTCCTAACTTGTTTAAAAATTTGGATTGTCCGTCTTTTCAATGCAAAAGTTGTTATTTGTCTAAAAGCCATCGAACTACTTATCCTACAAAACCCTACCGTGCCTCTAAACCATTCTACTTAATTCACAGTGATGTGTGGGGTCCCTCCAAGGTTACCACCATGACTGGTATAAAGTGGTTTGTAACTTTTATAGATGATCACACTCGACTTTGTTGGGTTTATTTGATGAATGACAAATCTGAAGTAAAAAACGTGTTTCAAGATTTTTACAAAATGGTTGACAATCAATTTCACTAAAAAATAAGTATTTCTCGATCTGATAATGGAAAAAAAGTACTTCAATGAATATCTAGGGAATTTTTTAAGGGAAAAAGGTATATTTTTCATCAATGTACATATCGTGACACTCCTCAACAAAATGGTATCGCCGAAAGAAAAAATAGGCATTTACTGGAAGTAGCCCGAGCTATAATGTTCTCTATGCATGTTCCAAAATATCTATGGGAAGATGCCATTTTGACAGCCTCTTATTTAATTAACAAAATGCCTACCCAATATGTCACACCCCTAGAATATTTCAAAAAAACATTTCCTGATTGCAGAATTAATTCAGATTTGCCTTCAAAAAATTTTGGTTGTACTTTTTTGTTCACATACCAAGCCAATTTCAATCCAAACTTGATCCTAGAGTGTTTTCATCGGGTATGCTCCAAACAAAAGAGGCTACAAGTGCTATAATCCTCAAAAAAAAAAAAAAAAAAAAAAAAAAAAAAAAAAAAACCGGGTGAGTATGGATGTCTCCTTTCTTGAAACTCAATCCTATTTTGCCAAAAATTCTCTTCAGGGGGAGAAAGAGAGAAAGGAAGAAAATTTTTAGCAGACAACTCCAGATCCCTTACCAAATCCTGTTCTATTATCTCTATCCCTTGTTTTTGAAAAGCAAGCACAGAAACAGGGTGTTCAAGATATGGAGAACGAAGGATATCCTAGTCCAACTTCCCCAAACATAGAAGGCTCACAAACAGGGGGAGAAACACTACACTTGGAACAAACTGTTCCCGAACCTGAGATTTGGTTTATGCTCAGAAAAATACTCAGAGAAAAGGTAAAGATCAGCCAACCACTCTACCACAAAGCCAATCAGAATCTCTTGAAAAAGGTCCCTCGAGTAGTTCAGGTAATCATAATCTGGTTCCTCCTTCATCCGTCTCTACTTCATTTCCATTTCCTTTAGCGGTTTTACCTAATGTTATACCCACATATTGTGATCTTCCTATAGCCATTAGGAAAGGAGTTCGAAAATGTACACAACATTCCATTGCGAAATATTTATCCTATGATAAACTTTCCAATAGTCATAGAGCATTTACTTCAAAAATATTTAATCTGTTTGTTCCTAGAACTATTAAGGAAGCCTTGGATGATCTTAATTGGAAATCAGCAGTTATGGAAGAGATGAATGCTCTGGAAAATAACGGTACTTGGAAGTTAGTGAATCTGGCTAAGGACAAAAAGGTAGTAGGGTGCAAATGGGTATTTACAATGAAGTGCAAAGTTGATGGTAGCGTGGAAAGATATAAGGCGAAACTCGTGGCAAAAGGGTTTACTCAAAACCTCGGGATTGACTACCAACAAACCTTTGCTCCGGTTGCCAAGATGAACTCAAATCGGGTTTTACTGTCACTAGCCGTTAATTACAGCTGGCCTCTACATCAATTAGATGTAAAAAAATGCCTTCTTAAATGGAAATCTAGAAGAAGAGGTCTATATGAACCTACCTCCAGGTTTTGAGAAGTTTGGTGTAGATAATGTCTGCAAATTAAACAAGTCTATACGGCCTCAAACAATCCCCAAGCGCGTGGTTTGAACGCTTTGGGAAGGTTGTAAAAAACCTTGGATACAGTCAAAGCCAAGCAGACCATACTATGTTCTATAAACACTCAAGAGAAGGTAAAGTAGCTATCTTGATTGTTGATGTAAATGACATAATTCTAACAGGCAATGATAGTGCCGAAAAATTGAAAAAGGGACTTGCTAAAGATTTCAAGATAAAGGATGTGGGAGCACTAAAATACTTTCTCGGAATGGAGTTCGCTGGATCTAAGGAGGGCATTTTTTTCACTCAACGCAAGTACACACTTGACTTGCTTGAAGAAATGGATTTGCTCGGATGTAAAGCTGCTGAAATACCAACCGAACCCAACTTGAAGTTACAACATACTAGACTTGAAGATGTGGTGAATATAGACCAGTTTCAGAGACTTGTTGGAAGACTGATCTACTTATCTCCTGCATGTCCCGACATAGCATTTGCAGTAAGCAGAGTAAGCCAATTCATGCATTCACCAGGATAGGAGCATTTTGAAACAGCATACAGGATCCTAAGGTATCTAAAAGGAACTCCTAGTAAAGGTTTGATATTTAAAAAACAAGGACATCTTCAAGTGGAAGTATATACAGATGCGGATTAGGCTGCAAGCATCACTGACCAAAAATCTACCCCAGGCTCCTGTACCTTCATTGGAAGAAACTTGGTTACTTGGCGAAGTAAAAAACAGAACGTAGTGTCTAGAAGTAGTGCTGAAGTTGAATTTAGATGAGTGGCTCATGGAAATTGTGAACCTTTGTGGATCAAAAGATTACTGGAAGACTTAAAACTTCCAAGAACATCACCAATGGAAGTGTACTGTGACAACAAGGTAACAATTGCAATTGCTCATAATCCTGTTCTTCATGACAAAACTAAGCATGTGGAAGTCGACAAGCACTTTATCAAAGAAAAGATTGAGAAGGGATTGATCTGCATGCCTTATATACCTACTGCGGAGCAGATTGCAGATGTTCTTACAAAGGGACTACACAAGAGGCAGTTTGACCACTTAATTAGCACACTCGCCATGGAAGACATATTCAAGCCAGCTTGAGGGGGAGTGTTGGAAATGGAAAAAAAATAATTCTGCCAGGATATGGTTGAATTCTTTGGAATATCACAACTGTAAATATTTAGATTTAGTCAATACTACAGAATAGGAAAGTTTATATTTAGAATCAGAATTAGTAGCTAACTCGTCCCTATTTGTGTCTCCTATAAATGGAGGTGTTGTGTACATTGTTTGATAGATGAGAATAAGAAATATTATTCTTTCTAACTTTCTTTCTTTTTTTCTTTTTTTTTCTTTTTTCTTTTTGTAAGTACTATATAGAAGCACACATTGTATCTAATGTAAATGCATGAATAAAGTTCATCAGATTTCAGAAAGGCCATACTTGTTGAGACAAATATTAATCTATATGAAAGGCTACTGTGGAAATTCATGTATATATTATGTAACAAGGAGGGTGAGCATTCAAGACATCAAACAGACTCCTCACTGTGCAATGTAAGACAGCTTTATTACTCTCTAGATAGAAGTTCTTCTTGGAAAGGAATATTTAACGGGGACTGATTGTGACATTGTTATAGATATTATGTTATTTTATATAAGATAGTTTAGTCTTAATACATGTAATTAGGCTTTTTAGGATTTTCAATTCTACCTATCTAACTTGCACTTAGTTTTGCTCATTAAGCATTGAATAATGCAATATTTTGGTTATTACCATTATCATGATATCAGAGCAGGTTTGTGGTAACCCTAGTCGTTAGTTTCCGGCGCTAAAAGTTTGCACCGATCAACCTCTCTCTTCATCGCACATCACAACTTGAGTCACACATCGTGACCTAAGCCGTTTAGTTTACCTCATTATGACCGTCTAGATATTTCCTATGTTGTTAATACTCTAACCCAATTTGTCTCTAAATCGCGCTCCACTCATTGAGCTGTTGTTACGCACTGCGCTACATTCATGGTACTTTGCTTCAATGCTTGCTCGTCTTCCTGCTCCAATTTGACTCTTCGAGACTAAGCTGATGCGATTGGCTCGATGATATATCTTATTGCAAGTCTACATCTAGTTTTTGTGTTTTTCTTGGTGATTCTCTTATTTTTTGGAAAAGCAAGAAACAGCCTGTGGTTGCTCACTCCACTACCGAAGCAGAATAATATGTTATAGCCCACACCACTTCTGAAGTAGTGTGGCTTTGCTGGCCTTTATTTGATATTGGTGTTTCACATTCTTCCTTGACACAATTGCATTGTGACAATCAGAGATCCGTTCAAATTGCTCATAACTGTCTTTCATGAACGCACCAAGCACAATGAGATTGACTGCCACTTTGTCCGTCACCATCTTCAAGCTAGTGCTATTGCTCTTCCCTTTGTGACATCTCTAATTGGACAACTTCTTCATGAAGACTCACACGACTCGTTTTTGTTTTTTTCTTGGCAAACTCTCTATGCTCTCGCATCTTGAATTTGAGGGGACTATGAGATTAATATAGATATTATGTTATTTTATACAAGGGTAGTTTAGTCTTAATGGATGTAATTAGGCTTTTTAGGGTTTTCTATTCTACCTATTTAACTTGTATTTAGTTTTGCTAATTATGTATCGAATAATACAACATTTTCGTTACCATTATCACTGATATCACTGAGAGTTATTCACCTATTTTTGGCATACACAAAAAAAATTTACAATTAATTTATGAATTCATTTTTTTGCCTTAAATTTTTTTATTTTTTATTTTTTATTCATTTCCTCTTTTAGGTCTTCCCATATATAATAGGCCTGATGTATGAGATGTTGTTGAAGAATATTGGAGTATTATATCTCTATCTATAGTTTTTCACTCTTCTCCCTATTCTCTTTGGTTCTACTCTCCTTATATCTCTTCTCTTGACACATGCTCTGCCATCACTGCATAGCTTCTTTCTTGTTTTTTGTATTTTTTCTTTTCCCATAGATTCAAAATCAGAACTTGTAATCAAAACCATATTTTATTAGAGATGGTGAAAAATAAAAATAAAAAGGCAGCATGAGCTTATTGGCATCACTAGATTTATACAGGTACGTTTATTTGCATGATCAATACTGTTATGTGTTATGTTTTAGTTTCTTAGTAGTCCACATGGTACTTTTGTACATTTTTTTTTTTTAGATTGTTGTACTTTTGCACATTGAACTATATTAATATAAATAAATGAGACTAAAATGAGAACCCTAATTTATTGGTGTCTAATTAGGCATTTTGATGCAGTTAGTATTAGTATAGTTTTTATGTTTTAGTAGTATGAGTTAGTTGTGTCATTTATTCTATAAATAGCTGATTAGGCCCTCCTAGTAGTCAGTTTTGATATTTTGATATTGTATTTTTAGAGCATGGTGCTCTTTGTATCTCTGTTTAGAGATTTCCTTGCTAATGCAATTCATTCCCTAATTTGGTTGTATCATTTTGTTATCAGAGCCATGGTTCTGTGTCTAATTGTTCCTAATTGACGCTGAATTCATTGATCAGACAAGAACAATATCTGTTCATACACGCTAGCCCTAGCTAAAGTCGGTTTTGATGTACGATCTGCTCCTTGAAGTTGTGATCTGTGCAACCAGGTCTTGTAGTTATTGCAAGTCCTGGATTCATCATTTTGAACCCTAGCAAAGATCTCCCTTCGATCTAAGTTACTTTGACGTTGACTCTTTATGAGGTAAATGCAATTTCGATCTTCAATCTTGCTTAATTTCACAATCTGTGTCTGAGTTTTGTCTTCGATAGCAAAGATCCAAACTTGACCCGAACTCCTAGATTAGACCTAGAAGGTCCGAACTCAATTCGAGATTGATCATAATAATCAAGCTCGTGATTTAAGCTTGATTCAAGAAACAGAATATCATCATGTTTAGGTTTGTTGGATCTTGATTTCGTTGATAATCGAACACGAATCTGACGTTTCAATTTTGATTTGAGAACCGAATCATCGCTATCCATTTCAAACCATTTGCGAACCTTAGTCGTGGTCCAACTTGATTCATGACTGAAGTTGAGAGCCAAACGCAATTCAGACACCCAAGTTGGGTTCCGAACCCAATTTTGGTAGTGGTTGCGTAATCAACTATTGATTCAACCTCGAACTCAAAATCCTAGCTAGAGTTGTTATTCGATGTCCACAACAAAAGTCCTAATTTCTTGTTTGATCTGGTTGGTAGTTTTGTCGTGGTGAATCACAAGATCTCTACTTGAGTTCTCAACCTCTCTCAACTTGAGTACACGACCTTTGAGCGAAGGTTTCAATCCAGTTGATGACTTTTTGTTGTCGTACATGAGTGCGACTTGTCTTGATTTGCTGATATTTGAATTCCTTTGATATCGCAAGATTGACTTCTCACTCTGGATTGCTCATGTGAAATGAATCTGTATCCAAGTTGAACTGCACATTACACAACATCCCTCTTGAAGCTGTAATTCAATTTCTGTTTGTGGTAGAGATAACTCTTCTGATCTAGGCCGTAAAGTTGTGTTATTTGTGGTTCAACTAGAGTCTCCGAACTGGCTGAACTGAGTTGGATTTTATTGAGCAGTTGTCCACTGCTGCCAGTGTTACTGTTGCTGTGATTCTTTGATAATTGGAACACTTTGCTTCAATGGTTCAACTTGGTAGAGGTCGAAGAGGTGGTCGTGATAGAATTTTTGTTGCAAATTTGGGTAAAGAAGCTGAAGTGAATCTTCAATTGGAAGAACCAATGATAAACCAAAATGAAAGGAATGAGACTGAAGAGTTGAGTTGACAAGTTGCTACCTTGATTGAAAGAGTGCAACATTTGCAACCTCTTTCCAAAGGAAGTAACGGTCACAGGGAACATCAATTTGATGATCGTACAATTGTAACTTCCTTACTCCCTCTTAGTCTTCTTAATATATCGGGAAATATTCTGTACGTACCGTCTGCGAACGTATGTCGCCTCTGGCGTAGAATGTATGAGCTTCCCAAATTTAATGGGAACTACATTCTGGATGTGTTTGTGGAGTGGTTGAACACAATTGAGAGTCTTTTCAAGTATTACGATGGGACGAAAGAAAAGAGGGTAAAGTTGGAGCCTCTTTTTTTTTTTGGCAGAGAGTTGGCGTCTCAAAGGTCATACCTCCATTTGCTGGAAACAACTACAACTTTGTAGACAAATAAGAGGCAAAGGAAAGGTCAAAGAGGAAGAAAGTGAGAAGCTCACTGAGCAATTTTTGCCATCCAATCACGTGCAACCTTTGCTGGTTGAGATGCAACAAAGACGGAGCATTTCAAATTCCGGATATCAATACCAAAGCGACTATACAATTGGACAACCATTCTATGACTACGTCCAAGTCAGTTACTCAACTAGTGTTGGAATGAAAGAGACTTATGATGATGGACGTCATCTTAAGATGCTCTTTAGAGAAGAGTTGGTTGAGCCAAGATAGTATGAGGAGGAAGCTTTCATATTTGGCGAAGAAAAAATGTAAGAAAATTGTGACCACGAACAAGGTTGCGTTGGGATCAAGGCATTCCTATCTTTGATGAAGAGATAGAACAATATGATCACCAAGGTGTTTTCCTCTTTGATGCGTCAACAAGTAAGAAGTAGGATTATGAAGAAGTTGATTATGGTTATGAAGAGAAACCGGTTTGTGATGAAGTAGTTCATAGGATTGATGATGTTTCAATCTTTGATTCTTATTATGATGATGACGATGATCTTCTTGGGGATGGAGGAGAGGATATTGGAGATGAAGCATATGACAATAATGGTGCTTTTATTATAGATGGTGAGGGGGATATTGGCTTTGCTGTCACAATGTTTCCCATGCAAGAAATGTTTGCAACCCAACATCCCTTTTCTAGATGACAAGGAAGTTATGATGGAAAGTCATGAAGTTGAAGTTTCATGGGTGTTGGATGATTTTGCTTCCAAGAAATGCCTCATATGCTATCTTCAAAAAGTTATTTCACTTTGTGTTGATTAAACTGGATGGAAACAATTACTTAATTTGGTCATGAGTGTTAAGTTTAGTGGTTGATGCTCCTAGATTGTCTGAATATACTTTTGGTGCAACCACAACACCGACCACATATGGACCTATACGCAAGCAGTGAGATGAAGAAAATGCCCTTGTTATGTCTTGGTTGATAAATTCTATGCAACCAATTATTAGTCGTACTTTCTTAGTGTTGGATATGGCTCACAAGATTGGGCCTGTTCTTGCTCAAATATATTCTCAAAGAGGTAATGATGGTTAGTTGTATGAATTGTGAAAGATACATGGATCGGACCAGAAGGATTGGCCTCTCGCCAAGTATTATGCCGAGTTAAGTAGTTTATGGAAAGAGATTCATTATTATCAGGATTTTCAATTGTTTGTACAATTGATGCAATTAAGTTTCAACAGATGGCGAAAAAGGAACGTGTTTGACTTGTGCTAGCTCACCTTAATATAGAGTATGACCAAATTTGAGTTCAGATTTTAGACTGAGATCCTTTTCCTATAACGGGATCAGCATATGCATGTGTTCAGTGGGACGAGAGCCAACGTAACCCTACTCAAGAGCGCTTTGCTTTAGTTGTCACTTTTGCTCCACGGGGATGGCAAGCGGAGTCATTAAGCCTAGTGACAAGGGTGGTGCTAGATACCGTAATCAGTTGATGGGAAGTTTCCCCACACCAAGGAGCACTGTTGGAAGTTAAATGGTCCCATCCCATTCGGCGACGTGGTGGTGGTCGGAGTGGTCCTGTGAATATCCTATGCTCACATGTCTAAGGCCTCAACAAGTACATCTGGTGATACTAGTACTCTTTCTCAGAAAAAGTTGCGAACTCTTACGCGTCTAATGACCAAGCATGACACTTCTTCCATAGCTTCTACTTCCACTTGCAACTTTACTAACACAAGGTACTCTCGCAAATGCCCTTAATGTCTCCTCTACTCCTTGGATCATAGACTCTGGTGTTACTGATATGGCAAGTTCCTCATCTCTTTTTTATTGTTACACTACTTGTGCAGGTGAGGAGGATAAAGTAAAAGTAACTAATGGAGCTTTTATCTCTCCTATATCAAGGAAAGATTCTATCCATTGCTCTTTATCCATTTCCCAAACTTTTGTTCTCCATATTCCAAAGCTTTCTACTAACATACTTTTTGTTAATAGTCTTACTAGTTCCTGGAATTGCTTAGTGACATTATTTCCTACCCATTGTCTTTTAGGAACTGTCAACAAGAAAAATTGTTGGCAGCAGATAGCAGTCTGTGTTAGATCACCAATTGTCCCAAAAGCTTAAAATGTTAGGAAATAGGCCCAAGAACATATATCAAGTTATTTAACATCCTCCCATGCGTGCAACCCTGTCTTGTACATAGTGATGCAAATATCCGAGAGGAAAGAATACAAAAGCATGTCCTCATGTGCGTACCTATGCACTAAAAGAGTCTTAAATGAAACGAGATTGTTCTTACTACGGCCTATCTTATCAACCGCATGTCCTCTAGTGTTCTTGAATTCAAGACTCCTTTAGAGCTTCTGCTCATGTCTCTCTTTGTTTCATCTATTCCACCTATGTTTTTTGGTTGTGTTTTTTGTTCATGCTCCCAAACATCCTCATGGGAAGTTGGATCCTAAGGATGTTCAATGTGTCTTCATTAGGGGTGTAAGAAAAACCAATTGGACTGAATCACCCGACTGAAACCAACCTAAAATATCAATTGCAATCAGTTTTAGCAAACAAAACGATGTGCGGATTTTGTCTTTCCAAAAAATCAGTGTTAAAAGGTTTCAAAAAAATTCACACTGAAACCGACAGAAAGTAACCGGATTATAATGTGAGAAACTTTTATGGAAGGCGTGGAGTTCGATTAAGGGGCAATTGTCCCATCTTGTTTTTGTATTCTACAGATTTAAAGACATTACACATGAATTTGTTTTTCGGGGTGCAGTGACAATTCAAATGTTAGAATATTATTACTATTTTCTTAATGTTTACATAGAAATGTACTTGGTAAAGTAAAGAAGGGTTAGGTAGAGTCATAGTCCCTTCAACTCTTGGTGAACCCAGATCACCAGATCCACTGTCACCAGGCCCACCAACCCCTACTCTCTTTATTTCTTTGCTCCATCAATAACATCAAATCAACCGCCTTCGGCTTTTCACGAACCCAACAAATCTTCGATAAAACAACACATAAACCCACTATACCCTTTCCTAACCTGCTCTCTCTTTCTCTCTCCAACAACGCGAAATCAACATTGAAAGCAATGGTTCCTATGATCAACATTGTGCGTCAAACAGAATCAAACCGTTGGAGACAATATTGTGGCTAGTTATTGACCGGCCATATACGTGTATAACCGTTGCCTTCGATGAAAGGTTTGACATCCCTTTCACTGTGTTCATAGATTTTACATATTTATAAAGTTTGTTCTTTTCTACCCAACTGATTAAACTAACCGAATCGAACCATCCCAATACATATTGGTTTGGCTTGGTGGTATGATCTCAATGGTCTTTTTCGGTTTAGAACACTAGGAGTTAGGGGAATTGTTTTAGCTTAAAATTTGAAATGCCATAAGATATCCTAAACCCTAATCGAGATGCTTAATGACTTGGGACTAATGAGTAGAACCTTTCCATGTGATGTACCAAAACTTAAAAGATTAGCAATAACTAGGTAGGATTAATTAGCTCTAAGCAAGATTCATTAGCTTAATTAAGATTAGAGATTAACCTTGATTAACTAAGCTAACGACGGAGGTTAGGAAAAAGATGAAGCAAGCAAGCAAGTCAAGCAAAAAAATGAAGCATGCTAAGAGGTGAAGCTAGCACCTCAAGGATTACGCATCCTACTTAGGAGGACAGGAGCTTTAGGTTGGAGACAAGTGTCTCCTATAGATATAAAACACAAATATAAGGGAGAGGGGAGAGAAAACTCCGCTGGAAATAGAGGAGAAGAAGAGAAGAGAAAGGAGAAAGAAAGAAGAAGAAAGAGAAGGATGAGGAAGAGAAGAGAGCTCAGTTATTTGCTAAAAACTAATCTAAAACCACAGAACGGCAAGGTTTTCCTCTTCTATTTCATGTAGATATCATCACAACTAATAGAATCCATGTTAGGTATGAGTTTGAACGAAGATTTAATGAAAGAAATGAAAGAATGATGAAAAGAAGCTAGGGTAGGAAGAAATTGGCTGTCATTCATGACCTTGAAAGATAAAATCTAAAGCTTTTGCATACAAATCTTATTCCATGAGTTTCATCTGAATTTTGTGCCTTTGGTAGTGTAAAATTTCATGTTTTTGTGCCTTCAGTTGAAGGAAATAGGTCACACACGAGTTTGGACTTCGAAACAGCTTCAAGCAAAATCACTTGCACAGATCTGCATATGCAGCACCTGGCCACCGCACATGTAGCCTGGGTTCCACATGTGCGGCCCAAGGCATGACAGAGTGATGCAGGACGATTAGGGACAGCAAGGAGAGAGCTGTAATGCTGAATTTCTGTGATTTTTTTGTTGTGGTTTCAAGATGAAAAGTAATGGGAAATTTAGGGCTTCTATTAGTGTATGGAAGAATTAGGTTCAGGGCTTAATGTAACAAGAAGGAAGAATGGTTTTTGGGACTGTACTAGGTGCCGTGAACAGTAATTAGGCTGTGGAAGTGCTGAAATTTAAGGAAGAAATAAAGGAAAAGAAGAACATGGGTCCAGGCATCGCACCTTGATTTCATAGACATCACACCTAGTGTTTGATTGCATCACACAATCCATAAAGAAATTTCAAAAGCTCTTAAAATTCTCTAAAATATCAACTCTATTGAATTATAAGCATTACATGGCTTTATATAAAATTAGGAGACTTCATAAACCAACTATAACAAAAAAAGAAAATTATTAATATTTTTGACTTCTAAAACTAATTTAAGACCAAATAAGAAACAAAATAAAGATTAATTAAGTAGCTAGACCCACAAGACAACCCATGGGCAACCCATACAACCCATGTCAGCAAATATAAAATTACTAAAATACCACTAACCTTAAAAATCCTAGAAAACATAAAAATAATAATAAAATAAGACTAATAAAACTGGAAACATATTTATAGAAGATTTCTATCAATTTCTGTATGAAATCATGCCAATGTCCAAGTATCATCACTTTTTTGAATTTAATCTTCCTTGAGCTTCTTATACTCTGCATCACAGAGGCAACTGAAATCCACATGTGGGCCCCTGGAGCCACATGTGAGCATCTAGCTTCCTTTTTGTTTCTTCGACATGTCAAACCTAAATGTGAGCACTTGGAACTTGAAATTAACTTAAAGATGACTTAGAATTGGACTTAAAAGACGTAGTTAAAAGAAAAGTGATAAATTTAGCATAGAACACTCGAACTAGATTCCAAAAATGTAGCATTGCATCACCTTTATTGACACTTCATCAAATGTTTGCAATGTACTTTTGCAGGTTATAATCTTGCGGACCATTCTAGTACCAAGAGCCATTGTGAGTAGTATTATTGTGAAGTTATGTTTAAAATCTTGTTTTAGAACTCAAACTTGTATCATGTTTCAAATTATTTGGCAACGCTTCAATATGAATGAATGTCCTATGTTCTTGTATCAATGTATTAAGATAGCATCATTGGATTGGTTAAGCATGCTAGTAGCACGATATTAGATATCTCACTTGCGACCTATAGATGGGCTTGTCTAATCGGTACCCAGGCCAGTTACTCCCTTGTCTTGTCTTGCTCCAATGGATATACGTTGCTATTACGTTTTGAAATGCCTTGTTTTAGAATGCAACTCTTGATAAGGAAATGCTTTGAAATCTCTTGAACTATGATATGGTACTTATTGTTTTACAAAACTTGTTGATATTCATTCATTCATCACTTTACTATAATACTGTTCAGTGGACAAATGGCTCACCCCTCTCCCCTATATGTGTGTAGGTGAAGAAGAAGAAGAGCAATTATGAGAAGAGATCTTGTTTTGTGAAGTTTTTCTGTTGTATCATAGTTAGAGTTCCATATGTGTAATCTTGTGTGCTTGTAATGTAATTGTAGGAGTTGAAGAAAGCCATGTACACACTAGTCTTGTAAGAAAAATAGTCCAGCTTGTGACGTTGTACCTCTTTTTGTAGGCTATGTACACTCCGTAATATTTTAAGAAGTTAATGAACAATTGTGTGTTTCATTTCATATACTTGTCCACTTGCTCTTAATGGACTTATTTAACTAATGAATATAATGCTTCCACTCATTTGCCCCAATGAACTACCAGTCCATTTCTTATTTTGTCTAGCTAGGACATTGATAGTCAAGGATTACTAGTCGGTCACTATACTATCCTGCTTGGGGTGGGATGGGGTCATGACAGTTCGGGTGGAAGTTAAGGCAGTGGCAGCCAAAACAAAGTTGCAAGGCGGTGAATGGGTTCTCATGATTGCAATTGTTGGGCCACCACTCAATGTCAAGCCCCAATGACAAGGTAGTGGATTTCACGAATGTGAATGTCCTCTCTATCTCAGAGACCAAAGGATTTGGGGGAACTGGATGAAACCGAAAATATAGTTGCAATGGTAAAGTTGGAGAGTGGCAAAAGAAGTGACAGGATGAGACGGTCCAATGGGCTGCCATGGCGAAGAAGCCACCCACCGAAGAAGTGAAATCCACAAGAGAATCACTATGGCTCTAATACCATGTTACAATTATGGGGAACTAATAATATTGTATTAAGATTGATCCTAACTATTACAAAAGGTAGCCTATATATATAGATATAGGCTTACATAAAGATCTAACTAAGAAACCCAGAGTGCTCACTAAATAACCCAAGGAAAATGGAAAATATGAAAACACAATATTCTGAATTATACATTAACAATTATTACACCAAACATTCAAACTAACTGCCAATACTTCATGCCAAAATGATACTTAAAAATAAGTCGATCATTGAACTGAAGACAGTAATGGAGAATTCCATTATATTTTAAATCATGTTCCTGACTATGTGAACGCCTTAACAGGATGTAAGGAGTTGGGAGAGTTTAACCTATAGGAACCACTCAAAACACTAAAATACATTTTTTTTAAAATGACAAGTTGCATTTTCATTATATTTGTTGTCTCATAAGATTCAGCCCAGTAGAGTTGATATTTTATTTTCTTTTTCCCCTCTAACAAACAATTGCCTCTCCATTATCTAGAATTAGGAAAATATTTACTTTCCTATGTCAAAACAAAAAACGTCTATAAAGAGCATATTTGAAGTCAGCTCTCTCACCTTGTATAAAGTTAGTTTCCTGAAGTAAACCTCTGCAGTTGCATCTTCACAGACAGACATAATGAGTGCCATTACATACTGCTCAAGGCTATCAGCTGCTGGAAATACTGATACAACATCCTCCGTAAGATGTTCGGCACCATCAATGAAAGGTTTCTGAACAGATAATGTTTAATTGAGCTCCCACACTTCCAAATAAGAGTTTTCAGACATACCGTTTAAAAAATCAGAGTGCAAGTTGATGCCAACCTAAAAAGCATGGACACAAACACAAGACACGGCGTAGATACGACACGGACACGCCAACACATCAATTTTCAAAAAAATACAGGACACAACACGTGGGGGACACACACGAAACATATAATTTCATATATTAATTATATGTCATATATAAGAATATAACTTTCAAAGATAATAATAATAAAAAAAATGCAATATATTATATTATTGTATCCCAAGTTATTTAGTTTAAACTTATAATAGTTTCACGTGTGTCCTCCAAGTATCCAAAGAGTGTCCAAGTTTAAAAAACTTTTGAAAAAATAGGACACGTTTTGACTTGTGTCAGACATCTGTTGGGAAGTATCCAACGAGTGTTGGCGTCCAACACAGATGCGCCACCTTCTTAGAAGTGTCCGTGCTTCTTAGATGACCACCCAACCAAGCATAAGCTTACCAACTTGTTCCCATAAAGTTTGTGGAGAAGAGATGCTGAAACAACAGTCGCTTGTGGATGCCTCTGAGATAAGATTGGCAAGAACATGGTAGCATCTTTCTTTAAAAGGTTCTTGGTCTGTTCAGCAAGTAATGCCAGAGGATGTTCATTTCTTGCATCAGCTGTTGTCTCAACCTCCTGTAAGGTCTGTAAAAAGAGAAGTCGAGATCAATTATGTAATTACATTAGATTCAACCCACAAACCAAGCCAAACAAATATTTACAGACACTCTTTATAATGTATTGACTCTGAAAAGCGGCACAACAAACAATAATATAGTAAATTTATTCTTTTTGGTCATTTCTGGGTGGGTAATTCAGTAGTTAGTTTATAAATACTATAGTTTTTAAACTTCAGCAATATGCAAGTTTAAATAGGAATTTGTTGTTACCTTAGGAGACTTGCTAAAAAAAATAGTTTAATCTTACAGAAAACTACAACTAGTTGCGTTGTTGAATTGAATAGCTACATCCTCCCCAAGACACAATTTGTTGATTTAATGAAACTGATTTATGCTCTGTTATCAAAATCTTTACGATTCATGATTCACTACTTGATCCATGATTCAATCATAGATCGATGTGAATTAACAAGTGAATCTATTTTGGGATAGAATCAATGGAGAATCACGTTTTACGATTCATGCGATTTTTAAACTATCGGGTCCAACATATTTCAATCCCTTTTATAACTCTCTTTTTGTTCAAAATGTCAAGAGTGTTTAGTATAAAAGAAACCAATTCCTATGCTTGATTTATTATTATTTTGGTGATCAGAGAGTTTAATAAGATCGAATCAAATTCAATCAAACCTAAAGTAACTTGCACCCATGAATTCTATATTATTTTGGTGAAATAGCATGGTTTAATATGAATTCAACATATCCACAATTGTTTTTTTCCTTTTTTGAACAATAAACATACACACCTTTTAAAGTGTTTTATGTTTTAAAATACAGGATTCTAACTTACTCTTTCTTCTAATTCAACTCTATTTAGAATTTCTAGCACTTTTTTGAATGGTAAACAAATAATATATTTTTATATAATTTTATGATTGGTGAGATTTGGACCAATATCTCTTACTATGAAGGCAACATCTTTGTAATTAGACAGTGTAATGATGTCCTTATATAAGAACTAATGTATGACATAGGAAAATGTTTTATACTCTCACAAAAACTCCAATACTTTGAACCACAATGATATGGTATGATAGGTGTTCACTTTTGATTTGTTATACACCTAATGATATAGGGCCCATCCCCTACCACATCGTTGTGGCTAAATTTGTGGATCTAAAATTGTCGGTCTCTAGCACTTCTTATATAGCATATGTCAAAATTAATTTGTGGATAATTTTTATCATTTGAATGGAGATATCCTTGTCTCAAAATAGCTTTGATATATCATTGTTCATAGGGCTTTGGCTCACCCTCTTCCCTACATATGTAGGTGATGATAATAGAGCATGAAAGCTTCATATTTGAAGCTAATTGTATGTGAATAGACAAGAAAGTTTGTATGCCTAATTGTTGGATAAAGACCTGAAGTTTGAAAGCTCTGTACACATTCAGCTTTGGAAAGAACACATCGTTCTTCTCTTGTAAAAATATGTACTCCTTATGTTTGAGTTTGGAAAGGCATAATAAAAAATAATGTATGTTTTATTTCGTTTACTATATGTAATTGCTCTAAATGGATGTTGTGGAACAAATAGGTTAAGGAATTTAATCGCTTCCGCTATCCAAAGCAATTCTACTCCAAAGTTTTCAGGAGTACTACATGTTTGTTTAGTTAGGCCTTTGGTGGTCTATTACTACTGGTCACAACTCCATTTCAGTATGGGGTGTGGGATGGGGTCATGACAACTTGGGACTTTGAAGCTAGAGTTGAGGGATTGTCAAGGTCCCTGCTTAGGGACACTTGACCAGTCTTAGATGAGAGTGATTTCGCAAGACAAGTGATGTATCACACCTACAACCTGCGACTTGTAGTCTGCAATGTGTCACACACCCAACACTTGTACCATGGCGCAGGGACTGTGCATGTGATATTGTCAGGATTGACCGATTGTAACATTGATACTGTAGGGAGATCCCTCTCTATAATGAGGAGGTCTTCCCCAAGCAACGAATTAGGCCATCAACACACCTCCATATACAACTTTCTCCGATACAGAAGACCTCCACTGCCACCCTCTCTCTTCTAAGAGTGCCTCAACTCTCCCCTCTTCCACCTCTGATGATCCCGTGCCAGCTAACTGCAATCATCCATAGTTTTCTCGTCCTCTATAACTCACTTGGAATTACTTATTTGACCTTCATTCCTATATTTTTTACATTATCACCAACCGTCTATCATGACCAATCACAGTTTTCTGTTTAGGTTGTCCAAGCTAGCCAGTCAGATCCCACTACATCTTCCTTTAATTTATTTATATCCCAACCACCCAACCCCCACACCACTTGCTTTTCTTACATAGGATAGGATGTAATACCATGAAGAATCTGAGTAGGCCGAAGAATCCCCACTCTGGCCACCAACCCAAAGGCAGCCCATACTCCTTACGCTCACTGACTTGGACAACCAATCATCATGTTTGGTTCCATTTATCTAAACCCATTTTTTTTGAAAATTTTGAAGTTTTTGTTTGGTTACTTTGAAAATGGAATAAAGTTTTCAAAATCTTGGTACAACTTTTGGAGGGAAATTTGACAAATTTTTGGAATGTGACAAATTTGACAACTTTTCAAATCTTTTTCAGAATGTGACAATTTTTTGTTTTTTTTAATTGGTCAATGTATCTAGCCCTCTCTCTCAACTTTTGGAGGGAAATTTGAAATTGCATAGTGTATTTTTTTGAAAACCAAACATCTATCCATTTTCAAAACAAAGTTTTCAAATCACTTTTTCAAAAAAATAACTCAAAAATACGAAACCAAACATAGTGATAGGATTTCGTCCACTGCCACAAATAGTCAATCAATCATTGTTGATCTTATCACTTCAGATCAAAGGCCTAAATAGCCAATAAGGTTAGCTCCAGGAACAAAACTGCCTGACCACCACATCAAAATGCAACTACCGCCTAGTTACTACATGGTTTTAAAAAGCGGCCATAATTATTACGTAATGCCGTTATGTAATGGTTTTAGTGGTTACCACCACCCATTACAGCCGCTATAGTGGTATCACAAAAATTCACAGATGTAACCTGCCACCGTTACGGCCGTTACGCTTCCATTTTTTGTATAGATTTTGGATGTCATGGGAGCAACGCTAGAAGAATACATGCGAAGGAGGGTGCAAAACAGACCTCGACTTGAGCACAGAGTTATGGATTCAAAGTCATCACATCTCTTTTTCATACATAACAGCAAAGCCAATTACGCTTATATAGTTTTGTTGCTCAGTTGATTCTAAATCAATCAGCAAATACATATGTTCCAAAACTTCGAAGTATGAAATACCACATCCATAATACAACCCATGTCCAAAAAATTCAAAAGACTTATGAAACTATCTTTAACTATTAAAACCTAAATACACTTGTCTGCCAGCAAAATTATTAATAATAAATATAAAAAATTTACAAAAAACAATTTAACATCAACTTAACAAATGATCAGCTAACAAACACATAAAATACGCTAACATATAGTGACAGCCACGAAATCTACTACAATCATCTAAGCTCACTTACCCTTGTGAATGCATTCTTAATGGATAGTGCAATATATGTTTCTATCTGATCTCTGTCTGTGATAGATTGCACTGCCTGCAGAACAAAGCAAATGGGTAATATGCTATTTCAAATGCAGA